>CM054061.1:48893381-49334998 GCA_028641055.1 Alopecurus myosuroides
ACAACAAACATGTGAGGCGTATTGGAAGAACATTTTGAAAAATTTCAATGAAAGCAAGGCATACAAAAAGCACAGCTACATTCGCAATCGTAATGTGAAAGGAATTAAGAACCGGTGAGCCATTCTTCAAGGCCATTGCAACAAATTTCATGGCTGTCATGACCAAATCTACATGACGAACAAGAATGGCAAGAACGACGAGATGAAAGTAAGCGCATCTCCACCAGCGCCCTCCAAACTTCCCCCCAAGGGCCCAATTGGGGTCCAGACAGAAAAGCCCGCCACAGCGGCACCTCCCAAAGGTGTCCACCCGCCAAATTTATGCCCGGCACCCTCACCCCACCCGCCAAACTTGGGGGCATGCCTGGGGGTGCCGGACATCGTCTGCTTGCCCCACCTGACAGGCAGCCACTCTCCCCTCCATTCCCCCAACTTTCCCTCCGCCTCCGCCGCCTCCTCGCATTCTAGCACCATGCTGCCGAAGACACTCGGTCTACCGCGTGTGGTAGCGTAAAATTTGGCGCCGAAGAGGCTGCAGATGAAGTCGGAGCCGGCAAATCAGCCGTTGGAGCTGTAGGCGAAGCAGCAGCGTTCCCTCGCCTCTTCCCTCTGTCAAGACCGTCACATACGGGCGAGAAATTTGGCGAGGTTGGAGAAATAAAGTCGTACCAAATGGATGACTACCTCCCCGACGACAATGCAAAAGGATGTGAGAATAATTGGGCCATTCATCGAGGGCTTTGGAACAAATTCCATGACTGGCGTGACCAAGTGTGGACCAGGAACGAGAGTGGCAAAAACGATGACATGAAAGTAATAAGCCGACCTTTGTGTAGCCATGCCCCCTTTTTAATTTTCTTGCTTATGTATGACGCTGCCCTTTGTGCAGCTCAAGGGCGCCTACAAGATGTACATAACGTTGAACATGGATAACAAGAATCCATTCAAGTTCATGCATGCTTGGAGGAAGATTTAAGAGCGCCACGGTGCAGCCGGCAAAGGGGAGGAGGGCGGCGTGGATGAAACCAAGGTGTCGGGCAGGAGTGTCGAACGGCCTATTGGGAACAAGAATGCAAAGGCTGAAAAGCATGCGGCATCGGCATGCAAGAGGCGATGGCCGTGTACGTGCAATAGGTGGCCACATCGGCGGCGAAGAAACTAAAGATGCACGCCGATATTCAAGATAGATGGGAGACCTTTCTTTCCATTGCCGATGTGAAAGCCAAGGCGACGGAGAAGGCTAAAGAGTGCTCGAACATGGGGACGAACAGGTCCGACATGAGCCATGAACGGAAGGCCTACTTCAAGGCTGGAAGGCAACACATCATTGCAGCAAGAGCGGCGCGGGTGGCGGACGAGGCGACTGCTCTAGCTCCTGACGCCGAAGACGCCGAGGCGGCAGCTATAGCGGGTGCTGAGACCGAAGAATGAACTCCCATGCACTGAGAGTGGTGCCCTTTTGATGGTCGGACTTGTGTTGGCTGAGGCAATGTATGAACGGTCGTGTGTTGGTCGAGACTATAATTGAATCGTAGTTATTTTGGGTAAACCTATGAAATTTTCCAACTGTTCGATCGGGTCACCTATTGGCGGGTAGTCGATTGGGGGGCGATGTTCTGGCACCAGCCGACCAAATTCGCACACACAGGTGTGGCCTCCCCCAAAGGCCAAAGGGGACACCATTGGGGGGAAGGGTGTCGGACACAAATTAAATGGGTGCCGGTGGGGATGGTCCAACAAGCCTTTCAAGTTATTGACATGCCATCTTTTCTACTTTCTTTTTTTATTATGACGCTGGCCTTTGTGTAGATGTAGGATGCTCACGGGATGTACGTCGTGCTAAACATGGATGGCAAGGAGTCTTTCAAGTTTATACATGTTTGGAGAAAGATTCAAAACTACATAAAGTTGAATAGTTGGTGGCTCAATTCGACCGACAAAGGGGAGGAGGGGGCCAACATGGATAAAACCAAGATGCCGGGGAGGAGCGTCGAACGGCCTGTTGGGAACAAAAAGGCAAAGGCTGGAAAGAACCCGGCATCGGCAGGATGCATTCAAGATGCCATGGCCGTGTAAGTGAAAGAGGTGGCCGCATCGTTGGCGAGCAAACAGAAGATATCGGCTAATAACAAAACAGGTGGAACACCTTTCTTGCTTTGGCCATGGACAAAGCCAAGGTGGCGGAGAAGGCCGAACAACGCTCGATCAACCAACAAGGTTGACATGAGCCCCGATTAAAAGGCCTAGTTCCAGGATGAAAGGCGGCGCATCACAGCGGCAAGAGCGACGAGGGTGACGGTCGAGGCGGCTCTAGCGGAGGCCGAGAAAGAGGAGGAGCCCGGAGAGGAAGAAGAGTAGGCCGAACAGGTGATCGAAGACTGAACTCGCATGCACCAAGAGTGATGATGGTTCCCTTTTGATGGCCAGACTTGTGTTGGTTGACATGATTATTTGTTGTATGGCCGAACTTGTGTTTGTGTTGGCCAAGACTTTCAATTCATCGTCGTGCTTGGTTGTCGGATATGTAGACGGCTTCCTTTTTTATAGAAAATTCTCAACCGTTTGATCGGATCAATGTTTTGGAAGGAGGGTCGCCGCCATGGACGACACCCCATAAATTTGCGGACACACGACCGACGCCCCCAAAGTGGGCACCACTGTGAGTGGCGGACAGAAATAAAATAGGTATCGGCGGAGACGCTCTAAACGAGAATCTCTAGAGTTCTTAATCGCGTGGACACGTGGAACCGCACCACATGTTAGAGCATCTCCAACCATCCCCCTGGAGTCCTTTTTTGCGCTCGCGCACCGTTTTTCGCCAAGTCGCGCCCCTAGAACATTCAATAGCGCTGGTTTGGGTCAAATTATCGCCCAGATAACCCAGGCCGAACCCAGCGCACCGGGGGCTACGGCGGAAGAGAAACGTGCGTCGGTCCGCCTTGTCGGCGAGTGTGGGCCACTTTGGCACCATTTTCAGCAGTTTTTTCCTCCACTGCGCCCAACTACTTCCTTCCCCACCTAGCTCTCGCCTTTTCTTCCCTCCACAGATCTCCGACGCCCGCGATGCCGCCCAAAAAGTACAAGTACCCGCGCCCCGTCGGAGAAGATGGGCAGCTGATGGCGAGGAAGACGAGGAGGCCGATGCAGAGGCCGGCGGGGATGACGAACGCCGAGTGGAACACCGACGTTGAGCGTAGGACGACCGGCACCGACGACATGCGAAGAACAAGAGCGCCAAGAAAAGCAGGGACGCATCGGCGGCGGCGGAGGAGGAGGGACTCGGCGCCTGCATCTGAGCGCCTCCAGGCGTCGACCGACTTGTGCATCTCCGACGCCAAAAGCCACGCCGCCCTGACAGAGTTGTAGGAAAAATCGAGGTGGGCCGGGCTGATGGAGAAGAATACGTTCAAGCTCGAGCTCGTCAAGACCAACGTCGCGGCGAAGAAGCTGCACACCGACCTGGCATTCCTGGTGGGCGCTGACCCCGCGATGATGGACACACATGTGAAGGTGTGGTACATGGTGGACCGCTCGACATCCTGAACCAGATGACGGCGATGGCGAGCCCTACGAGGGACGCCACCGTGCCCGAGGATACCGCCGCACCCGAGGACACCTCTACGCTGAGCACCACCGCTCCCGAAGACACCGCGACGCCGAGTACCACCGCGCCGGACGCGACGCCGATTTCGCCTTCGCCGGGCTCTGCGCCAACTGACGGGTACGGAGCCAGCCATTTGATCCCCTTTCCTGTCGACTCGTTACCGGACATTGCTGCCGTGCTATGCCGTGATTTTACCGACCTGTGGCATTCTCATCACCAAACCGTGGCATGATGGTCGCCGTACTCTGCCTTGTTGATCGCCGAACTTACGCCTTTTTTGAAGCGGGAAGCCGAACTTTAAATTCATGGCGTTTTGTTTTTCGTTTTGGTTGCCGAAACCTGGGGGTGCGGCTGGAAACGTTTGCCCCCAGGCCGAAAAATTCGCCAGCTCAACCGTCCAAGTGGTTTCACCGGGTGCGCTGGGGCAAATTGATGGAGATGCTTTTAAGAACGAAATGGGATATTATGTGGGACCCACAATGCAGATTCTGGGAAGATACGGCACCGGGCAATGGCACCCTAGGCTCGCACTGGCACCCGTCGGGCGAGCATATTTTGGCGGTGGTCCTCCAAACAGCCCACCAAATTCCGTGGCTTCCTTGCCAATTTATTGTAGCTGCTTTGAAACATACGCTTATTAGGACGGCTGCAAAATGTGGAAAAATAAAATACCTTAAATGCTACTCCCTCCGTTCCATATTAGATCACTTTGAATTGGATATATCTAGACATATTTTGTTGCTAGATACATGCATTCCAAAGTTATCTAATATGGAACGGAGGGAGTATGTTGCATCTTTTAGTTGATCTTATACATTGCGGAGAAAATAAATCTATCCATAAATCTAAGATGCATCTCAAGCTTGTAAGTTGCCCGCAAGCAATATTTTTTTATTACTCTCTCTTCTTTCTCAGATATGTGTATACCAATAATATAAGTGGGTCGCACCTTATGGCTAAAGCTCATCTTATTTGTGAGAAATTTCATAAGACAAGTGGGTCACAGGTTATGGCAAAACTACACCGTATAAATTACGGATGCCCTTAGGTAAAATTCCAAAATGAAATTTGAATTTGGCCCGATCTCACTTTTTTTTGTTACCGCCAAACCTCGCTCGGAGGTAACGGTTAGTCATGGCAGTTCCAATGTCACCTTTCCGGATGGCACCTGACGGGTTCTGGGCCGGGTCCATGCCTCCAATACTCGCCCCCGTTTAATTTGTCGGGTCTTATTTGGTATCAGACCCGCGACCCGACCGGGTTCAGGGCCACGACACCCATCTCATAAGGGACGCCGACGTATGCGGGGAATAAAACGGTGGAATATTGAGATTTGGCTGGTGGGAATAGAACTCGTGTGTGCGCGTGTTGTCTTCGGAACTCCAAATTCCAACACGTACATGTAATGTGTGGGTTGAGTGGCCCATAGCTCGTGGATGTGTAGTTAGACATAGAATTATTAAGGGTAGGATTCGGGCTTAGAGCGAGCATGCGGATATGGGTTCGACATTCCCAGACTTGCCCCATTCGACCTGACGGATTTAACATTTTACCGAATCCTCGCCCACTTAAGACGGGTACCCCTCGGGTTTACGGGTTTCGGGCCATTGCCATCCGTATTCGCCCCGGTGGTATAGCGCGCGTAACGCAAAAGCCAGATCATTTGGCATCAAGCGCAAGAAATAGTTTTGCGAAAGGTTTCAACAAAATTTTCGCCTCAAAGGATCAACGTTTGATAGCCACTTTGTATTATCCTCTATCAGCAGGAGCAGAGCGTAACACCAAAAACCTACTCCACGCGGCGACGTGGCATGGGACTCCTACTAAAGACTGCAAAAAAAAAAAAATCCTCCTGCCCTGCCGGTCGGTGGGGCCGCAAAGGAGTCGCATGGTCTGGTCGGATGGGAACACGTCCAAACAGGAGCTGGTCCTGGTCGGTCCTACCACAGCGGGTCTGGTCGTGCAGTGCATCCAACTGATTCTATGCGTCGTCCAGAGTCAGCACGAGACGAGCGGGTAGTGGTCGGTCGAACCTGGCCGATCTAATCCGGCTCCCATCAAAATCGATTAATGTAATTGACATACTCCCTCCGATCCATATTAATAGGTGCTGAAGTGGATGTATCTAGCCAGGCCCGGGCCGATAGTGGTGCTGAACGTGCCGGCCGCACAGGGCCCCAAATTTTGTGGGGCCCAAAATTTGGTTATTTGTTATTATGCCTAATAGATCCATCGTCTTAGCAGCCCATTATGATTTCGACTTATGCTGGGAAGTCAAACATGAGAATCAGGCCGGCCTCACCTTGGCCACTGGCTCCTGACTGTCGATGGATTAGGAAAAAGCGATCGAGTAGCAATTAGCCATCCGCGGCTAAGAAGGAACCGTCTAGATTCGCGTCGGTCGTCGAGCCCCCACGATGCCAGGTGACAGTTCGTCGTCTACCGCCGCCCGCCGGCGGCCTCATGCCTTCATCCTCTGCCGCGTCCGCCTCCGCCCTACCCTTCTCCATCGTGCCGAGGAGAAGGTTGCGGGCGAGTACTCTTCTCTCAGTTTCATCCTCCCTTCTGTTTGCATCTTTTGTAGGACACTTCGGTTACTGCCAATATTGCTCAGCTAGTGCAATGTCTATTGATTGGAAAAATAGAATTCCTAATGTTTAATCGTGTCTTTCTGCTCTAGATTGTGATCTGCCATGCAGTGCTCTTGGACACAAGCGCGGCGTTGCCATCATCCACATAGAGGTACACACCTTCTTAAATCTATAGATCTAAATTTTCATGTATAAGTGTGTGTTTATCTATCTCAAACTTGATTTTGCTAAATGATCGGCTTAGCCTAACGATGAAAGTTTTTCGAATAGGAATATTAGGCCCGAAATTCACTCATGTTAAGTAAGGATTGATAACCTCTGATGATAAATCCATGTATTAGGGCCCCATTTTATAGTTTGGCACAGGGTCCCGGATTTTGCCGGCCCGGCCCTGTATCTAGCAATAAAACATGTCTAAATACATCCACTTCAGCACCTATTAATATGGATCGGAGGGAGTACTCAGATTGTCGAATCAAAATCGTTTTCTCGAATAAAGAAATACTTTCACCGTTTCTTTTTAGTCAGCGTATTAGAATTGTCTTAAGTCAAACATCACAAAGTTTTACCAACTATATATAACAAAATATCAGCATTTATAATACCAAGTTCATATAATATAAAAGTATATTAGATGACGAATCATATGATATTGATTTCATATTATGAATATTAATATTTTTTTCCTATAAGACTTGGGAAAAACCTAATACGCGGACTAAAAAGAAACGGAGGGAGTACCAACAACATCCCTCCAAACTATAAGGGCATCTCCAACCAACCCCCCCCCCCCCCAGCCCCCCAAGCGGCCTTTTCAGCGCCGACGGAACCAAAAAACGTCGTTTTTGCTTGGGGGGGGGCGAAATGGCGAGGCAGCCCACGCGGGCCAGCGCTGTCAGCGACGCGTTGGAAAACCGCGGGAAGAGAAACCCCCGCTCGTGAGCTTCTTCTCGGCTCCCGCGTCGGTCAAAGGCTGCCGGCGTGTATGGCGTGGCGGACGGCCAGTGCATGCGCCTGTTCGAAGGCTACCGGAGTAATGGTGTGG
Organism: Alopecurus myosuroides; assembly: GCA_028641055.1. Lineage (NCBI taxonomy): Eukaryota > Viridiplantae > Streptophyta > Magnoliopsida > Poales > Poaceae > Alopecurus > Alopecurus myosuroides. The sequence goes on from CM054061.1 coordinate 48,900,622, forward strand.
CGGCGGCCAGTGCATGCGCCCCAGTCAAAGGCTCTCGGAGTAATGGCGTGGCGAGCAGCCGGACGGGTACGCGGCGCAGTAAATGCCCCCCAGCCGGACGGGCACGCGAGAGCTACAAAAGGCACCCCCCCGGCCCACTCTCCCCCATTCTCGACGTTCACCCCGTTGCCGCTCCCCTCCTCACCGCACTCGCTCCCCTTCGCCCCCGCCTCACTCAAACTAGAAGATGCCGCATCGGCTCTGGGCCTGCCGCAACTCGCGTGGTCACGGTGACGACGACAGCGAAAAAGAGTTTCACTACGAGGAGGACGAGCAGCCGGCACAGGAGGAGGCGGCGCCCGAGCAGCAGTCGGCGCAGGAGGAGGCGGAGCCCGAGCACCAGCCGGCGCAGGAGGAGCCACTGCCGCCTCCAATCTGGCCCGAACAGGTCGTGGCGTGCAACTCGTTCGCCACACGGCGCAACGAGGAAGCGTACCACCGGGTCCGCGCTGGCCTCGAGGAGGCGGCGGCAGTGGCCGAGGCTACCGCTGTTCGGGCATCCTAGGAGACCCATTAGAGGGAGGAGGCGGAGCGCCAGGTCTACCAGCAGCTCACCGCGAACGCGGCATCGGATGAGCAGCAGGCCCTCGTCGCGCGGTACGAGACCGAGCGGCGCAAAGTTGTCCTGCAGAGCGAGAGGCGCAACCGCCCTCCCTCCGAGCAGACGAAGTTGCACCGGTTGCGGATGCAAGGCAGAGCGGAGCAGCGCTGGCTCGCTACGGTGGCGAACCCATCGCCCTTCGCCGTGAACGACCACGAGGCTGGCCCCTCCAACATGCCTGTCTACGACGACTGCGAGGAGGACGACGTCTAGGAGGAGGGCGACGACTAGGCCGGGCGATCGCGGCGAGCCTCGGGCTGCCGTAGACGTAGTTGTTTACCTTTTTTAATGTTTTTAGTTAAATTATGCCGTCTTTTTGTAAAAATATCGTCGAATCTATGAATTTGAATTAATTTGTGCCGAGACTTGAGCTGGGAGCGACTGGAAACCGCGCACCCAGGTTCCAGATTAGCGCCGTTTGGCGCCGCGGCGCCACAATAACAGCGGCGTTTTGGGCCCTGGGGGGCGACACGGCTCGAGATGCCCTAACGGAGCGAGGAATTAGTACCAAATAGGAACGGGAAGGGGCATGGAGTATGGGCCAGCCTTGTGGTCGTTCTCAACATATTATCTATCTATTATGGAGATGCGCTAGTAGTAAACTATGGACTAATAATACAATATGTGGCAAGCACTATCCTTTTTTACTACAATTATTGTTCTCTTTTCTTTTTACTATATGTCTAATCCTTTCTTTTCAGCAAAACCAGTGAGATTGCCAACCTTACTATTTTGTTGGGGCAAAATATGTTGGTTGTGTTGTGTGCAGATTCCAAGTTGATGTTGACCCGGTAGTGCGTCCTACCAATATCAGTTATCAACAACCTTCAGGAGTGATTTCTTCTCTTACTGGTCGATTCAACATTGGTTGTTTCTTTCCGAGAGAAACTTGTTGTTGCACTCTTCATACCTTCCTCTTAGGGTCTCCCAACGAACGTGTGTCCACACGCATCAATCATATTTTCTGGCGCCGTTGCCGGGGAGAAATAGGATTTCTGCAAGGGATGTCTCTCACCTCCAATCTCTTTACATTTTTTTTGCTTAGTTTATTTTTTTTTCTTGTTTCCTTCTTTGTATCAAAAACACAAAAAAGTTAGTTCTTATTATAATTGTTATTTGCCTATTTTTTATCTTGCTAAAATGAATAATTCTAAGATAACTAAGTTATGTGACTTAACTAGCACCAACAACAATGATTTTATTTGCACACCTATTGCTCCACTGCTCCTAATGCTGTTTTTTATGAAATTAAGTCTGTCATGTTAAATCTTTTTATGAGAGAGCAATTTTTCTGGTGTTCGTACTAATGATGCCGCTGCCAATCTTAATAATTTTGTTGAACTTTGTGAGATGCAAAAATATAAGTATATAGATGGAGATATTATTAAACTGAAATTATTTATTTTCTCTTTGAGAGGAAGAGCTAAAGAATGGTTGCTATCTTTGCCTAGAAATAGTATTGATTCTCGGAATAAATGTAAAAATGCTTTCATTAGAAAATATTATCCTACTTCTAAGATTATATCTCTAAGAAGTAGCATTATGAATTTTAAATAATTAGATAATTAGCATGTTGCTCAAGCTTGGGAACGAATGAAATCTTTGGTAAAGAATTGTCCCACTCATGGACTAACTACTTGGATGATCATCCAAACCTTCTATGCAGGTTTGATTTTTTTTTCAAGAAACCTTCTTGATTCGGCTGCTGAAGGAACCTTTATGTCCATCACTTTGGATGATGCAACAAATCTTCTCTATGATATGATGATACACTATTCTGAATGGCAAATTGAGAGGACCGCATATGGTAAGAAGGTAAATTGTGTTAAAGAAACCTCTTCCTTGAGTGATAGACTTGATGCTATTATGTCTATTCTTGTGAATGGTAAAGCTCATGTTGATCCAAATAATGTTCCTTTAGTATTTTTTTAGAAGACTATGTTGATGTGAACATCATTAAAAACAATAATTTCAACAACAATGTTTATAGGAATAATTTTGGTAGCAACAATTATAGATCATATCCTTCCAATAATGGTAATGGTTACGTTAATTTCTATGGTAATTCCTACAACAACAATAGAAGTGTACCCTTTAATCCGGAGAACATGCGTAAGGGCATTATTAGTACACAAACTGATTTTAATAAGCTGTTGAGGAAAAATTTGTCAAAATTGATGTTATTACTTCTAAAGTTGATAGCCTTACTCTTTATGTTGATCTTCTGAAAATAAAAGTTATGCCTCATGATGTTAAAGAAAGCAAAACCCTGAATGTCATTCAACTTAGAATTGAAAACAATGTTAGTATATTAAATGAATTGCATACGAAGTGAGAAAGAGAAGATGAAATTGCTAGAAACAACAATATAGCTAGAATTTGTACTATTACCACCATTAGTAATGCTGAAGTTTCTAATGCTAGTAAACCTCCTACTATCAATGATAAAATAGTTGGTGTTGGCAATGTCTCTACCTCTTCTGCTAAACGTTTAAAATTGCTTGAAACTACTAGAACTGTTCCTGATAAAATTGCTGAAATTTTTCTACATATGGGAGACAATGGTACTATTACTTTTGATAATAATGATTTTGATTTTGATAGTTGCAATATTTATGAAATAGTTATGTTTCTACAAAATCTATCATCGACGTGCAACCGCCGCCAGAGGAGGTGGTACCACGACGTGGAGCTCTGCAACCTTGACAACGAAGGATCAACCCCCTTAGTAGCACCCGCTCGACCCGGACGACAGTCTAGGTTTCTACCTCGCGCTCTGCGCGTACAAGGAGTTGCCCACCAGTAGGAAACATGCTATCAGAAGCGTGCGAAAAACCCTACTCGAAGCATGCCCCCGCATGATTTTAGTATCCCGCTGCTGGTATATGTACTAATAGCGTGTTGCGGGAACACGCTTCTAGTAACGGACGAGAAGCGTGCATGTATCCGCACACCGAGGAACTCGCTTGCTCAATACAGAAATAGTCTTGTGATCTCCGTATAAAAACACATGGGCAATCTTCATTGCTCATGTATCCCTTCTGATGAAGGAAATCGCTTAAACGATTATACCAAAATCGTACCTAATTGTTTAATTCCATACAATGACTTCTTAAACTAAAACTAGTGGAAACAACCCCTCTCGTCCAGGGGGCCGGGGGGCAGCTGTCCCGGTTGCAACCAAATCCGGGACAAATGCCCTGCATTGGTCCCGGTTCGTGCGCCCGGGGCAACAGGAATCGCCTGGGCGCATTGGTCCCGGTTCGTGGGGGGCATATCGGTCCCGGCTCGTGCCACGGACCGGGACCAATGCCTAGCCACAGGCCACGTGGCACGCGCATGACCTGTTGTCCCGGTTCAGTCCACGAACCGGGACCAATGCCCCCTTCCTCTATATATACTGCCCCAGCCCCCCCTCCTTCCATCTTTTTTTTTTTGCTTGGAGGTGTGAGAGAGTGTGGTGTTGCTGTTTTTTTTTACTATGCACACGAGGTGTTCGACGAAATTCCCGAGACGCACACAAGCTCACTGAAAATGGTTTCTTCGACCGAGGTTAACAAATTATCTTTTTCATCTGTAACTGATACATAAAAAAGTATTATTTGTCGATGTACTGTGGTTATCTCTGTATTAATATGTATTTTGATAAACTTAATTATATGATGCAGATGGATGCACGGCAGCGATGGATGTACGGTGACCGACGCACCTCCGAGTATATGGCAGGCCTGAATGCATTTCTTGCTGTAGCTCAGGCGAACAAAGATAATGGCTTCATGTGTTGCCCATGTGTTGATTGTCGGAACGTCAGAGAACATTCTTCCGAAAGAATCCTTCACGGCCATCTATTTCGGAGAAGTTTCATGCCCAGCTCTAATTGCTGGACCAAGCATGGAGAAAGAGGGGTTGTGATGGAAGACGATGAAGAAGAAGAAGAAGATCCTTTGTTCCCTGAATACGACGATACTGCAATGGAAGAGAATGCAGAAGAAGGAGGTGATCAAGAACAGGCATCAGAAGAGCCCGATGATGATCTTGGCCGAGTTATTGCTGATGCAAGGGAAGACTGTGAAAATAGATTGGAGAGGTTGAAACTGGACAACATGTTACAGGATCACAAAAAATTGTTATACCCAAATTGCGAAGATGGTAGCACAAAGCTCGGTACCACACTGGAGTTGCTGAAATGGAAGGCACAAAACGGTGTGACTGACAAGGCATTTGAGACTTTACTTCAACTAATGAAGCCAAAACTTCCAAAGGATAACGAATTGCCTGAGAGTACGTACGAAGCAAAGAAAGCTCTCTGCCCTCTAGGATTAGATGTGCAGAAGATACATGCATGCATTAATGACTGCATTCTCTTCCGCGGTGAGAAGTACGAGAATTTGGATGAATGTCCGATATGCACTGCACTGCGGTATAAGATCAGAGCAGATGATCCTGGTGATGTTGACGGCGAGCCCCCCCGTAAGAGGGTTCCTGCTAAGGTGATGTGGTATGCTCCTATAATACCACGGCTGAAACGTCTGTTTAGAAACAAAGAGCATGCTAGGTTGTTGTGATGGCACAAAGAAGACCGTAAGAAAGATGGAAAGTTGAGGCACCCCGCCGATGGATCGCAGTGGAGAAAGATCGAGAGAGACTTTCCAGACTTTGCAGGAGAGGCGAGAAACTTATGGTTTGGTCTAAGTACAGATGGCTTTAATCCTTTTGGGGAGCAGAGCTCCAGTCATAGCACTTGGCCTGTAACTCTATGTATGTACAACCTTCCTCCTTGGTTGTGCATGAAGCGCAAGTTCATTATGATGCCAGTTCTCATCCAAGGCCCGAGGCAACCTGGCAACGACATTGATGTGTATCTAAGGACATTAGTGGAAGAACTCTTAGAACTGTGGGGCAAACCAGGTGTACGTGTGTGGGATGAGAACGAACAAAAGCCATTTGACCTACGGGCGTTGCTTTTCGTGACCATCAATGATTGGCCAGCTCTTAGTAACATTTCCGGTCATACAAACAAGGGATACAATGCATGCACACACTGTTTAGATAAGACTGACAGTGTTTTTTTGGATAAATGTAAAAAGGTTGTATACCTGGGGCATCGTAGATTTCTTCCGATCAAGCATCCCTTAAGGAAAAAAGGAGGGAAGCATTTCAGAGGTGAGGCAGATAACCGAAAGAAGCCTGAGCTCCGTAGTGGTAATGATATATTCGATATGGTCAAGGACCTAGAAGTAATCTTTGGTAAGGCTGCTGGCAGCCAACCAGTTCCGTACGGCCCTGATAAGCGGGCACCCATGTGGAAGAAGAAATCTATATTTTGGGAGCTACCCTATTGGAAAGTTTTAGATGTCCGGTCTTCGATCGACGTGATGCACGTGACAAAGAATCTATGTGTCAATCTGCTATGCTTCCTGGGCGTGTATGGGAAGTCAAAAGATACGCCTGAAGCACGGGAGGACCAGCAACGTATGAAAGACCCAAGCAACAAGCACACAGATACAGGGCGCCATTCCTTAAGCAGCTACGCTCTTACTAAAGCAGAGAAGGAAATATTCTTTGAAGTCCTTTACAGTATCAAGGTTCCGTCTGGCTTCTCGTCGAATATAAAGGGGATAATAAACATGGCAGAGAAAAAATTCCAAAACCTGAAGTCTCATGACTGCCACGTGATTATGACGCAATTGCTTCCGATTGCATTGAGGGGGCTTCTACCGGAAAATGTTCGAGTACCCATTGTGAAGCTATGTGCATTCATGAACGCAATATCTCAGAAGGTAATCGATCCAGAAATTCTGACAAGATTACAGAGGGATGTGGTCCAGTGTCTTGTTAGTTTTGAGTTGGTGTTCCCACCATCCTTCTTCAACATTATGACTCATCTCCTTGTTCACCTATGTGAAGAGATTCATATTCTCGGTCCGGTCTTTCTACACAATATGTTCCCCTTTGAGAGGTTCATGGGAGTCTTGAAGAAATATGTTCATAACCGTGCTAGGCCAGAAGGAAGCATCTCGAAGGGCTATGGAACAGAGGAGGTCATTGGGTTCTGTGTTGACTTTATTCCTGACCTTAAGACAATTGGTGTTCCTGAATCGCGGCATGAGGGGAGACTGAGGGGAAAAGGAACGCTGGGAAAGAAAACAATGATACCTAGGGACGGGCATTCTTTGACCAAAGCACACTACACAGTTCTACAAAATTCTTTGTTCATGGCTACGTATGTCGAGGAACACAAGAATATTGTACGGTCTGCAAACCCGGGGAAGGATGACTCATGGATTAAACGCGAACACATGGAGACTTTCGGAAGTTGGTTGCAAACACGTCTTATAAATGACACCACTGTTGAAGATCAGCTATACATGTTGGCAGGGTCACCATCTTCGACTATTGGGAGTTTTCAAGGGTATGAGATAAATGGAAATACATTACACGAGCTCCCAAGATAAGAAGAGCACCAACCAAAACAGTGGTGTCCGCTTTGATACAACAAACGAGAATGGAAAAACTGACACATACTATGGTTACATAGAGGAGATATGGGAACTTGACTATGGACCTTCTTTTAAGGTCCCTTTGTTCAAGTGCAAATGGGTCAACCTGAATGGAGAAGGGGTAAAGGTAGACCCGCTTTATGGAATGACAACAGTGGATCTCAACTGTATTGGTTACAATGACGAACCATTCGTTCTAGCCAATGATGTGGCTCAGGTCTTCTATGTGAAGGACATGTCTTCCAGACCGAAGAAAAGAAAAAATAAGGGAACAATTTCATCATACGATGAGCCGAAGCGTCACATAGTTCTCTCAGGGAAAAGAAACATCGTGGGAATCGAGGACAGGACAGACATGTCAGAAGATTACAATAAGTTTGTTGAAATTCCACCCTTCACAGTGAAATCTGACCCCACCATCCCGTTAAATAATGAAGATGCTCCATGGTTACGGCCGAAGCGATCATAAGCAAGGGACACGAAGAAAAGCTGGCAAGCATTATTGTTCCACCATCCCACTTTTCTGTTTCTCTCTCCTCCGTATGTTGGTGATGTGTAATAATAAGCGTGGAATACATGATCATATAGTTCTGTTTGATTAGTATTTTGTATTGACCGGTAAATAGCTGACAACTATGACCCATGTCCGAATACATTTCGAAGTGATAGTACGGATAACATCCTGACAGATATTGCAGGATTATAACTACTTTTAATATGTAGTATCTGTTGACACACGGTATAGAACAAGCGATATATTCCGCGCACACATTGCAGGCACACCATATTAATTTGAGGCATTGGAGGAGAAGACACATGAAGACAGTGATTTGAGTTGAGATAGGTGAAGTTAATAGGAGGATTTTGAGGGGTTGGTGGGATCAGACACAAACTGGCACTTTAATTGAGATTGCCGACGTGAAGTCTCTCACTAATGATAGCGTGCACGGAAGGCAATTCATTCCAAATTGATACTGTGGGTTGCCACTTGTCGGTGTTGAAGAACATGTTTCCCAATGGTGTTAATGTGGTGTCCTTATTCTCCGGTATTGGAGGAGGAGAGATAGCTTTGCACAGGCTTGGCATCCACATGAAGACAGTGATTTGAGTTGAGATAGGTGAAGTTAATAGGAGGATTTTGAGGGGTTGGTGGGATCAGACACAAACTGACACTTTAATTGAGATTGCCGACGTGAAGTCTCTCACTAATGATAGCGTACACGAAAGGCAATTCATTCCAAATTGATACTGTGGGTTGCCACTTGTCGGTGTTGAAGAACATGTTTCCCAATGGTGTTAATGTGGTGTCCTTATTCTCCGGTATTGGAGGAGGAGAGATAGCTTTGCACAGGCTTGGCATCCACATGAAGACAGTGATTTCAGTTGAGATAGGTGAAGTTAATAGGAGGATTTTGAGGGGTTGGTGGGATCAGACACAAACTGACACTTTAATTGAGATTGCCGACGTGAAGTCTCTCACTAATGATAGCGTACACGGAAGGCAATTCATTCCAAATTGATACTGTGGGTTGCCACTTGTCGGTGTTGAAGAACATGTTTCCCAATGGTGTTAATGTGGTGTCCTTATTCTCCGGTATTGGAGGAGGAGAGATAACTTTGCACAGGCTTGGCATCCACATGAAGACAATGATTTCAGTTGAGATAGGTGAAGTTAATAGGAGGATTCTGAGGGGTTGGTGGGATCAGACACAAACTGGCACTTTAATTGAGATTGCCGACGTGAAGTCTCTCACTAATGATAGAATTGCATAATCTTGAAAAAACCTTTGCCTTGATCGTCCAAGATGTCCCAGTAGTGGTGCTCAGCGCCTTGTCTGCATGTTTCGCAGGACATGCCCATTTTACAGTGTAGAAACATCTACAGAAAAGAGCAAACATCTGTAAACTAGGCAGAGGAGAAGTAGAATCAGGTAGAGAAACATTAGAGCCGATGAGAAGTACAAATAGCATATGGAGAGAACAAGGTTTAAAAGATATTGCTAGGTGCTTCCGGCCAAAAGATTATCAAATCAAAGTTTTGAAATTCTCAAATCAAACCATAAGTTCACAAAGCATACGCAAACATTGACCGTTACCAACCTGAGCCGCAAGGAGCAGTAGAGCAGAGCAGAGCAGACTCTAGAGGATGGACAAGCAGCCAGGACTGACATCGACTCTAGAGGATGAACAAGCCACCCTACTTCTACTATGAAAATGAGGCCCTAGCTCCAAAAAGTGTATGGGTGGAAATTTCCAGAAATTTGTATGACACAGAGCCGGAGTTTGTGGATTCTAAGCACTTCTGTGCAGCTGCTCAAGAAAGAGGCTACATCCATAACTTCCATAATTTATATTCAAATTATATTCAAATGGAAAAATAATTAATAGTTTCAATAGTTAGAATAATTATTTAGTTAAACGAAAAATGGATTTAAATTAGTTTTGCAAATTCTAGCATTTTTCATGTTGGAATTTTTGTCAAATTTGGAAGTATATAAAAGTTGTTAATGTGCAAACTTAACACTTTTCAAATTTTGGCGCTAAAAAATTTTGGGCGCGCAGGGGTGCCACCGAAATTCGAAATTTGTTTTTGGTCCCGGGCCGTGGTACCAACCGGGACCAAAGGGGCTCCAGTCCCGGTTGGTGGCACGGGCCGGGACTAAAGGCCCAAGTGTATAAAAAGCGCGGCCCTCTCTCCAGGCCGAGCGGACACCCCAGGGGCGGGTACGAGTGGATATGGCTGGGCGAAGCCCTGCCGGCGGCGGGAACGAGTGGATATGGCTGGGCGAAGCCCTGCCGGCGGCGGCGGGAACGAATGGACTAGGGACACAGTAGATTAGGGAACACAACTTCTATTAAAATAAGGCCAGGGGCCTTGCTTACATAGGGGCGGCGCGGCCACAGGCGGCCGGCCGTACTTGCATAAGGGGCGGCGGCGCGGCCACAGGCGGCCGGCCGTTTCTTGGGGGGGTAGCTAGGGGCGTTGTCTATATAGAATAGGGGGGCGGGGGCGCGGCCACAGGCGGCCGGCGCCAATCTAGTCGTCCTCGTCGTCGGAGAGGCTTACGTAGGCGGGTGGCTGCCACAGGTGAGCAGGCGGCTGGGCCGGGCTCGCCGGGGCTGGAGACATCGGGGGCATCGGGGGAGCGTACGGCGGCGGCGGGGGCAGCACCTCCTGCGGCAGCGGCAGCGGCGGCGGCGGGGGCAGCTCCTCCTCCTGCTCCGGCGACCCCGGCGCCCAAACGCCGCCGGTCCAGGCCCAGCTCATGCCATACTCCAGGCCTGGTGGGAGCGGCTGCGGCTCCGGCATGTCCTCGGATGCCTCCAGCTCGGCGTTCATCGCCTGCCACCAGGGGATGGCAGGCTCGTTAGGGGGTGGCGGCGGCGGCGGCCACGACACGCTCCCACCTCTTGATCTCGTCGTCGATGAGGGAGCGGCGGGAGGCCTCGCAGGCCTTCTCCATGGCGGCCCGGAGCTCGGGGTCCTCCTCCCCGGAGAAGTCCTCCGGCTCGTCCACGAGGAGCCATAGCTCCCTCTCCCGGCCGGGCGCTGGCGGGGGGTAGTCGTCCACGTTGGCCTCGAGGGGGGCGGGGATGAAGGAGCGGCGGCGCTGCTCGTGCTCCTGCTCGAGCCAGGCGGCCCAGTAGGGGGAGCCGCGCGCGTACATCCGCTCCCTGCGGACGGGGGCCGGCAGGAGCTCGCGCCGGCGCTCGATCTCCTCGAGCAGCGCCGCGCCGGTCGGGGCCGGCGGCACTGGGATCCGCTGGGGATTCAGGTGCCAGCCGTCCGGGAGGTGCACGTCGTTGTAGAACACCGGAGTGGCATTGTTCCAAGTCCACTCCGCCTCGTCCACCCGGACGTACCGGCGGAACCGCTTGCCCGGGGGCGCGGCGCGGGGCGGCGGGCGTGCAGCCGGTGGTGGCGCGGGGACGCGCGGCACCCCGCCGAGGCGGACACCTCCAGGGCCGTAGCCGAAGGCCTCCGCCGGCGGGGGCGGGATGCGGCCGGCGCCGCTCGACGAGCCTCCGTCGTCGTTCCTTGGGCGCTTGCCGGAGTTCGAGAACCAGCGGGACATGGTGGCGGCTAGGGTTGCTTTGCCAGGGACGCGTCCGGGGTGGGTGGGTTGTACGGGCGGCGGGGGGCCTTTAAAAAGGACCCGGGGTGGGCTGGCATGCCAACCGGCGGCCTGGACGTGGCGGCGGTTGCAGGCGGCCATGAATGCGGGGAGCCGAGGCGTGTCGCGTGGGGAGTGGGGCGCGGGAAGCCGAGGCGGGGCGGGAAGACGAGGCGGACAGCGGCCCTTTGACCGTCCTTCGGTCTTAGTTTAATGGACCAGGCGAACCAGCCACCAGGCCGCTGGCCAGTGGCCCCTGTTGACTGGCCATAATAACAGACGCGGGCCAGTGGGCCCTTCGAACCGTTGACTGTCCATAAATAGAAGACGCGGGCCAGTGGGCCTTTTTGACTAAAAAATGTGTCAGTGGGCTTAATTAAAGACGTGGGCCTGGAGCGGTTGGGGAAGGGGAGGCCGGTTGGCGATTGCGAGGCAGGAGAAAAAAAAACGAACAAAAAAAACCTGCCGCGGCAGGAAAAATGGGCGGACTTTATTCTTTTTTTAAGAAGGCATCCATCCCGGTCCCTAAAACGAACCGGGACGAACTCCCTCGCGGTCCCTGGCACAGAGTCGCCACGTGGGCCAGCCTTACCATCCCGGGTCCTGGCACAACCGGGACCAATGGGGAGGGCCATTTGTCCCGGCTAGCCCATCCCGGTTGCGCAACCGGGACAAATGGCCCTTACGACCCGGGACAAAAGGCCCTGTTTCCACTAGTGTGAACACTGTATGAACTTCTGTTAGCTCTATCTTGGTTCGAAACAGGGATACCTTCGGATATCTTCATGTATATGTCCGAATCCAAATTGACATAAAGGTAAACGGTGACAACGTCCATAAGTTTCATTTTTAAGTCTAAGTTCACTGCCATTGAGATCAAGTATCTAAAGGTAATTCCTCCATGACAGGGGAGTAAGTTTTCTCGAAGTCGACACCTAGTCGCTGGGAGAAACCTTGAGCAACGAGATTTGCTTTGTACATTACTACCTCGTTATTTTCGCCCCTCTTTCGAACAAAAACCCACTTGTGGTCAACGGGACGCATATGGGGAGGAGTTAAACAAACATGTCCAAACACCTCTCTTTTGTTGAGAGAAAGTAACTCAGTAGTTATTATCGTCTTCCAATCTTTTCAATTCGACCTTTTCTTACAATCAGCGAGAATGTCAGTCTCTAGGTCAAGATCTATGATTGAGACAATTATCTTGACAAAATAAATGTCAACCTTTGGTATAGCTAGATTAATTGACTCGCCATGACGGGTCTGATTGTTGCAACTGATTCAGCACTTGAGGAGCGTGGTTTTCGGTCGTACCACTCAGCACGTACCTAAACCCAAAATCCTCCCACGTACCGCAGAAAACGAGGACGTACGGTGCACAAGCGCGCCATGGCGTGGAGGCCTACACGCAGTACGCTGCAATTAATACGGCTACGGATATGAGATCGTGCCGCCGGCAACCGCGTACCATACATGAGCCAGTCCCCCAGTACCTCACCTGTCGACCACTGAACTAGACCTGTATGAACCTACTAGTACGTACATGGGCACCAGCGGCGAGCACGGTTTTTGCACGCGGCATCTCCCCGCCGGTGCCGAATTTTTTTATCAGCCATTTTTGGAAACAAGTCCTGCACAGATAAATTAGTCATTAACGTATGAGTAAAATAAATTACTAGTGCTTTATTCTAATTTTGATGATCCCCAGACTTTTCGGCTTCTGCAATTTGCTTTGTCGTTCCTCGGTACCCATGCGGTTAACTCCAGATTCTCCGTTCTGTATAGGCACCCAAGCAAAATACGTACGTCGAGGAGTTGCTTCTTCCATGAAAAAAGAATGCACCGGACCCTGTCCTGTCTGTAAAGTGTAAGGCCGGCAGATATCTGCAACTACAGCAGCACGTGTTTCTCTGGTTGCTGCAGACTTTGGTTGCATGCAGTCGACTCTTGCCCACCGTCTCTGACCTTTTCATGCATATCATATTTTTTATCTCCTGCTGTAGCCTTTCAGTCCGACTTTTACTGCTTCGATGGATGGATCGCCAGAACGCGGAAGGAACAGTCAAACCGTAGCGGGACTACACATTGCGATATGATTGATTTGATGGCACAATGCTACCAAACTTTTTCAAACGAGGAATGCTACTACTAGTAGACGTTATTATATTATTAGACTGAAAGTAATAAATTCAATCGGTCGTCCATCCCGCCCACAAGGAAGTGGCAATAGGTGTCGTGGGTTGCGGTGCTCACATGAAAGTTTAAACTTATATAGTACTCCATCCGCCTCGAATTAATTTTCTCAGAGTTGGATAAAACTAGATGTATCTAACACTAAAACACACTAAAACATGTCAATTAATACGATACACTCTCTTTTGTCTAATTTTGAGTCAATTAATATGATGAAACAGAGAGTACATATACGTAGGGATAGTTCATTTGAATAAACAATTAATCCCTCATTTTCAAAATAGATGACTCCCACTTGTTTAAACATGCATGTACGTAAGTAGATACTAAAACATATCCACATATACATGCATGCTTGGACAAATGGAAGTCATCTATTCTGGAACCGAGAGAGTATTAATTTAAAAATTAAAAATAAAAAAATTCTATTAGATATAATTAATAGGGTTTCGTTGGTGGTTTCGCCGCCGTGGCGATATTGGCTACTACTCCTCCTCATCGAGGATGCTGTATTTTGGAGCCTCGTAGTTGTGTGTCGGTGGCCACGCAACTGAAGGAAGCGTCTATAGCAGTGCCTACGGGGGCGAGGGTTGGGATCGGAGTGGACAGAGGCAAGGGTTTGGTCAATGGAACGGTTTGTGTGCGTGACGGATAGGCAAGGAGGGACAATTGTGTGTCTGTTGACCACCCTAAACGTGGAGTAAACTTGGATTGCGTTTGGGAGAAACTTGGCTTATCCTACCCCTCGATCTATTTTGGGAGGTGGAGCTTTAGGGTGAGTTGTTACGCATCCTGGTCCAGAGGGACCGAAACGGACCATTTGGGAGGGCCGTTGGTATGCTATCAGAAGACCAGTAGGGTGTGGAGACCCAAGGGTAGGGTGTATGGGACGTGTGTACATGTACGTGAAATGTATACTGTACGCATGAGGGAGTAGACCGCTTTCCTTGCACATACGACGGGCTGGACACAGCCCCGTTACGGCGTTACCGCTAACCGCCACGGTGGCCCGTCGCGTTCCAACACGACGGTTCAATTTAATAAGTAACGTTTGTACACGGTGCTTGGCATTTATGGAGAGAGAAAGAATGAGACAGCACCAAATCAGGTTACAGGCTTGTTCACTTCTCCATTTAATGCAAGCGGCATGTCTGGCTGGCTACGGGAGCTGGTCCATCAAAAGGGTTCAACCCAACTGATTGCTGCGGCCCCCTTGTGTTGTGTTGTGTCGTGTTGCATCCAGGTTTTGGATGTATTCGTGTGCAGCTGTGCTGGTCCTTGAGCCCGCGGGACCACGAATCTCCTGCTGCTACATTGAACTAGTACTAGTAGCATACACCACGCCCATTATTTTATTTGGTGGGTCTACTCATGAAGAGATAGAAAATAACAATTCCATCGATTTCCGTGGGCAATACTATTTAAATCTAAAAACAGGTTGTTTATCCAGATGTACTCACGCTTTATTGTAATTTACAATGACTCGAACCGCATTGGTTTCCTTGAATGAAGCAGCAAGAACATCGTGATTAAATTAAGAGGAAGGCATGGGGCGTGCAGCTTGCTACTAGATGGGTGGCTCGGGATCTCACCAAAAGGATTCATTATCATGAAGGGGTATATTTTCCCGTGCCATCTCCTCCGCAAAAAAATGTGTCTTGAACTTGGCGGGCACCGGCTTGATGTTATCGGTGGCCATGACGACGCGTTCCTCTCTCCACTCATCGGTTCCTTATGCTTGACGCCGGTCTCCTTCGCCGCCCCGACGAGACGAAGGTGACCGCGAGAGGCGACGATACGCGGCCGCCCTTGTCGATAACAAGATTGCCATCACGAGCGGTGCACCGCCGGAGCGGCGACTCCTGCGGCTCGGGCTTGAGAGGGACAACAGAGTTCTCGACGCCGAACCCGACGAATGGGAGGCCGCCCCCGCTGAGGAGGACGAGGACCTGGTGGACATGCCCCTTGGCATCCACGACGCCGAGAGAGGGACGATAGAGGGTACGCAAGCGGCGGAAAATTGTCGGCCGTGATGTGCGGCAGGACGGGCTCGATAGTCCTCCATGGCATTTAGGCCTTCACGGTGTGGCGTCGAAGACGATCTCTCGTCCACTAGAGGGTTTCAGTTTCCAGTTTAACTTTTTTTTTCTTTGACATGGTGGTGAGAGGCACGGTGTCAGAATAAAGTCCTCCCAATTATATCCCGGTGGCACGGCTCGCCAACGAAAGGCGCATGGAGTTGTGTGTCTCACGGTTCTCCTACGATCAGATTGGTCTTTATATCTGCTAGAACATTGTGATATACAGGATGGTTGTTGTTCCTTGTGGTGCACTAGGCCCTTCGTCTAATTCGTAGCCGTGCCTAGCTGGTTTAAGGACCAATTTGTATTATTATTAATTACTTTTGGAATTATGTTTACACCTGTAGATGTTAACAAATAGTTTCTGAAACATTTTCGAAAGAAAAAAATAAGAACATCATGGGACATGCATGCAGGTATGCAGTACACCCATCCCTCGCCAAGTCGCACCCTGCCTCCGCTGCAATGAGCTCCACTACCACGGCGTACAGGTCAGATCCACAAGATAAGACTTGGACTTGGACTTGGAGATAGGACGATTCTTGTGGACTGTAGATAACTAGATACCTACTCTGCTCTGCGGCCGTCTACATTTCTTTGTGCGGTTTCAGCAGAGCCAAGCACCAGCTTTTGTACAGATGGCTAGCCGAGCCAGGCAGGACGGACAAAAGTTATCTCTTCCACGCAAAAAATGGGAAGTATATATTTCGGTTTTGTGCCCAACTAAACTAGCCCCGGCAATATTTTGGCATGGCCAACTGGAGGGCATGACAAAAGGAATTGGTATTACGTTGTCATGGTTTGGATGGTAGCTATTGTGCAGCCCAACATTTTGGCAAAAATGGACCCGCAACAAAACACCAAAAACCTAGTCCATGGCACGACGTGGTGTGGACTAGAGAGTACGGGTACGGTTTGTTCTTTCGTGCCGCGCCCCACCTCCTGTCCTCCTGGTCGGTGGGCCCGCAAGGAGGAGCATGGTCTGCTCGGCTGGGAACACGTCCAAAGAGGAGAAGGTCTGGTCGGCCGGTCCTACCACAGCCGGTCCGGTCGTGCTATGCATGCATGCAGCTGATTCTATGCGTCCTCCAGTCCAGAGCCAGCACGAGAGGAGCGGGTCGTGGTCGGTCCTACAACTACCACGCACGTACGTAGGGTCGCCGTTCTAATCTGGCTTTGCTCTCCATCTCCCACAGTGTATGTACTCCGATTGTCGAACCAAATCGTGGCCTTTTTTTTTTTTTTTTTTTGAACATGGAGAGACCCCGAAGGGCCTAGATGCTTTCATAAACTTCCAGCGGTACAGGCACAATTACAACAGGGACCACAAATACATATGGAATTACTACGGAGTCCCTGAGTCTTACAGAATAGACCCTTGACATAAAATTGAAAAAGCAATCAGGTCCTCTGCCATCGCCGGAGAAGAGGAAGCTCGAGCCGCAGCCATCCGCATCGTCGACGGGGACGAAACCACTTGTCTCCGAAGGGAAGATGAACGCTGCAGCAAGCTCACCTATGGGCCTCTGAATAGAGGTTGAAGATATGCTGGCCAACAAAGCCAGCGGAGGAGACCACCCGTTGATCTTCTGAGTCGGACGCCACACTGGAGGGCGCCGAGAATTTTCCTCCTGTCGCATCATAGCTCCAGAGCAGCACAGGATCTGCTTGAGCTTGGCAGCTCCAACCTTCCGCCGTGCGCCTCCATGACGCTCTGCAGAAGAAAGAATCACCGCAGCCACAATCAAATCCCGCCTGCGAAGAACCCGGGTCTTATGCAAGAAGCCGCACACCATCTTGACCAGCATCACCTCCCACCATGGGAGCACCGCTGCTAGCTCAAGAAGCAACATGCAGAGCTGGATCTTGACCCACAAATCCCGCTCCAAAGCTCCGATGCGGGCCTTATTTTCAGAGATGCACGAGTTCGTCCACCACCCGTACGACACCGCCTGCCACCGGCGGGGCGCAGCGCAGAGGAAAAAACACATGGCTCCATGGATCTGGTCGCAGAGATCCATAGAACTACTCTCGAACGGCAAGCAACCAACCTCACGAAACCTAAGACCTAATCTAAAACTAACCCTATCTACAAGACGACGGGCTCCTCTCCCGTCTCCTCTCCGGACAGCATCGCTGCCGAAGAAGATAGGGGTTCGGGCCGGAGGAGGAAGAACGCCTACGACTCTCAACAGGGGCGGTTGGGGGAAAGTTACAACTTGGAGTTCAGTCCCTCAAATCGTGGCCTTTAATAAAGAAATACGGACAACATTAGTACAGTACAGAAAAGGAATGGAAAGGGGCATGGAGCGTGCTGCCTGCTTTTAAACAAGTGCCATGGCCCATATCCAACCGAAAATGATTCAAACATTCCAAGGTTTATAAATGATAGAAAATTTAGATGGGACATGCATATTCGGTTTAAAGTAATGGCGCTGTTTAGGACAAATTATTTGTATCTTCTGGTGTGTTCTTTCATCTCAAAAAGGTTAGCTTCATTTCGATAACTGGTTTATCGTTAAAATACCTTTTCAAATTTTGATCTTACAAAACTATTACTGTACTTAGCTCAGAAAGTAGTGATCACATGTAAAGTTCCGATTTCTTGATGCTTTTACGGTGTCTACACCCAAGCAGCAGGCGCTGTGTGTGGAGAAGAGCCATCCAAGGAAAGAAACAAAATACGTACCAGCCGACCGGTTGCCTCTTTCATGTAACGACCGGACCTTGCCTGCAAGCTGCAGAATTCTGGTTGAATGCAGTGGACTCTCGCCGGCTCCTGCCGTTTCACGTTATTTTATGCATACCTTTTTACCGAAAATCTTTCCTGCTGCAGCCTTTCACTTTCAGTATCACACTGTTCTGATTCCATGGATGGATCGCCGGGCCACGCTCGCGTATGGGGACGTTGCGATGTGATTGACTAGATGGCACAATGCTTTCAACCTTTTTCCAAGAAGAAATCCTGCTACTAGGCTTGATTAGACCCGAGAGTAGTACTAAATTCAAACGATCGTCCATCCACTCATAAGTAAGAATCTTCACCGGCACCCATCTAATAAGTGTCCAGCAAACCCTAATTAGACCCCTTTTACGTGGCGCTAGACACATGTTCGAGAATTCGGTGGGCGTGTGCTGCAGCGACACACTCCAAACCATTTGCCCGCAATTAAAACAAACCCATTATAGGCAATAGTGGACGAACGCCATGGTGACAAACATAACGAGGTTTAAACAAAAAAAATAAAACAAAGTCTGGCAGCGTATCGCCCCTACTCGTCACCGTTGGTGTAGTCCTCCTCCTCGCCGCCGGGTCCTTCTGTGCCGTGCGGGGCCTCGCCGTCCGTGCAGCAAGGGTGGCGGACGCATGTGCCATCATACATCTTGATGCGCAACTTGCCTACCCCGGCGTAGCGGAAGGTGAGAATCTAGCCCTGCTGCAACTCGTGCATGTGGGTGAATACAACCCAACAATTGCTGAGGAACCGGCGACCATCGTGCCTGAACACGACGGCCACGCAGCGGTGGGGGCACCCTTGCACCTGGAGGGTGAAGGAGTCCGGCTCCCTGCCTTCCAGCAGGACATCGATCCTATCTCGCAGCCTCAAGGAGTTTCCCTATTGCTGCCAGAGTAGGATGAAGAACTCGGGGAGTCCGGCTCTGTCGTCGCTGTCGATGTGGGCTTCCCGCTAGACCTACACAGGTGGTGCGACAACCTGCCCTCGACGGCCTCCGCGGCCTCCTCGTCCTCCACGATCTCCTCGGTCTCCACGGGCCATCGCAGGAATAATGGGGGAAGGGGCGGCAATGATCCCCTCTCCGGCGAGAAGGGATTTTATACTGTCGTGGGCAGACTCCTCGATCGTGGGGATGTGAGCAGAGTGGTGGAAGTGGCGGCCGGAGTGGGGACGTGCGCGTTGGGAAGGCGCGCCTCGAGCCGCGTCACGTCGCCTTGCCTGCCTGTAGCCGCCGCCTCACATCCAATCCCTCGCTGTCGCATGGCCTGCCTACAGCCGCCACCTCGCATCCTGTCGCTGCCGCCTGGCCTGCCTGTTGCCGCCTCGCGTCCCGTCTCTGCCGCGTGGCCTGCGTGCAGTCGCCGCCTCGCGTCCTGTCGGGTCGCCTCGCCTGCAGCTGCGTCACCCCGGGATACGGCGACATACCTCTTTATAAGCGACCGCGTTCAGCCACGGCGGTTGCACACCCACGATAGTTCACGCCCGTTGCACGCCCACAGCAATGGCGTTTTCAAAGCCGCTGTACGAGAAGGAGGAGGAGGAGGAGCCGCTCCAGGTGGAGGACAACGACTCGGCGGTCACGGATCAGGAACCGTGGCCGGCGCCCGACGCGGTTGAAGCTTGTTGGGGCCCTTGGCCGTTATTGGAGATCGTCCGGCGAGGTGCAGACCCGCAGTTTTTTGCACCGCCACCGGCAGTTCCCACGGCTCTAGTGGTGCTGCTTTCCAGAACACCCCCACCGCCGACGCTGGAGCAGGAGGGCACTCTGCCACCTCAGACGACGAGGACGAGGATTAGTTCTAAGGAGGCGTCGCGTATTTATTTTTCAAATTTCGTTCAATTTATATGTTAAAAAAGTATATGCCGCTTCCTTTTTTAACTTATGAGCAATGTTGTCGTGTTTATTTGTATCACTAACTGGCAGTGGCCACCTGACGGGTGGAGTGACCGGACAATGTCCGGCGCCCCAGGCACGCCCCCAAGTTTCGCTGGCAGGTGGCCCCCAAGGTTGTCCACGGTTCAATTTAATGCGTAATGTTTGTACACTGTGCTTCGCATTTATGGATAGAGAAAGAATGAGACAGCACCAAATCAGATTACACGCTTTATTTCACTTGTTCATTTAATGCAAGCGGCATGTCTGGCTGTAGTTGCGTCCTGGCTACTCGAACTGGCTGTAGGCCCATCAAAAAGGGTTCATCGAATGTGATCGCTGCGGCCCCCTTTTGTTGTGTGCATCCAGATTTTGGATGTATTCGTGGGCTGGTGTGCTGGTCCTGGAGCCCGTGGGACCACGAATCTCCTGCTGTTACATGAGACTACTCTATTTTCTCGTCACACCACGCCCATTATTTATATTTGGTGGGTCTACTCATGAAGGAATAAAAAACAATTCCGTCGATTTGAGTGGGCAATATTTAAATTTCGAAACAGGTTGTTATCCAGATGTAGTTAAGGCTAACTAAATTTACAATGACTGGAACTATATTGGTTCCCTTAAATGAAGCAACAAGAACATGGTGGACTAAATTAAGGACATCTCCAGCGGGGCTGCTCATTTGGCCCGGACCGGCCTGATTTGAGCAGCCTGGGCCAAAACCAGGCCCCAGCGGCGCTGCTCATACGGACTGCGGTCCGTTTTTTTGTCCCCGGATGCTCAAATCTGACCCAAATTTGGTCCAGTTTTGAGCAGCCTCCGCACACGTTGGGACAACAATTTGTGTCTCGAACCCCCCGTCGTGGCCCACACAAAAACTGAGAACATTTGCCCTTTTCTCTCCCACCCCTCATCCACTCCGCTGCCCTAGCCATGGCCGACGCAGAAGGAGCCGCCGCCGACACCGCCACCACCGCCACCGCCACCGCCATCTACACCTCCGTGACCCTGGACCAGCTGGTCCCGGCCCGAACCAGGCCCGCACTGCCGCCGCAGAAGCCGAAGGTGAAGAAGACGAAGGACGCGGCCGAGCTGGCGCGGACGGCGGAGCAATCGGCGAAGAGAGCGGACCGGAGGAGGAGGGCGAAGGAGGCGCCGCCGCACCCGAAGGAGGACGAGCAGAAAAAGCTCGCCCAGATGGCGGCGCAGGCGGCCATAATCATGCTGGGCCTGCAGCCGACCCCCACCATGAACGCGACTCCGGTGCAAGCCTGCAGCTCGAATGCCTCGGCGGCCCGGCCGCGGAGCACCCTCCAGAGCGTGCGGCCGACGACGGGATCGCCCGCGCCGGCATACGGCTTCTTGCCAGGCCGTGACCCGACGCCGCCTCCCTTCTTCTCGGTGGACATGGAGGACTCCTCGCCGGCCAGGGTCTCCATCGACCTGAACACGGCGCCCGTGTCCTGCATGTCGACTGCCCCGTCAAGCAAAGCCGCTGGGCGCCCCCCTCCGTCCGTTCGCCCGGAGCCCCGCAACCTGTTCGACGAAATGCAGGACATGGAGACGCAGCCCACGGACATGACAAGGGAGGAGCTCGAGGGGCTCATGTCGAACATGATAGGCGAGGACGGCCAGGCGAGGTACGTCCACCCCGGGGACGAGCTGTACGAGGAAGAGGAGGAGGTCCCCGTCGACGACGTGCCCCACATCGACGACATGCCCATGTTCATGGACGAGCTGACCCAGCAGGCCAAGGCCGCCAAGAGGGTCGTGAAGCGGGGCGTTGGGTTCACGGAGGCGGAGGACGAGTGCCTCGTGGACACATGGATGGAGGTGGGGCAGAACACCATTGTCGGGGCCGAGATGAAGGGCAACGCCTATTGGAGGAGGATGCACCGGAACTACCAAGAGCGGGCCGTCCTGCCACCGTACTCCATGGTCACCACCCGGAGCGAGCTCTCCATCCAAAAGAGGTTCGGGCTCATCTCGCAAGAGTGCAGCAAGTTCACCGGCTCCTTCGAGCACGCCATGGCCCGGCCTCAAAGTGGCGCCACCCTCGGCGACCTGGTGAGTGATCACACGTCCCTGTCCTGCATATGCATTGTCCCCGTGTCCAACTGTCGAGTGTGCAGGTCTTCCAAGCGCTGACCTTGTACAAGGCCGAGCATGGTGGCAAGTCCTTCAACTTCGCCCATTGCTACAAGAAGATTAAGGACAACCAAAAGTGGAAGGAGCTCCACAACGCCATCAAGAAAGGCGCGGTCATGCCGGACGGGGTGCCGCCAATGGCCACGGGCCAGCCGGCCGAAGGCGCGACAACTGAACGGCCAAGGGGCCGGAGCAACTCCAAGCTGGACCTCAAGCGCGACGCCACGACCATCGCTTTGCAAGAAACCCTCCAAGGGTTCATCTCGCAAAAGGACAAGACGAGCGACAAGAAGGACGAGAGGGAGGAGAAGAAGCGGCGGGAGCGCGAGGAGATCACGAAGAACTACTTCATCGTGCAAACGAAGAAGCTCGAGATCGAGGAGGAGAACGCCAAGACCAGGGCCATGGAGGCCGAGAACAAGAGGAAGGAGGTCGAGATCGCTCTGGCCGCCCAGGAGGCGCAGATCATGGCAATGGACCTGAGCAGGCTGACCCCGAGGAAGAAGGCCTACTTCGAGAAGAAGCAGCAGCGGTACATGCAGGGCGACGAGTGATCGCGCTGCGCCCCCGATCGTACCCGGCGCCGGCCTGAACACGCGGCCGGCGTCGCTTTTGTACATTCTGGCCATGGGCTGGCATGGGCTCACCTGGCCGCCTGAACCTTGCCCGAACCTTGGCCGGCGTGGCCTGAACGCGGCCGGCATGGCCTGAACCGTGGCCCTTTTTGCATGCGCCGATATTATTTGTTATTATCTAGGGCATTTTGGTACTTTTTTTCGGACCGAGGCCAGCAAATGAGCAGCCCCGCTGGGTGCAGGGCCAAAATCCGCCCGGACACGGCCACAGACGGCTGTTCAAATGGACAAAATGCGGACCAATTTGGTCCGCAAATGAGCAGCCCCGTTGGAGATGTCCTAAGAGGAAGGCATGGCGGCCTGGGCGCACCGCAAAACAACAAGTGTTGCCTCTGCTGAGCGTACAGGCAGAAGCTGGGACGTGGAGAGGGACGTTTCCTGCCCACCCACGTACAGTGCACAACCACTTTATCTTCTGCCTCCATCCCAGAGCGGCAGAGCCACCACCTTTTTCTGGATGGGAAGCCAGCCAGACTGAGCGAGGGCAGGATTCAATCGTCGCGTTGAAAACCATTACGCCAAATCGATACTGTATAATTTTCATCCGTTATGATTATTTCCGTCCCCTCCGTCCCATGCCCATTTTTTCCTAAATAAAATGAGCCTCTGCGGCTACAGCTGCAACGATATCATGGTCCCGCGGCATGTTTGTCCCAAGTCATTATTGCATGCAATGGCATCTGGTACTAGTACCCCGGTCGTGTGCCGTTCCACGTTATTTCATGTAGTACTGCATTTGAACGTAAATTGCTTCTCGCATCGCCAATGTGAAGTAATTAATTGAGTGCTACTACAATTATGCAACGGTAGAATGGCGAGTTGCTAGCAACCAGGTGAGCCCCTTGGAAAAAGGAAAGCAGGGCGCTGTACCCTTTCAGTTCCTTGGTCCAAACTTTGCTGATACGATGGATGGACCGCTCTCCTCTATACAGTACTTTAGAGTCAGACGTTGGTGCTGGGTAAAAATGACATGACAGCCCTCCACCCCTCGGAGTAGCGCCGAAGGCAAAGGAGCACTGGGCGCTGCAATGTGATTGACTGAATGGTAAATGGCACAGTACTAGTAGTAGCCTGATCGTCCATCCTGCTCACAAGTAGTACTAGTACGTGTGCTGGTTGTGGTGCCGGCCGGTGCATCCTTCACATGATCCGGTGCCTCACGGTCAAATCCCTAGCTTGCGATGCCTTCACTTCATCATCTCGCTATCTTGCAATTTCATTGCTACCTATACGTATCTAGCTAGTCTGGGTTCCTAGCTCGCACAACCTGCCATGCTCTCGTACAATCTGGCATCTTGTGTATGTGTTTTTCCCCAGAATGGATAGTGTCTCTTGCATGTCCTTCCTGCCCATTTTCATGCTCTTCGATTTGCACTGCCGGCTCTAAGGTCATCTCCAGCGGGGCTGCTCATTTGGCCCGGACCGGCCTGATTTGAGCAGCCTGGGCCAAAACCAGGCCCCAGCGGCGCTGCTCATACGGACCGCGGTCCGTTTTTTTGTCCGCGGATGCTCAAATCTGACCCAAATTTGGTCCAGTTTTGAGCAGCCTCCGGACACGTTGGGACAACAATTTGTGTCCCGAACCCCCCGTCGTGGCCCACACAAAAGCTGAGAACATTTGCCCTTTCCCCTCCCACCCCTCATCCACTCCCGCTGCCCTAGCCATGGCCGACGAAGAAGGAGCCGCCACCGGCGCCGCCACCGCCACCGCCACCGCCACCGCCACCGCCACCTACACCTCCGTGACCCTGGACCAGCTGGTCCCGGCCCGAACCAGGGCCGCGCTGCCGCCGCAGAAGCCGAAGGTGAAGAAGACGAAGGACGCGGCCGAGCTGGCGCGGACGGCGGAGCAATCGGCGAAGAGAGCGGACCGGAGGAGGAGGGCAAAGGAGGCGCCGCCGCACCCGATGGAGGACGAGCAGAAAAAGCTCGCCCAGATGGCGGCGCAGGCGGCCATAATCATGCTGGGCCTGCAGCCGGCACCCACCATGAACGCGACTCCGGCGCAAGCCTGCAGCTCGAATGCATCGGCGGCCCGGCCGCGGAGCAGCCTCCAGAGCGAGCGGCCGACGACGGGATCGCCCGCGCCGGCATACGGCTTCTTGCCAGGCCGTGACCCGACGCCGCCTCCCTTCTTCTCGGTGGACATGGAGGACTCCTCGCCGGCCAGGGTCTCCATCGACCTGAACACGGCGCCCATGTCCTGCTTGTCGACTGCCCCGTCGAGCAAAGCCGCTGGGCGCCCCCCGCCGTCCGTTCGCCCGGTGCCCCGCAACCTGTTCGAGGAAATGCAGGACATGGAGACGCAGCCCACGGAGATGACAACGGAGGAGGTCGAGGGGCTCATGTCGAACATGATAGGCGAGGACGGCCAGGCGAGGTACGTCCACCCCGGGGACGAGCTGTACGAGGAAGAGGAGGTCCCCGTCGACGACGTGCCCCACATCGACGACATGCCCATGTTCATGGACGAGCTGACCCAGCAGGCCAAGGCCGCCAAGAGGACCGTGAAGCGGGGCATTGGGTTCACGGAGGCGGAGGACGAGTGCCTTTGCGACACATGGATGGAGGTGGGGCAGAACACCATTACCGGGGCCGAGATGAAGGGCAACGCCTATTGGAGGAGGATGCACCGGAACTACCAAGAGCGGGCCGTCCTGCCACCGTACTCCATGGTCACCACCCGGAGCGAGCTATCCATCCAAAAGAGGTTCGGGCTCATCTCGTCCGAGTGCAGCAAGTTCACCGGCTCCTTCGAGCACGCCATGGCCCGGCCTCAAAGCGGCGCCACCCTCGGCGACCTGGTGAGTGGCCACACGTCCCTGTCCTTCATATGCATTGCCCCCGTGTCCAACCGTCGAGTGTGTGCAGGTCTTCCAAGCCCTGACCTTGTACAAGGCCGAGCATGGTGGCAAGTCCTTCAACTTCGCCCATTGCTACAAGAAGATGAAGGACAACCAAAAGTGGAAGGAGCTCCACAACGCCATCACGAAAGGCCAGGTCATGCCGGACGGGGTGCCGCCAATGGCCACGGGCCTGCCGGCCGAAGGCGCGACAACTGAACGACCAAGGGGGCGGAGCAACTCCAAGCTGGACAACAAGCGCGACGCCACGACCATCGCGTTGCAAGAGACCCTCCAAGGGTTCATCTCGCAGAAGGACAAGGTGAGCGACAAGAAGGACGAGAGGGAGGAGAAGAAGCGGCGGGAGCGCGAGGAGATCACGAAGAACTACTTCATCGTGCAAACGAAGAAGCTCGAGATCGAGGAGGAGAACGCCAGGACCAGGGCCATGGAGGCCTCGACCAGGGCCATGGAGGCCGAGAACAAGAGGAAGGAGGTCGAGATCGCTCTGGCCGCCCAGGAGGCGCAGATCATGGCCATGGACCTGAGCTGCCTGACCCCGAGGAAGAAGGCCTACTTCGAGAGGAAGCAGCAGCGGTACATGCAGGGCCAGGAGTGATCGCGCCACGCCCCGATCGTGCCCGGCGACGGCCTGAACACGCGGCCGGCGTCGCTTTTGTACATTCTGGCCCTGGGCTGGCATGGCCTCACCTGGCCGCCTGAACCTTGCCCGAACCGTGGCCGGCATGGCCTGACGTGGCCCTTTTTGCATGCGCCTTATTATTTGTTATTATCTAGGGCATTTTGGTACTTTTTTTCGAACCGTGGCCAGCAAATGAGCAGCCCCGCTGGGTGCACGGCCCAAATCCGCGCGGACACTGCCCCGGACGGCTGCTCAAACAGACAAAATGCGGACCAAATTGGTCCGCATTTGAGCAGCCCCGCTGGAGATGACCTAACATACCATGCACATACGTGCTCTTGCTGTACCAGATGTTGTGGTAGGAGTCACAGGATGCAAGGAAAAGCCCACGGCCGTATCACCAAACACAAACATAGCATATTGGCACGGCATCCGGCCTTCGGGTAAACGTGCACTATATCAAGAGTACCCGGCGGTGTTTAGGGTACACGCATTCGGGATCCTTCACCCGCGATTTCTGGAACGCCTCTGCTAGGGATAGCCAGCTCCGGCGAGTGGCGGAGCTGCCATACAAGGATTCGGTGCACCTGAACCCAATGTATTTTGCCAGATTCTTCATTAACTTATTCTTGCTTTTGATTTCAGTAAAAAATTAAACCATAAATAATTGAGATGAACCCAATAATCTTTTGTTGTAGCTTCGCCATGCGCGGCGGTGGTGGGTGCGAGGCCGCGACGGAGGCCATACGCCTCTCGGCGAGTCGGCGGAGGACTCGCGCCGCTCGAATGGAGCGAGCAAGTGTGGTCGTCTTCAAGGGCGCTGGTGGTACATGTTGCTCCCTCAAGACCATTCCTGGGAGGAGCCCGCGCATCCGCTCGCATGATGCGGAGGCGGGTAGCTCCCGCTGTGCGCCGGAGTTGCCGGAGGGGGGGGGGGTGAGTTGCCTCCGCTGCCGGCCAGGGAGGTCGTCGTCTCCGTGGACGACGGGCGTGCAGATGGAACATGCCAATTGAGCACGTCCTTCAAGCAGGCCATCGACGAGCTCAAGGCAGCCAAAACCGTCTTGAAGGAAGGCGCTCCCGGTTCCGCGCCCCTCCTCCAAGCCCCGATGGACGAGCACAAGCGCGGCGTGGGCGGTGCACGGATGCTTATTTTTCATCATTGTGTGACAGTTACATAGAGAGGGAACTATAGCTAGCGTACGACTGTAATATTTACATGAATTATTTATCCCTTTGATATTTGAGTTGTTAAAACCGACCTCACCTCACATAGATGGATATGTAACTTCATATTTTATACTCCCTCCGATCCTAAAAAAGTGTCGCTGAAAATGAACTAATCATGTACAAACTTATAGGTACAGCTCCGACACTTTTTTAGGATCAGAGGGAGTATTGTATTGCAGAAAAATAAGACCTTGCAATATTTACTGTGTTGTGTGATGATTTTTTTTCCTTTTTATGGTTTTAACTCTTCTGCACTTAATTAATTAATTAGCCCCTTATGTGCAATTCCTGCTCCGTCCCTGCCCAGGCGAGGCCAGGCCAGGCAGAACTGAAATGATTACTTGCCTCACCTCTATCATACCGGCCAGGAGGAGCAAACGTTGGGAACATCCGATAGAGCAGTAGTACTACGTACTAGAATTAATGGTGCTACGCTAACGTCCAAAGTCCGGGGCCTTTGACTCTACGGCCTAGCTCCTACTAGTACCTGGTGTGGGACGCGAAGGTGGAGCCACCCTGCAAAACCAAGGCGACACGATGAGACGAGACATCAGTCTTGTACACCTAGCTAGCTAGCCTGTAGGGTGATACTAGTGCATGGTGGCTAGGCCGAATCATTACCCGCGCGGCACGGATGTCCACCAAACTTGCTTGTGCTGGGCGCCCATGCATGTTGCTGCTGGCTGCAGGCAACGACCATATTTGTTTTCATGCAGTCAATGTTCACGGTTGCCGTTTTGTTTCCTCACACATGCATGCAACGCAAACAACCAATCAGATACTAGTACTGTATAAGATTACAAAAATTATGTGCTCTAGCAGTATATTTTTTTTCCACACGCACGCAGTGTACTCTGCTAGCAATTTCAGCGAATATATCTAGTCAAAAGAAAAGGAAGGAACGAACCAACTTAAAAACAAATGTAGGAGCAGTGCCCCGATGCATGGTCCAGTACGGCTTCCATCTTCTACTCCTGTCTTGGTTTGTCTCGTTGCTCTTTAGCTTTGGGCAGACGAAAGACGACAAGAGGCAGAGGAAAGTAAAGAAAAGGTTAACCTGGGCTCCGATCCATTTGTACAAAAGTAATGAATTTTTCGCCCCCAACTTTCACAGTGCTTCTTTTGCAGCACGGGAAAAGAAGAAACGGCATCTTTTTCTTGCTCTTGGCGCGGCCGCAGTGCTCCATGCTCCATGCCTGTCACAGCAGTTGCAGCGCTCATTGCCTGCATGAGCATACAATGCCCGGTGTTTATGCGGAATCAGAAGAAAATAAAAATGCCCCAACGTACGCCCATCTATCTACCTAACATGTACAAATATTTTTTTTAGTAAAGAATATATACAAACAACTTTCGGAAATCACTAACATTTCTTAAAGTTTACTGGGATTTCTTCAAACTAACATTTCTTTCAAGATACAAATTTTCAAAACAATATCTTGTGACTGTTCGTCCAAATTACAAACCGATTTGAACTCCTCGCGTCGTCGATATCTTTAAAACTAGATCTCATTTTGATAAGTTTTGACAAACATTTTTTATACACCCAAAACCCGAGTACTCGGGTTTCAACGTTATTGTACTTCGGAGTTTCAGCATGCCTGTACACCATGTGTTTTCCGTGTACTTTGTGCTCTCACGGTTCTGTGTGTACTTTCTATTCCGTCTTCTGTATGTTTGCACTTTATGTGACTGTGTACTTTGTGCTCTGTCTTCTCTATATTTTTTTTTGCGGGGAGTCTTCTATATATATAATCTGTACTCTTTGTTTCGTACTCCGTCATTTGTGTACTTGTACATATATACTCTGTGTGTATGTGTACATTGTACTCCGTGCATGTGTAACTTGTACTCCGTGTGTCTGTACTTTTATACAGCAGAAAAAATAAAGTAATGAGGAGAGGCAGTGATCATGCGCCTGCATGGTCGCCGGCCGCCGATGAATATATGTGTGCGTATGGATACATGCGCATGCATGCTGCCGTGCTGATCGTGCCGATGAATCGGGAGGCGGGCCGAATGCTGGCGCGCTCGGACGAACACGTACGCGAACGCGCCACGTGGCTGATGATGGTAGCTCAATCGTGTGGGCAGGTGACTCCTTTTTTCAGTTCTACCTTTTTTTTACGAAAATATGTACAAACAACTACTAGGTCCCAGTATTTTTTTTTTTTTGCACAATAGGTCCCAGTATTCGTTTTGGGCCTGTATTGGACTACCGCGGCAAGTACACAGGAGGCGGGAGAGCCCATTTGCCGCTCTTTGCGGGCAGTAGTGCTACTCTCGTGTAAGTGGGCTAAGCTTATTAATTTGTCCATGCTGATATTCTTTTCTTTTCTTGCACGTGTCGTTTGCTTGTTTCTCCTACAGCTGTTTTGTATTTTATTTTTTCTGATTATATACTCCTAGGAAAGTAGGAAACATTGCCCTTCAGCTGCTACGGGTACGATTCACCGTACTCCCTCCGATCCTTTTTACTCTCGGCATAACTTTTTTTTTTCGATTTTCCTTCTTTCTCCTTATAGTTGAAATGTACGTGCAACGCACATCTCCCTGGTCATTAACCATGAAAAATTGTGCATTACTATTTGTCAAAGCATTGTTTCATTAAATTTCTAAAATGTCACAATTACAATAGCGTCCAAGAATACATCATGGTTGATTTTTTCGTAAATGGTTTGTCTCTTTTTATCTTCTCTAAGAAGGTGAGCAGGTTCGTGAATTCACTTTGGGCACCCGGGTGCAATGCACCTGATATTTTAAAATCATATTTCAAAAAGTCAAAAAAAAATATCACGGATACATATGCACCTTATATGTGGTTACAAAGTGGTTTCACGAAAAAAGATAATTTATGTGGCCAATGTAAAAAATACAAAAATTTCACGGATACATATGCACCTTATATGTGGTTACAAAGTGCTTACTTGTACATAAAATTTTGTCTTTTTTTTCCACAAGACATAAAAAATGTCAGTTTTTCTGTGCAACAACTTTGAGAAAAGATAGGATTTTAAAATCTGTACGGGATTTTTCTTTTTTTGATATTTAAAATGTATTTCAAATGAAGGATAATCACTCCCAGTAAGTTCAGATAATCTTAATTCTCTCCCCCTTCCCTGTTTGTAGGAATTGAGTGGAAGAGCATCATTTTTAGATGTATAAACATTTCATATCTTTCTAAAAGTTTGGTGCATTCTTCATTCATTTATTTTTTAACGACTTACATATGTAGTCATAGTTTCTTTCTCTAATAATATTACGTGGAAATATATAAATAAGTTAAACCGTAAGCATATTTCATATCTGGCTCCTACACGTTCCGGAGGACCTCTCCATGCTAGTTGTACAAGCCGCCACCATGCATGCCTTGAAGGACGCACGTCATGCACGCCCGGGCCAACGGCGCCGTGCAAGTTATCGAGGGCACAAAGTTTAGGACGTTGTCATGCACTTGGGAGAACCTCGTTGTACGCCTGTCAATGAAGCGCACGTCGTCCGTGGCTCCGCCGCAAATGCCATCGTGATCACCGATCACCTTTGTGCACGCCATGAAATCATCATTCTCAAAGCCGTAGACGCCGTGCAGATCATGGATGGTTCTTCCTCGAGGTCATAAGCACCGTGCACACCAAAGAGGAGTTTGCTCCTTGAAGCCCTTGCGCGCAGCAGGTGGCGTTGGCAGACGCGGCTGCTATCATCACGATTGTATCCTATGTAACAACATCTGAATCTACTGAATCAATGTTTTGTCCGATGTAACAACATCAGCTCTCAACTAATCTTCAGCACACATTATACCGGCCGACAATGATTCCCTCGACGATTTTTTGAGGAGATGACTCCAATGCATAGCTCTGTAAGGCTCTAACTTCAAATCTTTCCTCGCATGCATCTTTATTGCACATTCTACCATAAGTTTGGCGGTAAGATAGTGCGTTAGTGGCCTTTTTATGGCAGATATGTCTCGACATTTTTTGTTTTACCATGGTGTGGTGTTTCCATCAGGCTGCGATAAGGCGATGGCACCGGCCATGGCGTTCTCCTCTCCGATACTGATCATTGGGTGTGGCTCGTCGCTTCCTCCTTGGCACGACCGTCACGCTCGCCACCCGGCCAGCCTCGTGGTCCCGCTATGAGAAGGATGTGAATCGTGAGGGTGCAACATAGTAGTTCGGAGGCGGTGCGAGCTATTTGGCAGCGACCCACACAAACCACGGCTGTGCTCGCTGGTTTCGGCATCAACCCACTCATTCCCATGTTGGTGCTTAGGATAGGAGAAAGGCGAGACGACGTCAAAGTCAAGCGGGAGCGATCTTTGGGCATTGCGATGTTGGGACATAACTTCGGTCTAGGCAATGTCCAGCTCCGGTATGATGAAGACCGCCTGATCAATGATAGCCAGTTTTGAAGCGGAAATCTCTTCATGACGAGCGTGAATCCGAGGACGAAAATGTGTCGGCGACGTTGTTGCGAAGAATGGCTGAGAAGGCAGCCATTGAGGTGTTCACCGGTGACGTTATCCATTGGGGGGGGGGGGTAGAGGGATGGCCGGGGCAGCGACGGACCGACGGGGGTGGTGGTTTGAGGAGGACGGGGCGGCGATTCAGGCGCGGGGGCGCAGCCGGCCGCGGCCGGCGGAGGCAAGCAGTTAGGCCGGCCATGGCGAAGGGGGAGCCATGTTCTTTTTCCTTCTCCGCCGGTTTATCGTTTTGCTGTCCGAACGCCCTTGCGACGCGGTCGGAAAATGTGCGAGCTCGCGCAAGCTAGACCTGCCCTCTCGAAGCATGGTCAGTCTCGATTCCCGAAGCATTGTAGGTATAAGAGTTTGAAGATGCCGCGCAGGGCGTCACTCTTTTTTTTTAGAATTCACACCACGTCACTCTTTTTTCTTTAGCAGCACACAGCGTCACTCAGGATGAGTGGAGCAAGATTTGTAAAGCCCGTTAAGATTGAATTGAGATTAAGATTAGGATTGGCCCACTTCAGTTAGGACTTGGCTGGGCCGGGACTTTTATCCAGCATATGCCTGATAGACGTACTTATGC
Source organism: Alopecurus myosuroides (assembly GCA_028641055.1). NCBI lineage: Eukaryota > Viridiplantae > Streptophyta > Magnoliopsida > Poales > Poaceae > Alopecurus > Alopecurus myosuroides. Next base: position 48,933,312 of record CM054061.1, read on the forward strand.
GTTAGGCTTTCCCAAAAGAAAAACAACTATGCCTTCGGCTGATCAGGTATGTAGGATTTGATCCCACCTCGCTAGTTCAGCTATCCATAAGATATGCGCGGAAGATTTTTTTTTTAATTTCGGGTATGTGTTGAGTCGCTCAACATTGGATGTATCTTATCCTTTGATTCATACTGTTTGATGGCTGAGATTTAATGTATCTACGAAGTTTGCTCTTTTATAAGTAGTTTAGATTAGTTTCCAACTATACCCCTTTAATTTCCCCACTTTCCAGCTAATTGGAACCGAAACTTAATTAACCTTCTCGTAACCATGTGCGCATGCTGGGGAATAGAGGGCAGCGCGTGCAGTTGGAGCAGGATTTTAGGCAACAACATGCATCCGGGCCAGAAGAGCCAATAGCAGCATGCAAATAATAACTATCAACAGGTACGATGCATGCACAAGTAAGGGAAAATATTAAAAAGAAAAAATTAGATCTACCACTTCGTTGGTATGCGGGTACGATCTTAGGCGCAGAGTAAGAAGGATCGGAGGGAGTACTTCTTAATTAAGTCCATATTGTTTATGTTTAGACATATGCGCATAGCACTCCTGAACAGACTGCCACTTAGATTTTTTTTTGGGTTTGTAGGTGGACTCCATGACAGATGCAATGAGAATAAGCTACATCTACCCAATATTTGAATAAGTTAGAGATATTCAATTTTTCCTCTCAACTAGGGCGGGGGGGGGGGGGGGGGGGGGTAATTGGGGTTCACCCGCTACGGACCTTTTCCGACCCCACATGGACAATGAAGGGTTCGTTGCATAGAAAGCTACGGGGAGAAAGAGAGACAAACCGTTACGAGATCAAATCTCGTTGGTGATGTAGTCGTACTCACATCGATCGCAAGATCGCGAAGATGATCGATGTAATCCGGCAGCGCTTCCGCACTCGGTCATACGTATAGCTCGATGACGACCTCCGTTCCCTCGATCCAGCGGGGCAGGGGAAGTAGAGGATCCCTCGGAAACCAGCAGCACGACGGCGTGGTGTGGTGGAGAAAACTCCGTTCAGTGCTTCGCCAAGCGCGTGAACATGAGGTGGTTCCGCGGGAGGATTGAGACGGAGATGACACCAAGTTCTGTGTGGAGAGAGAGGGAGAGAGAGAGAGAGAGAGGTCCAACCCCTCTTTATATAGGAGGGGGAGGCAGCCACGAAATTTTGGTGCCTCCACCTCTCCCCTCATCATGTGGGTGGAGTCTACACTCAACCCACTCATTCTCTCATCAATTCCCACTCAAAATTCCATGGGTTTTCTTTAATAAATAAATAAAACAATTTTAATATTTGTTAATACTATGAACAAACATTAACACTTACCCCCTTGAACTATTTGTTAATCAAACATTAACATATACAACCTTGAACTATTTTAATATTCTCCGAAACTATTCCGGTGACTATTTCAATATTTCCCAAAACAATTTTGGTGTTGTCCAAAATTTTCTCCGATATTCCGTATCCACTCAATCGCGCCATCGAACCTTAAGTGTGTCACCCTACGGTTCGTGAACAATGTAGACATGACCGAGACACCTCTCCGATCAATAGTCAACAGCGGGACCTGGTGATCCATAATGACTCCTACACATTCAACGATGAATCTAGTGATCGTGTGAACCATATACGTTGTAACCAATTCCCTCTGTCTCGCGATATTTTACTTGTCCGAGATCCGATCATTGGTATCAACCATACCTAGTTCAATCTCGTGACTGACAAGTACTCTTTTACTCGTTCCGTGATATGACATCCTTGTGACCTAGTCACATGCTTGCAAGCGGTGTCGATGTGATATCACCGAGAGGGCCCAGAGTATATCTCTCCGTCATTTAGATGGACAAATCCCACTCTTGATCCATGAGCCTCAAGTAATACTTTCCGAATACCCAACGACGCATTTATAGCCACCCTGTTACGGTGTGACGTTTGATGACATCAAAGCACTCTTTCGGTGTTAGTGATTGACATGATCTCATGGTTTAAGGATTAGAGTTACTTCGTACGTGTGATATAACAATGTAACTTAATTACTTGATTGCATTGCTATATTTACTTTGGGCCTATGTTCATCACATCATTCTTCTAATGACATGACCCCATTATTAACAACATCCAATGTTCATGATCAGGAAACCTTGATCATCTATTCATCAACGAGCTAGTTAAAAGAGAGGATTTACTAGGAACCATTGTTTGTTTATTAAACACACATGTATCAATGTTTCCGGTTAATACAATTCTAGCATGAGAAATAAACATTTATCATAAACAAGGAATAAAATAATAACCACTTTATTATTGCATCTCGGGCATATTACCTTTAGACAAAACCACAATTCTCCCATTTTTCCTCAATTTGGGGATTCCACGGACCCACAACTGCACGCATAACCCCTTGCACCTTACGTCGACAGCCGACCCGCTCCCTTGCCGCCTCGCCCTACACAGAGCACCTCCTCCCCGCCCTCTGCCATCTAACCTCCAAAACTGTGTGCGCGGACGACCTCATCACGCTATTAAGTGTGCATATGCACACACACATCTCAACTCGTGTTCATTTCACAATATATATTTCGTTGTCTTCTTAGATGCTACATATTGTCTTCTTGGATGCTTGATAAATATAATTTACATTTTTATTCTCTCGTTCTTGACGATGTTGATCTTACTTTTGTATCGTCACGCTGCCTCTTTATGGAAGATGGTTTATATTGTTAGTGCTTCCTCCCAAACCACCTACCCACACATTCTATATCGAAGCAGAATGACATTTTCTTAAATCAACCAATTATAGAAAGAAAACAATGACGAAATATAGTTAATTCAAGGCTTCCCAAATTATTCACGCCTTAATAAAATAATAAATGCCGTATGCGTCAATTGATGTAGAGGCTGGGGCTTTCCCATAAAAAAAATAAATTATACTCACACATATGTGCATGCGTATGATTCAAAAAGAAAAGAAACACCATACAGTCTGGGCTTCTCTGCAAGAAGATACAATTGAAAATATATGACTGTTTCCCACACTTGCAAACCACTGAAAATAACTATTTCTAGCACATGAGAACATTATATGGAAAATCTGGTTTTACCAATACACAATGTTCCTAAGAAATTAATTAAACTCATACAACTCGCAATAAGATTTATGTATGTTCATATTAACCAAAGATATCTCCGGCTAATCTACAGGGCATCGCCTTTGTCATACCATTCCAACTATGTCAAGGGTTGCAATGGATAAGACCCTCATCATACCTGCATATTTATTCTCACAACGAAAACTAAAATGTCATAGTAAATCTACTCCTTCATGATGTTCCCGACAATTATTTTTTCTCATGACATTACTCAAGTTTGATGAAGAAACTGGCCAACTGCAAGCCATCACATTAAATGGAAAATTAACCAGAAGGAGTATCAAATCCAGATGTTCATTGCACGTAGTGTATAATCCAAAAGAACAAGTCATTATTGAGGACATAGATGAACGAAGAACAATAATTAAGAAGGTGTACTTCAAATGTTAATAGGCTATTGCACCAAACCCATTAAATGTCATACAAACTGCAAAATGGTTCCAAAGGTTAGGGTTTTCATAATATCATTATTATTTATGTTGATATAATGTAATGGAAGTAAAATATATTTGAATGCTAAACCATCAATGGCAGTCCAAATCAATAATGATTCGATTGTTCTTGTCTCACATGAACACATGTCTAACCGGCCAGACAAACCTGTCGTACGATAAAAAATACCAAAAGTAAAGCAAAACATACCTAACTAAACAAGGGCTGGGAAAAAAATCTTGCAAATGGAAGAACAATTGGAGTACCAGACATAAGGTTTAATAGAACATAGCACAAATTCATTATAAAAAGTTCTGGCACCCAGACAACAATTCTACTCAGATTTGTACTTACGAATAATTGGCATCCCTTTTTATATTAAGATTTACTGAATTAACAACACTCGCTAGCTTTTAGATTTTTTTGCATAAATTAGATAGAACCAAGACAACCGAAGCAGAACATTTGTTCCTCTACTTCTTGTCTTCTCTACGTCCAAAATAGGATCACCGAAAAAACTTGATTTGAAAACGTCTGACCTCTCAATGCAAGATTATGAAGTAGAAGCATCCTCCACTTCCGCTCCGCACCTCATGCTTATGTATCAAATTGTGTCATCTCTCATAAAGCCATGCTATGTCGTTTGTCTGTCCTTGACCAGGGAGAACAGGGGAGGGATGTACATGATGATTGCTAGAATGATGGCAAAGGGAAAGATCCAAGATAAGCTTGTACTATCAACCCACAAAAATTATTACTTAGGCTGCCCTATAAATATGTTCGACTATTAATTAATCATTATAAATTTATATGTTTCCATTTATCGAGTTTAAAGTTTGGTTTTTTGATAGAAACATGAATATTTATTATAAAAATGCATAAACATGAGGTTTTAAACTTGAACAATTATTATGAGATACAAGATCAACTAGTATATGTATGATGTAGAATATATTATGAAATCATGATTAGGATGAACATTTTGTTTAGTAAGCTTGAAAAAATATTCAATTTCTATTTCAAAACATTTTTTTAGTATATTCCATAAACGTGATTTATTGTGTCCTTATTTTGAACTTCTTGAGCATTTTTTAATATCTGAACATTTTATAATCTTCGTGAAAAAATTTAAACCACACAATTATATTTTTTTATCCGCAAACATACTTTTCGATCATAACTAACCGCGAGGTGAAAATTTTAAACCCCTGAATATTGAATCCACAAACGTACTTTTTCGATCATATGAACTAACTTTTTTGATCATGAGACTGAGTGGAGACATAAAAGCAACCACATACAAATAATAAGATATATTTGAATCATGGATCATCTCAACTTTATCAATGGACCGTCGTGACCTGCCCGAATTCGAGCCCGTTGACCTATGAAAGTGCATTTTTGATATCTCTGTGTTTTGTGTGTTTGTTAACAACATAAAAAAGTTTTAACCATGTGTGCTATTTTGCTTAAAAGGTTATAGTCATAATTAGCACATATACGGTGTCAAAGAAATGGTGAAGAAGTTTAAAGTTCAACGGATGTTTTCTAGCCACAAGAAGAGTTCTAAAATGGCACCCGGAATTATTCCGGATCAATCCGGAGCAGCCTGGAATCATTCCGGGTGGATTCCGACTTCAACGCGAATCTCTCTATTTGCAATTCGGAAAAGTTCCGGGTGATTCCGGGCTCTGGAATTATTCCGGAGAAATTCCGACATGAAAGTAAATACCTCGGGTTGCCATTCGAAATTATTCTGGAGCAATCCAGAGCAATCCGGGTGGATTTCGACATGAACGCAAATCTCTCTGTTTGCAATCCGGATTGCTCCGGAATTATTCTAGCGGCTGGAATTATTCCGGGTGATTCCGGAATGGTAACAAACTGGGCAGAAAAACGGCTAGTTGGAGTGGGGACTATAAATAGAGGCTCTCTTTCTTCCCCAAAGGTTAGCTCCTCCGGCATTTAAGACTCCATTGATTGAGCTCAACCTCCAAGCTAGATCTCCCACCTCCTCCACCCAATCTTGTTGAAACTTGGAGGATTGGAAGAGAAGCACCGGATCTACATCTTCACCAACCGGATTTCCATTTCCCCCACATTAGCTTGAGGGATCTTTGCCTAGGGTTTCCTTGTGTGGAGAACTTGGGCTTCTTGCTACTCTTGGTGATTTGGGATTGTTGGGAGCCCCCAATTTAGTTGTGGGTGTGTGCCCCAAACTTGTTTGTAAAGGACTCGATCCCCGCCTCAAAGGGGTTCAATAGTGGAAGGTGCACTAGGCCTTTGTGACGGAGTTCATCGGAGAATAGGGTGAGGCCTTTGTGGCGTTGAGTAGGCCTTCGTGGCGAGCTCACACCCCTCCAACGAGATGTACTCCCCTAACAAGGAGGAACTCGGGAATACACCGTGTCTCCGCGTCCTCCCTTCGGTTATATCGTTCCCTTATCGTTTACTCACTTGTACTTGTTGCATTAATTTTTGTACTAGTTGTATTTATTGCTATCCTTGTCATATAGGTAAATTCACCTTAGTTGCACTATCTAGAGAATTTACCTTTGTGTCAAGCCTAAACTACGAGAAAAAAATTAAAATTGGTCGTAGCACCTATTCACCCCCCTCTAGGTGCCCATACTTTACTTTCAATTGGTATCAGAGCCTCGGCTCTTCTATTGGGCTTAACTGCCTAAGAGTTTTAGTATGGCAGAAGAATCGGATACCGAATCGTCCAAGGCAAGGGTGTCCATGGATGATCTCAATGATTTGAGAACTTCATTGACCTCATCCATAGACGCTAAATTTGATGAGTTGCGTCAAGTTTTGTCGCAACTCCTCAAAACCAAAGGACCGGAGGTATCGAGACTTCTCCTCCGGAAACTATTCCGGAGGGCGCTAAGAAAGGGGTAGATGGTGATCCACATAAAATGCTTCCGCCGAACACTCCACTAAGACGGGTACGGAAGGTAATGGACAATTTCATGTCGTTCCCGGATGTTATTCTCCCGATCCTCCCGTCCCACATCCTCATATAATCCCTAGAGGAGATCCATCTAAAATTGATGCTTTTTCTTTTCGTGAATGGCAATATTACATGGAGACTCACTTGAACTCTTCTTGTATAGATCTTTGGAGGATCAATCGTGATGGATATAAGCCATTTGATCCAACAACCTAACAAGAAGAGAAGCAATAGATTGCCAACTCAACTACAACGCTTTGTCCATTCTTCAACAAGCCGTGCGTCCTAATCACATGCCGCATCTTCAACAATATTCCACCGCCAAGGAAACATGGGACGCTCTTGTCGTCATGTTTGTGGGAAATGAAAGCATGCAAAGGAATAGATAGGATGCCTTGACCAATGAGGCCGAAGGGTTCTATATGCATGATGGAGAGGACCATGTTGACATGTACCAGAGACTCAAGACTCTTGCCACCGCCTTCTCAAATGTTGGTGCCAAGTACATTGATGATGCTTGGATCAAGAGGAAGTACATGATTGCGATAATTCCATTTGATGGCGCGGACATGAAGTGCATTCAAGGAAGACATGATTTCTCTACCATGACCTCAATTCAAGTGATGCAACAAATGTGCTTGTATCAAGTGCAAATCAAGAATGCTCTTGACAACCGTGCTAGGGCCATTGGAATGCACAAAGGAGCATCCGTTGCTTTGAAGGCCAAGGTTTTATCAAGAGAGGTTGAGTATGAAGAAGAAGGAGAAGAGGCATTGCCTCCCTTGAAGGAACAATACTATGATCCCGTTCTAAAGGATCTCATTGCTCTCACCGTGCAATTTTTTTGGAACAATCCTCCCAAGGGCAAGAGATTTATTGAGGAAAAGACCAAGTCTCGCTACGGAAATGATGGGGCTCAAAAAGTAAGATCTTGCTTCAATTGCCAAGATAAGCACCACTTCATTGCGAAGTGTCCCTATGAGAATAGAGAGATCCGTAGTGGCAAGCTCATTCGCGAGGACAAGTCCAAGGTTGAGTACAAGAAACCTCACTTCAAGAAGAAACCATTCAACAAAAAGTCTCCCACCAAGTTTGTACTCTTGACTGAAGAGGAGTATGATTCCGGGAGTGATAAAGAAGAAGAAACCACAAGTCAAGTGGCCTCTCTAGCTATTGCTTCTACTCCATCATCTTCATCTCTCTTTGAATCCCCCAATGACGATCATCCTCAACAAAATGCCAAGTGCTTCATGGCTAAGGCCACTAAGGTATCACCTTCTCCCAACTCTAAGACCACTAGTGAACTAGAACATCTTGCTAGTCTTAGAGAAGAGGATGAAAGGGTCTCCTTAGACCGTTTTATGTCTAACATGCAAGGGGAGACCAAGAAGTACTTTGAGTATCTCATGAGGAAATTGGGAGAGGCCCAAGATGCTCTTGAGAAGAAAGGTGAGGTTGAAAGAAGGGATGCGGATGAAATTGCATCCCTCTCTATGACTCTTGAGGAAGAGAATGATGGTAGAGTTTCTCTACAGGATGAACTTGAATCTATTGAATTAAATCATAATGAACTTGTCTCTAACATCACTAAGGAACGTGATCTTGCTATTCCTAAATATAAAAAGGCTAAAAAGGATAAATTCGAGTTTGGGGTTGGTCATGGTAAACTAACCGAGGAGTTTGAAAAGCTAACCAAGGCTCACAAAGCTTTGGAAAGCCAACACTCTTCCCTCAAAGAGTTGCATGAACAACTTCAAACTCAAATTAATCAACCTAACAACCCTAGCACCTCTACTTCTTCTTGTGATCATGCAAATATTATTGAGGAAAATGCTAGGTTGAAGGATGATCTAGCAAGGCCCTCAAGTTGAGAAGGTTGTGATTCCTACCCTACAAGTGGTTGCCCCTAGCTCTAATGTGGTCATTGCTAGACCACAATTGAGCGCACCAAGGCAACAAGTGGGCAAGCAGGTCTTGACTATGTAGCCAAGAAGAAGAACAAGAAGAAGAAGAACAAGAAGAAGACCAACAATGGTGCTTCAGGTGGTAATGTCATTAGGGACAACACTACTCGTAGAACATCCGCTCAAGCAAACATTGTTGCCTCGAGTAGTAGTGTCATGAGGGACAACACTACTCGTAGCACCTCCGCGGGAACTAACAATCCACACCATTTCTTATATGTTGATTATTATGGTGTTGTGCAAGCTAAATATGTTGGTCCTATTGAGGGTTTCATTTACTATACTATTTGGGTTCCAAAGACCCTTGTTGCTAACATGAAGGGACCCTCCTCGGGTCCTAACTCTAGTCAATGATCTCTTGCAGGACTATGCTTCTGGTGGGACTAAATGGATAATTGATAGTGGATGCACTAGACATATGACCGGAAGCAAAGAACTTGTGACGGAGTTGCGCCCAAATGACATAGAGGCAACCGTCACTTATGGAGACTCGTGCTCGTCTAAGGTATCCAGGTTCGGCAAGGTTGTGGTTGCTCCCGATATAACTATCGTGAACGTCATGCTTGTCGAATCCCTTGGTTACAATTTACTTTCCGTCCGCTCTCTTGGAAAGATGGGTTTCTCCGTCTTTTTCGATGTTGATATTGTGGTCCTTTTGAGGAGCAAGACTCTTGACGTTGCTTACGTGGGACATGTTGAAAATGAGTTTTTTGTGGTGGACTTTTCGAAGTCTACCAACTCTCAAACAATGTGTCTTTTCGGAAAGGCAAAAGACTCGTGCTCCCACCCTTGCAACATTCGTGACAACCTAATAGAAGACTCCTTCTCCCCCTTTGGCATCAAAGATGCCAAAAAGGAAAAAAGAGTCCAATTAGCGTCCCAAGGGATCACTCGATGTCATCATCTCCTCCACGGTGAGCAACTTCCTCTTCCTCTTCCTCCTTTGGATGCGCACGCTCACCACGGTCCCCAGCATCATCAAAGGCATCCTCATCAGACACTTACTCATCATCAACATCAGCTAGAGGCACCCCGAAGTAGAAGTCATCATCATGGATCTCAGGCATCTCAATAGGAACATACTCAGCAGCAGCAAGAGAGAGAGAGGACCAGCAGGCACATCTATCCCAGCAGCTCTGCGGTCAGCGTTCTGAATGCCCCGAGTCTCCTTGGCCAACTCCCTAGCCTCATGGGCAATCGCCCTAGTGTCACTGCACATACCGAACATTGCCCTGAAGGACTTTGCAATGCCACTAGAGGGACGCTGAGAGGCACCACTCGAAGAAGCAGAAGGAGTAGACATAGGAGACTTGGACTTTGCCTTAGAGTACTCAAGAATCTCCACACCACGAATGAGAGATGGCACCATCCTCTTGCGCTTGACTATTGGAAACTCTTCCATGATGTCAACACCCAGCTTGGCATTAATGAACCTCTGAATCAATGGGCCAAAAGCGGGCTTCCTCTTCTCCATGACCCCAATGAAAATCTCACGGTACACAAAGTCCATCACATCTATCTTCCTCTGGTTCTGAGGCCTGGTGAGGAACAAGAGGTTCACCATAAAGGCCCTAATAGCAGAGTAGTCACCAGCCTTGATCACAATGGTGGCACGGAAGATCTTGGACAGCAGGTTGTAGTAGGGGTACATGCTGGAGTTGAAGGGCCTAGTCTTGCCTAGAGCATTAGGAGAATAACAGAAATCCAAGCTTGAGTTGTCATACTTATGGTAATCATGGTTTCAAATTTCTTGACAACCCACCAAAAAGGGGGAGATTGAATGTGCATTTTCGATATTTCTGTGTTTTGTGTGTTTGTTAACAACATAAAGAAGTTTTAACCATGTGTGCTATTTTTCTTAAAAGGTTATAGTCATAATCAACACATATATGGTGTCAAAGAAATGGTGAATAAGTTTAAAGTTCAATGGATATTTTCTAGCCACAAGAAGAGTTCTAAAATGGCACCCGGAATTATTCCGGATCAATATGGAGCAGCCCAGAATCATTCCGGGTGGATTCCGACTTCAACGCGAATCTCTCTGTTTGCAATTCGGAAAAGTTCCAGGTGATTCCGGGCTCCGAAATTATTCCGTCGAAATTCCGACCTGAACGCAAATATCTCGGGTTGCCATTCGGAATTATTCCGGAGCAATCCGGGTGGATTCTGACATGAACGCAAATCTCTCTGTTTGCAATCCGGATTGCTCCGGAATTATTCCGGAGGCCGGAATTATTCCGGGTGATTCCGGAATGGTCGCAAACTGGGCAAAAAAAGGGCTAGTTGGAGTGGGGGCTATAAATAGAGGCTCTCTTTCTTCCCCAAGGGTTAGCTCCTCCAGCATTTAAGACCCCATTGATTGAGCTCAATCTCCAAGCTAGATCTCCCACCTCCTCCACCCAATATTGTTGAAACTTGGAGGATTGGATGAGAAGCACCGGATCTACATCTTCACCAACCGGATTTCCATTTCCCCCTTATTAGCTCGAGGGATCTTTGCCTAGGGTTTCCTCGTGTGGAGAACCTGGGCTTCTTGCTACTCTTGGTGATTTATGATTGTTGGGAGCCCCCAATTTAGCTGTGGGTGTGTGCCCCAAACTTGTTTGTAAAGGACTCGATCTCCACCTCAAAGGGGTTCAATAGTGGAAGGTGAAATAGGTTTTTGTAACGGAGTTCATCGGAGAATAGGGTGAGGCCTTTGTGGCGTTGAGTAGGCCTTTGTGGCGAGCTCACACCCCTCCAACGAGACGTACTCCCCTAACATGGAGAAACTCGGGAATACATCGTGTCTCCGCGTCCTCCCTTCGGTTATCTCGTTCCCTTATCTTTTACTCACTTGTACTTGTTGCATTAATTTTTGTACTAGTTGTATTTATTGCTATCCTTGTCATATAGGTAAATTCACCTTAGTTGCACTATATAGAGAATTTACCTTTGTGTCAAGCTTAAACTACGAGAAAAATTAAAATTGGTCGTAACACCTATTCACCCCCCCCCCCCTAGGTGCCCATACTTTACTTTCAACCTATGAGCCATGATGGGCATGTCCGCACACCTCTAGTTGGCACGGACAAAAGGGCCATGTCCGGGCTGGTGGAGGGCTATGGTGGAGGCCAATTTTTTCGTCTGGGCCTCCATTGGATTGATTGGGGGAGGTGGTGATGAGGCCTACATTGAAGATGCTCTGAGTAAATCAAATGTAAGGGAATTGGTGATGGTGGTGTGGGCCTCCCTGTCTACCGCAAATTGGTCGACTCGTATTCACCAAAAAGGAAATATAGAAGCTATGTTGGAGTGAAAATCTTTGTCCCTTGAGTTCCAAAGCATCCTTTATTTGAGAAAAATCATTCATATTTACAACTTTGTAAAAATCTGAATAAAAAATCTTTCAAGATGTATATAATATATCGCATAAACCTGGAAAATCTTAATTTAAAATACGTTATATTTTAATATACACAAAATGGCAAATGTGGATACGAGTATACACACTTTTAAATCAGAAAAATATACAAAATTTTGTTATATTTATGTAGCCCATAATATAAACATTTCACATTTTGATTTTGCGTGTTTGTCGAATGCGTCAAGTGCTATATTCATGTGTTTGTTTAAGATTTTTTTTTAAAATTATAAATATAGTTTTAATATTTGAAAATACTGGGATCACTACTGCCCGGGAGACAAAACAACTTCTCGACTATGTTCACCATATAGACACGTCACACCTCTGAGCGCCCATGCGGTCATGTAGGCATGTGTGAGTACCCTGTATTACTCCAAAATATACCCTAACCCTTTTTACTTAATGGCATGCCACGTACCTGGGCGCTGAGAAAAATATGGTTCTAGCTAGGATGAACGCCATAGTCCGTGCCATGAGACCCCCTTTCGAGGTTTGTGAAAACGCCAAGATATGTCGAGCCTCAAAGTTCAACACCGTAGAATGTTGAGCAAAAAGCCTACATACATCCTTGTTACAGTTGTGCATGCAGACATGTTACAAATAGGCGCAGCAAAAAGTAGATCAACCAAGAACAAGAACACAGATTTTTACGTGGAAACCCTTGCGGGAGAAAACCACGGCAGGCACAAAGGCGTATCACTATAATTGGGAGGAGTATTACAATACACGAGAGGACAAACCCTCTATGTGCTAATCTGGTGGATCTCTCTTGATCTCACATCTTTCTCTCTCTCAATCTATTCTATGACTACCTTGTACTATATATTGGGGCAAACAACTCTCTTTCTTGACGGATACGAAATAGAGTTGTATACATGCTATGTTTAGCACGGTTATCTTGCCCTAGTCCGTTAGGAATCCATCTGTAGAACAACATGTATGGGATTCGGAACACAATAAAATAACACTCCACCTTGAGACGAAATCCCGTACAATAATCATAGATAGCATCAACTCCTCAATTAAAATCATCACAAGTAAACCTTGTGCCTTGAAACGTCCATAGGACAAATAAACTTCTCACGAAGTCATACTGAGCAAATCAATCGGTAGGTCGTCCATAACATAACACAGCTGTCAACAAAGCAGACATACGAAACTTGGGAAACTCCCAATAAAAGTCTGAGTCTGTGCCACTGACCTAAAAAACCGAAACTGCTCAAATATCATCAAGTGACATAAGTCACCATATCTCCTGTGGTGCATAAACGAGCGCATAGCTCATAGTGCAACATCTTGATGCACATCGCATTGTGAAGAACTCATCTCATGGAATCTGAACATGCTACAAAACACATAGCACAAATCTCGGCAAACAATACTCATGCAAGAGCATCTTGTACGGAGCGTATCACGTACACCAAAACTGCCGTCTGAAAAATCCATGACATGGTTAAAAACCGTCCATATAAAACACTGTCGGATGGAAGAACCTTCATGCATTGGAGCTTAAACTCTGCAATAGACCTCTCTTGAAAGAGCAAAGACAACTAAATTGTACTTGAAGATGAACAGTACTAATGTTGTAGTATCTAGCAGACACGTATCTTCTTGCATCACAACTGATCCTCATCACGAACATGAACAAAACCTTCACATGCATAACAGCAAATATCTCTGGAGAGTATAGAGTATTTGCTGGCTACCAACAGGCTTAATAATCACCTCCTCCATAATTGTGTTCTTCAACAAACTGCAGCAATATATTTGCATCCATTATATCCAATGGGCAATAATCCCAAAAACTCCACCGTAAACAAAAAATTATCCAGTGCATCCTCATAAGCGGGTTACGCCAACAATCGCTCACATCTTGACTTGCCATAGAAAAACCTTTGTGTCACGATCCAAAAACCAAAACTGGTACTTCATAAGAGCCATGAGTAGATTAATCTGTAACACTTAGTAGTACAAGCCAGAGAGAAATAGAAAATTTCCCGAAAGTAATTGATTTATACGAAGCGATAGAATTTATGGATAGCACTTGAACTTCTCCTGATGGACTTGTAGTGCAGATAGCACTTTCCTGATGGACTTGTAGTGCACGTAGTAATTTCATATTAAAGATCAAAGAATTGATGCATACTATAGCACCTGCGTTCACGTGAAGTAGTAGCGTAGCCTCGGAACTTGATCATGAACAGGGCTCCAAGTCTGTGATCCACACACACACACGTACTGCTCCTTCCTTCCAATCGATTGGAGGCGGCGCCGAGTAAATTACTCGGGCGAACTGGAAACGCACAGACTGATTGCTGACGTCGCAGGGAATTGTCTCATTGGCCCTTGGTGCTCAGATCTGATCGTGCCAAGAGATTGCGGCGGTTGATCCAACCGGCGTTGCGCGATGCTGCCCGGGAGCGCAGCGGGAAGTCTCCCAGACAGCGAATCGATCTCCAAGACTGAAGCTCTGATACCACTTGTTACAAATAGCCGCAGCGAAAAGTAGATCAACCAAGAACAAGAACACAGATTTTTACGTGGAAACCCTTGCGGGAGAAAACCACGGCACGCACAAAGGCGTATCACTATAATTGGGAGGAGTATTACAATACACGAGAGGACAAACCCTCTACGTGCTAATCTGATGGATCTCTCTTGATCTCACATCTTTCTCTCTCTCAATCTATTCTATGACTACCTTGTACTATATATTGGGGCAAACAACTCTCTTTCTTGACGGATACGAAATAGAGTTGTATACATGCTATGTTTAGTACGGTTATCTTGCCCTAGTCCGTTAGGACTCCATCTGTAGAACAACATGTATGGGATTCGGAACACAATAAAATAACAAGACATGTTTTTCTCAGATTTTGTTGTGGTGTGAGGACCATGTCGTCGAACATGTTTGCTCAATATGGAAAACGATGCAATCTTGTGCGATAATGGAAGAGGCCGAATTTAGTGATTGCGTGGAGGGTCTTTCGGCTGCTGGAAAAACAAAGTTAGGCTGACTAAACAGAGCACTTAATTCAAAAGAAAAAAATTGTCAAAGTTATTTTGCTGACATGTGAGGCCTATTAGCTCAGCTGGTTAGAGCGTCGTGCTAATAACGCGAATTTCGCAGGTTCGAGACCTGCATGGGCCAGAATTTTTTATTACTCGTATTGTTTATACACTCTTTGTAAGAGCAAAATAAAGCAAAAATTGTGGCTTCGCACGGGTTCGAACCGGAGACCTTCAGTGTGTTAGACTGACGTGATAACCAACTACACCACGAAACCATTGTATCATGTAATCGACAAAGGCCTTTGTTAGTTCGAACCGGCAATATGTTTTTTTGTCCTCCTGCTAGCTACACACACATACCATCGTCATGGAGGATTGATATTCTCAACCAAAATAATGCAACGATTGTGTAATATTCGCCAAGGCTTGCGTTATTGTATAAAGCTAATCTGTGTTTCTTATCAAGGAAAACTGGCACTCGACATCTTGGGATACACACAACGTCTCCACGACTCCACTCCAATACTCCATATGCCAGTCCCCTTTGCAAATGATTTCTCTGTTTTTTCTATTTGGTCTCAGTTACGTCTATTTTTTTTTGTTTTGTGTTCAGAATGCTCCCTGTGTCAAATGTGTAGACTTGCTCCGTCATTTCTGCTTCGTACATAAATCTCCAGACTAAATCTGGGCTAACAAGATCTCTCATGGCCCAGGTGTGTTTGGAAGGAGGGATGGTGATAGATGGATTAGGAAAATTCATTTCCCCCCTATCTCACTACTCTATTTAGTAGAGAGGTAATCTAGATACCAGTTTTGGAAAATAGTACTTCCTAATTATACTAAATAGAGTGGCATTCTTTTTGTACTTGTATCGTTCCTAAACATCTCAAGAAACAAGGACAACGAGACTCTTGATATCTATGATATGTTTGGCAAATGATGTGAGTTGGTGAGTGATAAGCTCTTTTAACTTATTCCTCTATATGGTCATGGGCTCGTAGCATGGTACAAGAATTAGGTTGGACATGTTCTTATATATAGGTACTTCGCTAGTAAGTTGGAGGAGCTCAGTCGTCTTTTTGTTTAAAAAGGTCACTACCCTTCTTAAATTACAATTACATTTCATTGTAAGGACTTTATTTCCATGGATGGGTGACCTTGGTTACCAACGAAGTTCAGGCATAATTAAACAGTTAATTAATAATGGTCCATTCATTATCATTCGTCCAACCAAATGCAATGTGGATTCATCACATTTACTCCAGTAAATAGTCAATCATAGTTTATCTATCATCTCTCCTCTAAATGTATGTTAAGTGGTCAAGGTTGATATTGTGGCAGATCATGGGAATCCCTTTTTTTAAACAAAATAATCTATCCATTTTACCATTTAGCTTTCAATATGTGGGTAAAACCCAGCGAGGGAGGAGTTGGACGATGAGGAGAGGGGAAAACTCAGCGAAAGATGAGTTGAACGAAGGGGCGACTGAAAGTGCACTATGGTCAACTAGAGGGGGGTGAATAGGTTGACTACCAATTTTTATTTTATTTTCCTTTTAGTAGGGCTAAGCAAGATAAGATAAGGTTCTCTAGATGTGCATCTAGGTGAGCAACCTATGTGGACAAGATAGTATACGCAACGGAAGTAAAACGAAAGGTAGCAAGATAAACCACAAGTGTAAACAAGGAGACAAGGATATGATTCCCGTAGTTCCTTCTCAATGAGAAGTACGTCTACGTTGGAGAGGTGGGGAGCCACCTAGGCACTCAATAGCACGGTTGTGCACACCTTATTCTCCTTGAGTTTCTCCAGTGAGGGAGATTCTCGTTTCCACTATGGGGTCGACTTGGAGGCGTTGACCAAACCTTTACACGAGCTTGAGGTCACTCCACAAGATGGATGGAGGCTCTCAAGCAATTCGAAGCTTCTTGCAACAAGGTGGAACCTACAAGCACAAGATCTACTAAGATTTCTAGGCCTCAAGTAGGATTCTAGATCTACTAGGTTGTGGTGGGTGGATTCGAAATTCCTTTGGTGGAAGTGTGGATCTAGGTCTCCTCTAGCTATCCACAAAGTATGGGAGTGAGTGGGTGGATGGAGAGGGAGATCTAGGTGGGTGAAGGTTTCATTAATGGCTAGGAGAGAGAGTGGGAAACAAGCTTGGCATTTATGAGGTAGGGGAAGGGGTATTTATAGCCCTTCCCACAAGTAGGCGTTTGAGCAGTCCCAGCTGCACCGGAGACTCCGGTGGTCTTCGTATGCGCGCAGGCGCGCAACCCAGATCCCTTTTGCGCAGTGGCTAGAGGGCGGAGGATCCGGTGGCTTTGGCGGAGGCTCCGCACACCGGAGGTTCCGGTGGGGCCTCCGCTCTTATCCAATAGAGCCTCGTTTTAGCGGAGCCGCCACCGAAGGTTAACCCCCCAGTGCGCCAGTTGAGAGGGCGAAGCCTCCGGTGGTTTCACCGGAACCTCCGCCCACCGGAAGCGCACCGAAGGTTCCGCTGGAGGGTCCGCTCTTATCCAAAAGAGCACCATTTTGGTGGACCCTCCACCGGAGGCGCCACCGAAGGCCAACCCCCCCAGTGAGCCAGTGGAGAGGGCGGAGGCCCTGGTGGTTTCACCGGAGGCTCCACTCTGGCCTCCGCTCGTATGCACCAAAGCGCAGTTTGGGCGGACCCCACACCGGACCCGCACCGGAGGCCCGCGCAGGAGAAAGGGCTGGGGCGGAACTCCGCTCCGTGCAAAAAGCACTTCCTAGCTTTTTCAAATTGAGCTCTTTTCAATCCCAATAAATTTGTAACCCCTACAGGATGTATCTTTGATGAACCTGGGCATTTTCACGTATAACAAGTAAACGTTAGATCAATAGGTATGTTGTCATTTTAATTATCAAAACGGACGATGATCTTTCAGCGACGATATCACAGATGGGACGAAGACGAAACGAATAATTTCTTGTAAATAGTAGAGATAGACATGCTTGTTTAGACATCATGAGAGTTTGCAAGATTGAAACATCACGAGATTTCATAACAATTGTTAACGGTAGCACTTGTAGCCTATGTAAAAACGTGAACATGCCGAGAACTAAAGTTAATAAGGAACATACATAGGATATCTGTTGTAGTACAACTCAATTGCAAGACCGTTTAAAACTGCTTACCCTGATGTCCGCTAGTATAAGGTAGAGAAAACTTCCACGGCTCGTTTGTTTTATGCGACTGTGTAAAACCTTGGTTTCTGTCTCCCAAGGGAAACGAAGGTGGATGTGCTCCCAGTTTACCTCATCGGATTTCTACAATTTCGGTTGGAAAATAACAAGTTATACATGATATAACGTCAAATATACTAATTTGATGTAGGAGATTATATGTTGATCGGAGCAAGCTCGAAGGCAGGATCACGGTCTTGTTCCGTTGATAGTGCCATCACCCTATTCGAGCTGGGATATCGAGCAGTCGTTGAGGTAGCTTCTGCTGATGAGCGTTGATTACTCGGTGGTGTTCATCTCTCCTAGAGACGTGATACGTCTCCAACGTATCTATAATTCTTGATGCTCCATGATCATATTATGCCAATTGCTACATGTTCACTCCCTTATTTATATCATTTTTATATGTTTTTCGGGACTAACCTATTAACAAGATGCCAAGTGTCAGTTCCCTGTTTTCTGCTGTTTTTGGTTCAGAAAAAAAAATCTCGAAACATTCTCAGAATTGGATCCCACAAAGCCCGAAGTGCCTATTTTCCCTGGAAGCATCCAGAACACCGAAAAAGAGTCGAAGACGGGCATCAGGGGGGCCACACCATAGGATGGCGCGGCCTCCCCTGCCACACCAGCTATAGGTGTGGGGCCCCCTGGCCTCCACCGTCTCTGCCCTTTCGCCTATTTATTCCCCCCGGATGGAAAATCCTAAACACCTGATCAAAAATCCCCGAAAAGTTCCACAGCCGCCATCGTCGTCAACCCTAGATCAGGGGGGTTCTGGAGTTGTCTCCCGGCACACTGCCGGAGAGGAAATCATCACCGGAGGCTTCTACATCACTATGCATGCCTCCAGAGTGATGTGTGAGTAGTTCATCCCTGGACTACGGTTTCATAGCAATAGCTAGATGGTTGTCTTCTCCTTATATGCCTCCATGTTTAGATCTTGTGAGCTGCTTATCACGATCGATATTGATCTTAGGTAATTCTATATGTTGTGTTTGCTGGGATCCGATGAATATTGAACTTATGCCAAGTTGATTATCTTGCATGCTTTCCGTTTCTAGTAATTTCTCTGGCTAAGTAGTTGCTAGTGACTCCAACAGGGAGTATTTATGCTAGATAGTGGGTTCATGCCTCCTTTTTGTCTGTGCTCGAGTGACAGAAACGTGACGGGGGAGTATGTGATGTTGCCATTAGGGAGAAAACAACGGTGTGAGTGCCCACGTGCACAAGCATTGCTTACATTACACACATTGTTTAATGCAGTTATTTGTTGCTTGCAACTTAATACCTAAGGGGGTTCGGATGATAACCCGAGGATGGATTATTAGTAATAGATGCAGATGGATTTGGTCTATGTATTTTGTTGTAATGCCCGCACTAAATATCATGGTAGTCATCATGTTATAATGTGCACTACGGTGCAACCTCTATTTGTCAATTGCCTAGCTGTAATTTGTTCACCCAGCATGTTATTTTTATGGAGAGACACCACTAGTGAACCTATGAACCCAGGTCTATTTTCCACACCGTTAAACAAATCACAACAATTTACTGCTCTCTTTACTTACTACAAGAATACATCATTTTCCACTCTATACGTTTAATCTTTGTTTTCAGCAAGACCGGTAAGATCGACAACCTCACTGTACCGTTGGGACAAAGTATTTTGGTTGTGTTGTGTGTAGGTTCCACGTTGTTGCTGACACCGGTGAGGAGCCATCACCACCGTCCGTGGCATCAACCTTCCCGAGATCATCTTCCTCCTACTGGATTGATAACCTTAGTTCTTAACAGAGGGAAATTCTTACCGCTGCACTCATCACACCCTCCTCTTTGGGTTTCCAACAAAACGTAGAAAGACACCATGGAGTAACCTTGTGTATGATGATTACTTGCTCTGGGAGGATTACTCACGTTGATTACTCGCTGCTCTTGATCTATGTTGTTGACGGAGTAATTTGATGTAACTAATTGTCCATGGCCTAGAATAATATTCATGCAAGCCGTTGATTGATAGTTTACCATGTGTCGCTGATATTTTTCTCCAGAATTTTGCCCCGGTTCAAAATAATGTTCATGCAAATCGCTCATTGACAGCTTACCATGTTTGGTAAGCTGTCACACAGGTGCAAGAGCTGATTGACAGTTTTGGTTACCGATCTTGCGCGTTCAATATGTGGGAAAAAACCGGGGGGGGGGGGAGTTGGACGATCGTGAGAGGGAAAACATACTCAACGAGGGAGGAGTTGGACGAAGGGGTGACGTATCGTAGATGGGACGAAGACGAAACAAACAGTCCTTTTAAATAGTAGATATGGCATTCTACATGCCTCGGTGTTGAGAAAGAAAAAAATTGTGATTCTAGTATGGACGCCATAGTCCACAACATTGGCCCCCTTTTAATGTTCGTGAAAACGGCGAGATATGTAGCGCTCAAAAGTTCAACACCGTAGAACTTTGAGTAAAATTCCTAGAATTTTGTTACACCTGTGCATGGAGATATTTTGTTTCCCCAACTTTGGCTGTAGTGAGGGGCCATGTGGGCGAACCTGTTTGCCCCATATGTAAGATGATGCAATCTTATGTGAGCTCAGAAGAGGCTGAATTTATTGCTTGAAAGGAGGTCTTCCGCTCTTGGAAAACAAAGTTAAATTGTACCCCCTAAGTTTCATAATGTAAACTTGTTTAGCAATCTCTTGAAAAATAAAGTTAAATTGTACTCCCTCCGTTCCACAATGTAATCATTTCTAGGAAGATTGCTAGAAAGGCTTATATTATGTACAGGAAGGAGTATAAACAAAGTAGTTAACTTAAAATAAAATAAAACTATTGATCTAAATTCAGATAACACGTAAGGCCTATTAGCTCAGCTGGTTAGAGCGTCGTGCTAATAAGGCGAGAAGGTCACAGGTTTGAGACCTGCATGGGCGAGATGTTATTTTCCTATTTTAATTAAACTCTTTATTCATGCAAAATAACCAAACAAAAATGTATGGATTTGGCAAGTTTCGAACACGAGACCTTCAATGTGTTAGACTGACGGGATACCCAACCGCACCACGAAACCATTGGTGTTAGGAGTCAAAAGATTACAAACAATTTGCTGTTCCTTGTATTAGCTATATACACAGACCACGGAGGATTGATGTTCCAAACCAAAATAATGCATGATTGTGTAAATATTCGACAAGTCTTGCATTATTGTATAAAGTTAATCAGTGTTCCTAATCAAGGAAAACTAGCACTCGAGATATCGGGGTCCTTTTCGATAAGTGTTTTCTCCGGTTTTCTGTTGGCCTGACTCATTCCTAATTTTTTTCTCTCTTATGTTCACAATGGTCCCTCTGCTAGATGGGAAGGACTTGGTTTGTCATTTTTTTTCTTAGTATGTAGATCTCCATACTAGATGTCCTAGGTACGTTTGGAAAGAGGGATGGTGGTGGATCGGTTAGGAAAATTCATCTTCCCCTAACTTATCGTTCTATTTCATTGGAGAGGTAATATATTCAACTACTTTTGAGAAATATTTTTAATTATACTAAATAAAGTGAGTATATTTTTGTACTTGCATTTTTTTTGGTAAACATCTCAGTAAAAATAGGATAAAAAAGACTCTGGATATCTCTGATTTGTTTGGCAAATGATGTGAGCTTGTGATAGATTATCTCTTTAACACATTCATCTTCTTGGCGGGACCCTATACGGACATTGAGTCCGCCTTTTAATGGATGGGGGCACTACCCTTCTTGATTTTGATCACCATAGAAAATTTCAAGTGTAATTACATATTCATTTCCTGGAATTCATTTCTATGCAAGGACGAGATTGTTTATCAGTGAATTTCATGCATAATTATTAGTTAATTAAGCATGGTCCATCCATTATCATGCTTCCAACCAAACACAACATGCATTCATCCATTTACTCCACTAATCAGTTAATCAAAGTTTATCTATCACCTCTCCATACAAATGCATGCCAAGTGGATAAGGTTGAAATTTTGGCAGATCATGACAATACATTCTTGAAAAAAAAATCCATTAAGCTAGTTTTTTTTTTACTTTCTCACCGATATTCTTAACTGTAAATGATAGAATATGTTCAACGATGGAAAACTAACTTAAGTGTCAACACTAGCGAAATACCGAACATTACGACATACGAACAAACCAATTAGATCAGCGGTGACATGTTTAATTTGGTAGCTAGCTTCCATATAAATGCATTACGCATACTATATTAAAAATTCTAAATATATTTCCAATGTTTAATTTCATGCATG
Source organism: Alopecurus myosuroides (assembly GCA_028641055.1). NCBI lineage: Eukaryota > Viridiplantae > Streptophyta > Magnoliopsida > Poales > Poaceae > Alopecurus > Alopecurus myosuroides. The sequence goes on from CM054061.1 coordinate 48,955,767, forward strand.
ATTTCTTATTTGAGATACTAAGAGAAGTAATTATTTACACCATGTGACTTAGAGGGCATTGTGCTTAGCATATATGATGACTGAATTTAGTGTGTGCAAAGGTACTAGAACCATATTTTATGTTTATCGATGATTACAATATGCATTGCTAGTTTAAATACAAATATGGATAATATTGAATTCACTTTAACTTACAAGACACGCAAAACAAGACTAAGCTAATTTATCAATTTATACTCTAGAAGTTTCTCTATATTTTCTTACATAACCATACACTACAAACCTATATTAAGTTATTTGTTAGAGTACGCATTTTAATCCCTACCAATATGTATTTAATAATATTCAAAGTAGAGAAGAGCATTCACAAATCGATATACATATACAAACCAAGAATGAAATTGCGCAACTCAATGTCTTTTATAATGATATACATTACAACTATGTAACAGAAAACACTTGGAAACTATTATATGGTTAACAAAGGAAAGCAAGTAGTATAAAATATATTTTTGTTAAAATTGCAGTATGATAAGAAAAACTAAAAATGTATAAAATTTTAGTATAATTATTTGGGTTGGTGAGAAAAGTTTGGTCAGAGTTTTGGGGAATGATTTGGTTTGATAGGCTCAACCGTCTGTTCTGAAGGACGGTCAGCAAACGGACGATCCGGCAACCTACCCGCCGACTAACGCTTGTCGACGACCGCAGCTATCCACCCCTAGAAAGTGTTGCTCATCGAGGCTTGCCATTGGCGTGGTTTGTGTACTAGGAGGAGACGTCAGGAGGTACTACTAATAGCAGCCCCTCGCAACTTTGGATCCTATCGCCACACCGCTGTGTGCAGCTAGAATATGTCTATCAATATCGTATCATGATAGCTGGTCAATGACAGATGGACCCACGATTGCTGGCCCTAGCAGTCCGGAGATCGCGTCCAATTTCTTTGGGTGTGAGACTGGGAACACGGCCTCCCATATCTTTTTATGCAAGGCAACCGCCATAACGGCTATACGCATGACCTCCTGATAGTTTTACTCCCTCCATTCTAATAAATAAAGATTTTCAGGACAGGTGAACATTTTGCTTAGTATTCTTCAACACATATTCAAGTTGTATTTTAATTTTTGTATATTCTATAAAAGAGATTTCTTGTGTCTTTACTTCGAGCTTTGTGGAAAAAAAATTAACATGTGAACATTTTATGATCCTTGTGAATAATTTTAAACCTCGTGATTTTTTTTTTATCCGCGAACGTACTTTTTTTTTATCATACTGTGAACTAACCTTGAGGTGAACATTTTTAACTAGGGATATTTGTCACCCGTGAACTTTTTTTTTGAATCTTTTAAACTTTTTAATACGTGAATGTACTTTTTCTAACCCATGAAGTACATTTTTAATATGCAAACATATTTTGTACCACTTGAACATTTTTTGAATCCGTGCACATACTTCTTTTAATCCCTGAACCATCTTTTTGAACCGTGAACATTTATTTTCTAAACTCATCGTTATCCCAACCCCGGAGCAAACAGGGTGAATAATCTACACCTCGCACTCACTTTCATTGTGGAGAACAAAGCGCAAGGTATCATCTGCCAGGTCTGGTATCGGCATGCTCTCCTAATGTAACATGGAGACGGGTTCGTCCCTAAATTTTTTGTTTGTGTCGTGCATCTTGCCCTTTCTAAACAGTAGGTGCATTAGATACTAATCTGAGTCATGAATCTGTCGCCAGACATAAGAGCAACCACTCTCTGTTGTGCATCTTGCCCTTTCTAAACAGTGGATACTAACATGGAGATGGCTCATATCGGCATGCTCTCCTAATGTAACATGGAGACGGGTTCGTCCCTAAATTTTTTGTTTGCGTCTTGCATCTTGCCCTTTCTAAACAGTGGGTGCATTAGATACTAATCAAGTCATGAGTCTGTCGCCAGACATAAGAGCAACCACTTACAAAAAATAAGATATATATTGGTTGAATCATGGATCGTCTCGAACTTTATCTTAAAAGGAGTTGATTTACCTCCGAAAGTTATCTTTGGCTATTTTTTAGTTGCTTTGTGATGTCGTCATTCTTTGCACCAAGCCGGCCGCTTGTGATTGTGTATTTCCCAGGACCGAAAAGAAAGAAACAACACATGAAAGTTTTAAAAAGATAATTAGCAAACAACATAACAATCAAAGTGTATTAATTTTTTGTTCTTATATGCATTAGTAATTTTGCCCAATGCTAATCATGTATCCTCACATGTATTTTAAGCTTTTGTTGTCTATACTGTTCAGAATGATATTGCTACTTAGACTACAAAGAAACGAGAACCGGAACATCAAAGGCAAGAAAATCTTCCAGTAGCATCTCCAGCCGTTTGACCCCCCCAGGTTTCAGTTCGGCGCTTTTTAGCGATAACGCCGCCCCGCACCAAAACCTGGGGGGGTGGGGGATTTTACCAGCCGTTCGGTGACCCAGAAAAACAGAACGGCGATAACATTTGAAAATTCCTCTTCCCGCCCCCAAAAAATAGAGCCCGAGTTCGGCGATCACGGCAGCCATAGTTTGGGCAATCATATTACAAAAAACGCCACAGGTGGGCGATCAAATAGTCTAGATCGAATCACAGTCGGGCGCGCGCGGCGTGGGCACAGGTGGGCGATCAGGCAGAGGCGTCGGCCAGTGTCGGAGCAGGCGCCGAGCTCGGCGCAGCATCATCCAGGTCGATGACGGGAGATGCATCCTCCAGGTCGACGGCGGGCGCGGCATCCTTGTCGACGACGGGCGCGGAGTCCTCCAGGTCGACGACGGGCTCGGCACGCTTGTCGACGACGGGCGCTGCATCCTCCAGGTCGATGTGTGTGCTCGACGGCGCGGTGGCGTAGCTCATGCCACCAGACGACGTAGTCGACGCCGGAGCCGGGCTGATGTCGCTCAGGATGAGGGTGCACTGCGCCAGGAACCAAGCTCTCACCTCGGGGGTCATCGCGGCCGGGTCGCCCCCCGTGAGGAAGGCGAGGTCGCTGTTCCTCTTCTTCGCCGCGGTGCCAGTCCTGAGGAGGTCCATCTTGACCTGGGAGTTGGCCATGAGCGCCACCCATCTCTGCTTGGCGATCTCCTCCCTCTTGCCGGCCTGGGCCTGGGCGTCGGCGATGCAGGTCTCGATGGACGCCTGGAGCTTTGCCGCTGTCGGCGCGCCGTCCCTTGCCAACTTGGCTTTCTTGTGGCCCATCGGCGGACGTCCTTCGGACGCACATGCAGCCACCGCGTCGGGGACGTACTCCTTGCCCTTGCCGATCGACCGCCGCACCTCCGCCCACTTCTCGCACCCCTCGATGGCGACGAAGACATGGAGGAACTTGAAGTCGGAGCCCTCGTCGTTCTTGTACGCCTCGAGCATCCGGACGAGGTCGATCTCACGGTTGGCGCCGCTCTGTGGCCTCATCGTGATCTCCTCCTGGATGTCGTGCCACTTGTTGCAGGAGGTCTGGATGTTCGCCCAATGGTTCGCCATGGACTTCTGGCCGCGGTCGGTGACGCGTAAGACGAAGTAGGGGTCGATCATCCAGCGCTCGTCGTACGCAGTCTTCACCCGCTTCCAGTAGTTGTCGACGTGCTGGTTGGCGCCGACGATCGGGTCCATGCTGATCGTCTTCCACGCCTCGGCGAGGAGGACATCCTCCCTGTGCGCCCACTCTATGCGAGGCTCGACGGGGGGGGGGGGGCGAGGGAACTGCCTTGGGTTACTTGCGGGGACGACCAGGACCACGTCGCTTTCGGCCATCCCCGGACGGATCTGCCCCCTCTAGTGCTAGCGGCGTCTTCTCGATCTCGTCATCGCCGCGCTGCGCCTCCGTCCCCTGCGTGCCGGCAGAGTATCCTTCGCCGTAGTCACTGCCTCCCTGCGCGAAAAACTCCCCGCTGTGATCGAGGAAGCCCGGGCTCGCCGCCGCCGCCATCGAGTCGGCCACGATGATCTCGTCCATGTAGCTGCTATCCTGGGTCTGCAGCCCGGCCATGATCGCACGGCGGTGGGACGGGGAAGCTGCGTAGCCCGGCGATGCGCCATACATCATCGGCGGATGGTAGGGGAAGGTGAGGTTGGGGTTGAAACCGCCCAGGGGGTCACCTTCGACGAACCACGTAGGCGTCGGGTGCGGTGACGGATGTGGTGACGGCGATAGCGACTTCTTCCATCCGGCGAAGATGGGGCCGAAGCCGGTCTTCCGCTTGGAGAGCGGCGCCGTGGATGCGACCGGAGTAGGCGGCTCATCCAGCGCCTCTTCATCCTCCTCCTCCTCTTCCTCGGCGGCGGCCTGCTCCTCCGCCTGCAGCTGCGCCATCAACTGACTATGCCGCTGCGCCGCCTCGCTCCCCCGGCGCTTGATGTTGGCCGTTGCCAGGCGCGTCTTCTCGGCGATCCAGTTCTTGTTGGTCATGCCGGGCGGCTTCTCCTTCGGCACTCTCGCCTTGCGCGGTTTCTTGCCTAGCTCGGAGGTCGCGGGAATGGCTACGGCGACGGCGGCGGCGCGGGGTCCTGTGAATCGGGCGGGAGCCATCGCGTCTAGATCTCGGGGTGGGGGGCAAATGGCGGGAATGAAGTGGGGGAGAGGTACATGTGGGGGGGAAAGTGGAGGGAACCGCCGAAAAAAATGGAGGGAAATCGTCTTCCGTCGCCGACAGCTCTGGCGCACGCACGCATTTCGCCCCCCCCCCCAAGCCAAACCCAGCGCGTTGGGTTTGGGCTGGGTTCGGCGGCGCGAAACGGCGGAAAGCGGCGCTAAACCGAATCCTGGGGGGGCGACTGGTGAGTTTTCAGCGCTTTCGACGCGAAAAAGACCACTTGGGGGGGGGCTCTGGGGGGGACGGCTGGAGATGCCCACTTACACCCCTACGTAGCATGAGTAGAAGCCCTTAGACATTTTACCAAAAAAAAATTTGATCTTTAAGATTATTCCTACCAACCAAATATCTATTCAAGTTCAAGTTCATCCTTCTGCGATATGCATGTTTAAGAAAGATTTTAGGATCTATACCATCTGAAGTGTGGTCGCAGTGCAGGTACATAAGCATATCAACACACCAAAAAAGTATCCCAGCCAGACCCTTGGTTGTCTTTGGTGCTTGGTGTTTTAGTTTTACTCCTACTTGATTTATTTGAGGTAAAGCCTCTTTTCTTAAGGACTTGCAACTTTGGAGTCCATGACATATAGAAGCACAACAAAAGTTAAAGAACATAGTTTCGCGCAGAGAGCAAAAGCGTGCGTAGCGGAGCGCGCTCCCTCCTTCTAGTCTCTCCAATATCTAATCCGGCAAGAAATAGAGCTCCCTGGTTGAGCCATGTGGCGACCTCCCATTGGTTTCTGCTTTGTACATGTCTAAAGATTGAGATTAAGATGAAACACAAAACTTGGTTATGACTTTTTTATCTATCGCACTTGAATTTGGGTCGCCCCTCCAATAAATACACTATTTTGGGGCACAAATACTTTTTAGAACATTTGAAGCCAATAAAATTTACTTAACCGGTTGTCCTAGGTGTAAAATTTCTCTAAATTATTTTCACAGTCAAAACAAATCAGGAAAAAATGCTGCAAATATACATCAATTGGGTTGGTGTTGTAAAACAAAAGAGCAACACGCGCACACCAACTAACAATCAACATTTTTATGTCACCTTCCCGCCTATCCTCTGGTGATCATCGCCTCTCTTCTTCCATCTATTTGGCCTCAAATTCGGTAGCTCTACCATAACTCTATCGATCCGGCCGCAAATTCACCGCTGCTCGAGGGCACCATGGACCATGGGAGATTTGGCCTAGAGGATGTCATAGCTCCCCTCCCTCACGTGAACACCATTGCCTCTTGTTGGTAGATCCGGTCGGTGAGCTATCCGAGTGACCCTCCTCTCATCTGCTTCATCACTATGCCTCCTCCTTCCCTACGCTCACGAGCATGAGCGCCACACGCCAGTTCTGACTCCACACGCCGGCCACCCGGGCTCGCCTTGTTGAAAGATTAACAAATCCAAAGTTGTTACTTTGTAGTGTATTATATGTACTAGACCAATGCGTACAATTTTTTTTTATCTAAAAAGGACTATGGATTTGTGTCATGTATTGATCACCGCAATAGTAATCTCGGGCGCAGCAAAGCGCGCCAACCCCTTCTAGTACACATCTAAATCACCAATATCCAAGATTTTGTTATTTTTATGTATCCCATAATATAAACATTTCACATTTTGATTTTGTATTTTATAGCATGCATCAATTTCTATATCCATATTTTTATTTAAGATTTTTCTTTGAAAATTATAAATATAGTTTTAAATCTTTTTAAAATACCGGGATCACTAGTAAGCGGGAGCCATAAACTACGTTTGTACTATATTTACCCTATGGCTGCAAATAGACACATCGCACCTCTCATCGCCCATGCGCTCCAAAATGTACCCAAAGTAACCCCTTTATTCACCCTGTAGTACTCCAAAATGTAGCCAAAGTAACCCTTTTACTTCCTGGCATGCTATACTTCGGTGTTGAACACCGTAGAATGTTGAGCAAAAAAAGACTAGATTTTTGTTACAGTTGTGCTTGAGACATGTTTTCCTCAGATTTTGCGGGTACCATGTCGGCAGGACGATGCAAATCTTGTGCGAGACTGGATTCATTGCTTGGCTGGAGGGTCTTTTCGGCTGTTGGAAAACAACGTTAAGCTGAATAAACAGAGTATTTAACTTAAACGAATAAAATACGCCTATTTATATAGGCAGCACGTAAGGCCTATTAGCTCAGCTGGTTAGAGCGTCGTGCTAATAACGCGAAGGTCGCAGGTTCGAGACCTGCATGGGCCAGAATTGCCTTATTTTTTATTATTTACACACTCAAATTCAAAATAAGGCAAAAATGTGGCTTCGCCCGGGTTCGAACCGGAGACCTTCAGTGTGTTAGACTGACGTGATAACCAACTACACCACGAAACCATTGTCGATAGGAGTCCAAAAACACCATTTGTATCTCTTATGTAAACAAAGAGTTCATTGTCCCTTGTGGTAGCTACGTATGCAGACCAACGCAAAAATGTGGCTTCGCCCGGAGACCTTCAGTGTGTTAGACTGACGTGATAACCAACTACACCAGAAAACCATTGTCGATAGATCCAAAAACACCTTTTGTCTCTCTTATGTAAACAAAGAGTTCATTGTCCCTTGTGCTAGCTACATATGCAGACCAACGTCATGGAGGATTGATATTCTAAACCAGAATAATGCAACGATTGTGTAACATTCGACAATTGTATAAAGCTAACCTGTTTTTCTAATCAAGAAAAACTAGCACTCGACATTATTGGGACAGACAACGTCTCCATGACTTCACTCCAATACACCATACTTGAGTCCCTTTTGCTAATGCTTTCTCCGAATTTTTCTATTCGGTCCCAGTCTCGCCCAAGGTTTTTTTCTCTTGTGTTCATGTCAGCCTGCAGCCTGGTAGCTTCAACTTGATTCAGGGGACCTGAGGTCTGAGGAACTCACATGACAGTGCGTCTTCTTTCTAGGTTGGCGTTGTCCTGTGTGCTGGCTGTTTCTTCGTGCTTCTTGCTACACGAGAGTTTGCATGGAGCTTTCCATGTAAAGCACGGAATTCGGCCACCTTCCGTTGGGCAAAACAGTCATGAAGGTTTCCCAAAAAAAAAACAATTGTCAAGGTAGCCGGTTATTGGGGGTGAGCAGGGAGGAGGAGAAGAAGAGAAAAAAGTTTGGGGTGAGAGAGGCTCGAACTCTCGACCTCAGGATCACTCGCTTTAGCTATGAGACCTACGCGCTAGCCAACTGCGCCACCACCCCGTTGATGTTAACCTCCAAAACTTACATTACTTATTAAATGTTTAGTCGATTTGTTTCGTGGCTTCATCTCTCTGGTGTTGACACTTATAAGTTAGTTCTCCATCCCTCAGACCTCAGGTCCCCTGAATCAAGTTGAAGCTGACATGAACACAGAAGCAGCAACGGCTGCTCAAGTTATTAATTTCACAGCTCACATGGTCAACCGATTAGTCCAGACGCTGGCAACGGGAAACAATGGGCGACATCACGATTCAGGGAAGTCTTTTCCTGTCTCGACGGAGGTGTCGCAATTTTTTTTTGTTTTGTTTTTGTTTGACCTGACTGACAGTTCTTGCTTCTGAGACCAATTCGTCATGAATACCACTTTGTTTCATCGTCTCATGATCGATGCAAATGGTAGCTGGAGCTCCTTTACTCAGAGAAAAATAAATAAAGCTCAATACAAACCAAACTGCTTTAGCTATTTCAAAGTGGCCCCTGGAGGGAAAATGCGTGGATGGAAGCACCCCTGAGCCCGCAATATCACTGGTACATCAAAACGTACGCATGATCGCCTAACTGGCAAAACAACAAGGTAGACACACAATCCCAAAACATTATGGCTAACAGATAATCACTGGTACAATAGCAGGAAAGCAACACGTCGAGGGAACTCCTCGAAACACAATCATGTCAAGTACTCCTAGAACAATCCTAATTTTATGGTTGTTAATACATAAGCTCGGTGCCATTACTGTCCAACTACAGTCACTCCCAGCTAGGAACATACAGCACGTCGCAACAAAGCAGACACCTCCATTCGCTATAAGCCTATAACCCACTTCTTCCATGCGAAAAATTATCTGCGAATACAAGTGAAAGGTGCACGTAGGTCTTGCTCTTCACCTGCTCCTTAGGTCACTCTGCACGGGTATGCTTGTTTACCTGCGCCTCAGGTCTCTCTGCACAAGTAAAAGGGAAGGAGAAAATTGTTATGTCAAGCTTCTCCCCGACAAATCGTAGTGTTAGCAGTTCATGGATTCAAGAAAAGAATTTGTCCTATATGTTATCAGAAGCAAGCAACATATCCTTGAAAACAGATATCAACTGCTGATTCTTCTGCCTACTTGAAACATCCGAGGAAGTTTTCACACATCATCATACAGGCACACTCAACTTGATGATTTAACCAGATTTGTGGTAGGTGAACGTTTAGGGAGCAGCTACTTCCTAGAGGGTACAGTAGAAATCACGCCTACAAAAGAGAGGGCTTACTCTTGGACCGCGGTCCGTGACTGGTGTTGATCTGCTGCTCCCTGTATTATCTGCCTGCTGGATCATCTGTGGGCTATCATGCTTGTAGAACGCCTGCAGAGTTCTCACCATAAAAGGGCGGACAATATTCACCTCCATTGCAGAGAGATTTTTGAGCTGTCAGAATGCAGAAAAGAAGATGCGTAAGGCAGTGACCAAGAGATCAAGCTCGTTAAATTATGCACAATGCGCAGTAATACTGTAACAAACAGGTACGGCACAAGCAACGAAGTATTCCAGGCTCAATCAGAATTCAGAACTGCTTATATAAGAACCGCTTATATATTCATGAACCCTTAGGTTTTAAACTTTGTAGAAGTGTATTGTTAACTAAATACATGAGAAAAGTTAAACTATAGATATGCTAGAAGACGACATCAAGACAAAACAACAGAAATGTCAATAACGGAGAAAAAAATACAACATATTGCTCATCTTCATAATAACATTTAACATAATCTTAGGAGCCAGTAAAAGTAGCTCATTCAGTAGCTGGAAGTGCAGGACAAAAAGATACCTTCACAGCATGAGTACGGCCAGATATTGTCTCTAATCCACTCTCAACCTTATGGAACCTGACATCTCTGATATCCTCAATCAATGATCTCACCTGTATCAAAGATACAAGTAAGAATCCTTTAAGACATCAAAGGAAACTAGAAAGTACAAATTTCTTTATAACTCACCAAGTATGCATCTGAGATGTCATCACGAGCACTGTGCAAAAGAACAAGAGAAGTTAGGCTATGCAAGCTGTTTCTTTAACGGAATTTTGTAAGTTCTTATTACAGAAGAAAAGCAGTCAGAAAGTCGCTTGGTATGCTTACTGCTCAAAGAGAAGCTTGGATACTTCAATATAGTGGAATGGTAATGGCTGAAATTCTCTAGGTGAATCTCTTTCTGCATCCAGCACCTGTGTTAAGCGTTCTAGCAACAAAGATAACAAACATTCAGGAGGCGAATAAAGGCAGTTAATTATATATCAGACATAAGCAGTTTCAGTTTCAAAAGATGGTGCAATTTCAGAAAATCTACACCAGCTACAGACTTTGCCTTGTACTGGCTGTACGCATCACTAAATAAGTTAAGAGGCAAGGAGCTCCTCCCATTCATGGTATATCATGTATGCACCAGCATGCAGAATATACAATCCTATAAGCTACAATACAAGTGTGATAAAGATAAAGCTACTTAAACAAGAGACACAGAGAACTAGGTACTGGCCTAGCGGTTGTGCTACGGGTGTCGAGCCGACCCGTCACGGGTTCGAGTCCCAGCTGTGCGCGCTAGATAAAAATTGAGTCCCAGCTGCGTGCGCTCGAATAAACCGGGTGTCTCATCTACCTAACAACGTATATCAAGGGAGGGATCATTCCCCCTTTGGTCACGTTTTTAAACAAGAGACACAGCAAGCACTCACCAACAGTCATCCACTCGGGTGCGCGTATGGTGCACTTGCCACGCCTCTTGAGCGCCACTGCGAGCCAGAGTGGCACCTTGCTTGCAATTTGCGGGAAGAAGGGCCCGAAATCCCCCTGCACAATTGAGGCGAGCACAATGTCAGCCAAGCAAGACTGGCCAGATGACTATCACCACTTGGCATTTTGCATATTGCTTAATTTGCTGCCAAATTTTTTGTTGCTTATAGATCATTTAATGTTCGCTTCACAAATTGTTGTCAAAATTTTTGGCCAAGGCAGGGTGGAGCGATCCTTCGCCACATAAACAGCCGGGAAAAAATCCAGCAGAACTGGAGGTGTGGTGATCATAACTAACCAAGCAACACAGGGTGGAATCATTGGTCAAATAATTGGCAAGCTAATTTTGGGTAGGGTAGCCGTGGGCACAAATGAAACATACTCGGCACATGACTGAACTCTAAAACTGGCTCAACTGTCGGAGAATTTTCACACTATATACTAGACTAGAAAGCAACCAGCAGCCGTCAAAACATCGATGCGGATCAATCACTAGACAGTGAAGAGCACGAATGGTGGTAGCAAACGACTGAATCCCCTAGAAATGGAGGGGCGGTGAACATAACTATAGCTACTAGTAGTGGACTAGGAGAACACGCTGATGAGTAAACACTTAGTTCGTGAGGGCAGGCAGGCAGGCACGCACGCAAATCATGTTGAGGGCCTCCATTCGGATGTTGGGGACGATCTCGACGATTTCGTCCTCCGCCACGAACTCCACCTGCACAAACCAACCGACCGTGATTATCCTTGAACGAGACAAATGGAGTCGGCAGCGAGGGGAGAAGCCCTAGGTCGACACGGATGGGTGCGGGGTCGACTGGTTACCTCGGCGGGCGAGAAGAGGGAGAGGTGCGGGTCGGACTGCCCCGCCATTGGAGATTTGGAGGGGGGCAGAGGAGCGGATCTAGATGGTGGTGCTGGGTGCGTGCTCGAAAAAGAGCAGGAACGCGGTGCCCCGGGGCGGAAGAATGGGGACGGCGACGGCGGCGGCGCGCGCGAGAGGCGGGAGACGGGGATGGAGGCGGCAGCTGTTAGCCGTGGGGCACGGTGGCGGCGGGACTCAGGAGAACTCAGGGAGAAGAGAAAAAGGCGGTAGAGGAAATACAGAGAGTGGGCGTCAGAGAAGAGTGTTGGTCTGCACACTGAGGGCTGCAAAGGACCTCTCTTGATCTCTTCATCGCACACTCGCACAAAAAAAGCAAAAGAAAAAACCTATTGTAGCAACCATTTATACATAAAAAAACAAAAATTGTCGCCGTGGAAAGCACTCCTCCGCATCGAGATGGAGACGCCGGGACTGCTTATACGCCATCCGCGTCGTGCCGGAGTACTGCCGGGACACGGTGCCGGCATGGACTTCCTCCTCCATCCCCTCCGAAGCGGAGCAACCCAAGCAGAAAAAACCCAGACCAATCCTCTCCCACCGCCCCCGTCTCGCGGTAGATTGATCTCGTCCCGGGCCATGCCACAGACGGAGGGCGCGGCGGCGGGGGACCTGGGTGTGTCAGAGTTCTCGCTGCCGGACGGCGGTGCTGCCGCGGGATCCCTACGAGCAGCTGCATCTGGCGCGCCGCATCACCGCGCTGGCAGAGGCGCGGCGGGGGAGGGCCCTGGGAGGCTCAGAGGCCTCGACAGCGCTGGTGCTGGGGACGGGGACGGTCTCCTCGTCCTCGTCGCCGGCCGAGTCACGGGGCTCGAGCGGGAGGCGGCCCGCCGCCCGCCTCAGGGAGGGCGCCGCGGAGAAGGACCGGGAGAAAGCGGAGCTGCGGGAGCGAGAACCGGAAAGGGGATAAGGAAGTGGGGCCCGAGCCGAGCGGAGAGAGGAACCCGGAGGATGATCCCCCGGACTATCTTCAACGTTTCCCATTTCAGATTCCAAAAGTGCGTAGAAACAGAAATATTTTCCCTGGATTTCAGCCTGCCCACTTTCATCACCAAGTTCAGAGATCCAGGTTCAAGCCGCTGCCATTTACCTTATGAGTTTTACAGCAATAGTCGGTGTAAAATTTCTCCCCCAGTGCAATCGAACAGTGCTTCCACCAATGTTCAGAGGGCAACACAGAAAGGAGCGTCAACTTTGGATCAAAGAATGTTTGTAACAGTGATGGGGTTTAACACACTTGCAACGAGAATTTCTACTCCCTTCCCATGCTCTCTAAGCCACCGCAGAGGAGTTAAAAGTGCCGACGAAAGCTACTTTGCAATAAATCAAAGTCATCGGCAACGAGTGGTAATTTCACACAAAGCACTGATTACTCAACTTGAACATTTTGACAGTGAAGTGCCAAATCTTCAGAGATTCCATGCACACAATTAAAGAGACTTAGGACTATGTAACATACATATTACATCAGCTCATGAAACAACATGTAGACAATTATATCTTATTTTTTTACAATTTTCTCGACACGTGTTATAGCAATGATATAGTCATACTGTACATCTATAGATCTCTTCATCTTTCTTTGAGAACTCAGAAATGTATTTTGGACAACGGGTTTGCCGACACGACTAGTTGCGACTTTTTGTTTCCTGGTAACAAGGTGTCTCGACTGGAGCCTTCTCATTGAGGCCCCATGGTGACCGTTCACGTCTTTCCTTGGTAATACTTGTTCACCAGCCTCTCGGAGTACTCCCCGAATGTAAGCGCTCCGTTTGGTGGAATCAACTGGTAGGAGTTTCAAAAAAAAAAATCAGTTGATGGAAAAGAAACCCAAAAAGAGAAGAAATGAAGCAAAAAATATCAGTTTAGATAAGGAAAACACAATGCAAGCTTCTATCATTGCCACAAAAAGAAAAGAAATGAAGCAAAGTTTCTGCTTTGTAGATGGCAAACCTCTTGGTGATAAGGAATTTCACTTGGAAACTTGAGCGTCTCATTCCTGCAAAATGTTTTTAAAGAGCAGTTCATTTGGGAACACGTAAGCTATGTTTAAGAACCCATAATAACCAGCCAATTCTTCCATATTGATGGCCCCACAAAGTCCTGTTGTGCTGGAATTAGCTTAACAGGTCCCAAGTGAAACATAAGCGCGTTCAGTACATAGATTCTAGTGTTTGTGCAGCACAGCTTACTGACTATGACTAACAACACGCAGGAACAAGCCCATATGACATTCGAGAGAACGCTTCCCTTGATATTTTGAGAACAAATTTGAACGTACCAATCTGGTTGCATGAACATTGCGAAAGTAGAGCGCTCAACATTTGAAGCATTCTCACTGCTGGGTGCCTGAAAGTAACAACAGTAGTACTAGAAGTTACAACCGTGGGCCTTGTACACTACAAAGCTAGGTGCTATTACAGGATTAACTGGTAAGCTCGTTACCGTAATACCTGCACACAGTGTGGAGTTGCACAAAGACGACCTCTTGATAATATTTCAGTAGTTTCCCCAATTTGGTAAGCTAATTCATCCTCACCAAATGTAACCTGCAGTATTCAACGAAAAGCAGATAGGCTCAGAGCTGTGAGGATAATGTTAACACAGTTTCGGTGCAATTATTTTTAGAAAATGAGTGCCAACATAGTTTCTGTCTAACTATTTGTCCAGTGAGTATAATGTTAACATAGCTTCAGTGCAATTGTTTAACCAACTAGTGTCAACATAGTTTCTGCATCTATTTAACCAGCAAGGAGTGCAGAAAACACTACAGATGTGCTAATATAAAGATGACTCTGCCTACCTTAACAACTCGGTTATCACGAGTCCGGATGTACAGACCAGCTGCACTATCAGGACAGGCAATCTCCACTGAATTTCTCATAAACAGGCCACATGTAAGTCCTGCAAGACAGACCAAAATTATTAGCTTTCAGACAAAAACCATAGCAAATGTGACAGCTACATACTTGAAAAATCAGAGATACGATGTGATTTACCTGTTAAAGACCCATGGTCAGTATGCCATCCACACCACGATGAAACAGAACCACCTTCCTCTTTTTGTGTGCTGTCAGGCGTTGTTATATGAGGTAAGTTAATATCAACAGTTACAACTAAAACATTGGAAAGCTTGGTTCAGTTTACGAGGGTGAGAAATAATCTAAGCTTTTATTCGAGTGCAATATGTCTATGCTTAAGTGATAGTATAGTTTTCTAGTGTTATTATTCTTGGTAGGCTATTTAGAGGAAGTGCAGAACTATCAAGAACAAATTAATTCTTCACGCCGCTGGATTACCTTAATTGTCTAGGGAAATAATAGAGCAGGCGTCCCTTGTGACACCTTGAACGAGAAATTGTCTGCTCAAGACTTTCACCATCATATGTTCCCACTCCGTGCTGCATTACTGAAAAAACAGACAGATGTCAATTCATTTGACTAATTGGTAAACCAAACTTCAAAACAAAAGCACAAGTAGAAAATCCAGAATTGATATGGAGTACTCATATTTCTTGCACCATTTCTCTTCCTCTTGTATAGTTAGTATAGTGTGGTATGATAAGAATTCATTAAATTGTTACTTTTATGTTGAAATAGTAGAACAGTCACAGTCCAGCAAATAAACTAGTGATCTTACAAAGACAAATGGATGTTGTTTGTCCATGAACAGCTTAAGAAAGTTTCAAGTATCACTGGAGTAATGTAGATTACATTGTAGCACTGAATTTCATTGCTGACCAATCATAAGAGAGGTTGCTTCTGCAATTTAAAATTATAATGCCTTATAGAAAGTTGAGCTGTCATTTCCTTTGCAATTGTACAATTAAATTTTCCAACGGTACTTCTTATTTCATAGTTTATTTTGAAACCAATATATGCCTTGCATGAATTAAGCTTCCCGTGCGACAAAATTTATGTTTCTCCACAGAACCATACTTAGCTACAGTAATGTTTATACAGTACATACCGTAGAGATCACAATGATGAGCCAGCATCAGGCCAACCTCCAATATTAGCTTCCCAAGAGCTTTAAATGCTATAAATGGTAGAACATGAAGACAACTTTTAATGCACCGCAAATAAATAGTGCCAACTGTTGTAGAAAGCTTTTGGATGCCAGGACAGTGAGTCAAGTCATACCAATTTCAAGCTCAGGCAGGTGATCAGCTGGCCATATATTTGGTCTACAGTACGATGGGTACCTGCAGATTAAAGCATTGTTACATATCATGAAAGAGCAAACTTAAGTCGTGTAATATTGCAGCTGAAGAGGCATTTAGCAATATTACATATAAAAATTAATAAAGAATTTATTTGTCTCTTCCCTTAGAATTTCTCAGAATAAGTAGCAAACACATGACACGATATCAAGCGATACAAACAATGATGGGTACTATTTCTTGTATGGACTGATAGCCCACCAAATACTTGGGACATTCTTATAGAACAAAAAATCATCAGTAAACATAGGTGATATATTTATGTTTGAAATATATACCTACTTAGAAGGGCATCATCAGTAGTTGGGACATCCAAAATCGGGTTGGCATAGTATGACCCTTTGAATGTGTCTGCACGGATGATCAGAAGTTACCTTATAAGCTAAAATCATGGCAGGGCATACAAGTACTTCAAAAGCAGCAAACCAATCAACTTCGTTAAAATGCAGTAGCTAAGTTCATTTTTTGCTAACATACAACAAAGAGTGCAAAGCGTGACTGGACATGCTTAAGAGGTGCACAATGAACTCGGGAACGAAATTCAATAGTCCGCCAAAAAACACTCAGAGTATCACTTTCCAATGTTCATTCAGCAAAGTTGCTGGAAGCGTGACTAGTAAAAACAGAGGAATGCTTACCGAGTTTTCCAGATTCAAGTTTCTCCTTCCCATGGCTCCAGCCAAAGTTATACCTGCGCAGGAAGCACGATCGTGCAGTGTACATAAATATTTGTGCAAGTATCAATCAACATTCATATTGCGTTCGGTGTGAAGTGTCAGATTTGACATGAACTGAAGTACACGCTGGATTGGATACCAATCAAAACAAGCATCTCTGAATTTGCAGCAATCGTAATTTGTAACCGAGTTCCTGATGAGGGAAAAACCAGCACCTGCTATCCGGGTCTTCAAGCCGTTCCTTCGCATCTTCAGGCAGGTTCGCGACTCTGACAAACAGCAAGCGAGATAGGAAGTCAGGCAACAACAAACGTACTGAATCCTGCACAGATGACACGTTTCGGCACTGAATGATGGACTGGAAACGAGAGGCAATAAATAGAGACGCATACCTTGGCGCCAAGCGCAGGAGCGTTCTCCTTAGAGCTGGGAAATCAGGCACCTGATTGAATGTAGGAAAAACAAACGCGCGCTTAAAAATTCAGTTCAGTCCAGGAAGGAACTCCACAGCTCTGTCGGAACCGCCGTACGCAATTGCGCGGCCGGGATAGGATACTCACGTCGGAAATGGAGATGATGCCGAGTCCGTCGGGGCCGAGTCCCTCCTCGATCTTGCCGCTCAGGTCCTTGCCCCGCTCCTGCGCGCGCACCCGCCGCCGCCCAAAATCGGCGTCAGTCAGAGAAGAAGACAACCACCGTGCGAAGTGTGAGAGGAGGGAGAATATTCTGTACGGGGCGACCCCCGCGCGGCGCGGCGACTGCTCACCTTGAGATCGGAGAAGGGAATGGCGACGGTGCGGACGGTCGGCGGCGGCTGATTCTGCATGGCGACGGCGCGGCACCGGACGAGGCTGGGCGGTCGTGCTCGTGCTGGTGGTCGGCGTCGGGCGAGTGGAGGAGTCCAAGTGGATCGCGTCCCCACGGCACTGCCCGCGGTCTCCATCTTCTAATCTAAAGTCTCGCGCGGGCGGTCGCTCTCTCCGCGAATGACGACGGGCTCGTGCTGGCCGCGGTGGTTCGGACGAGGTTGGGAGGAGTAAGAAATTCTGGGCCGCCTATCTTCTCTCTCACCGTCCGCCGAGGCGTTTGTGCCGTGTGCGCCGCGCCCGCCGCCTTCATTATCTACCGTTGCCTTTTCTATTATAATCAAATCTGCCGTTACCTATTTGACTTTGATGATTTGACCAGACATTTACATTTTAGGACCTTTGTTGTAGGTAACATGGTTAAGCAAATTCAATTTTAGGCTGGGGGTTCGTGCTCGAGTTCTGGAGTACTTTTTTTTGTTTAGTTTTTTGAGGAAAGAGACCCGAAGGCATCAGAGATTACGTACTGTTGGGACCTCACATGATTGAGGAACGGTAGTTCACACGCGACGTGGTCTTGCGCTATCAGCCTATCACGCATCGAGAGGCACCAGCGCCATTTGGCAGCACAAACATGTGCCCCAAAAGTCCACTTGGAATAACAGGACACAGACGAGACGATGGACACACAGCATATGGTCTCAGGACGACGACAACACTCGACAACAGATTGATCCCAATTACACAAAGCAGACATCACAAGGCCATACCGCGAGACAATCAGATCTCGGTAAATATTAGTACCACTCCACCAAAAAAAAAAGCAGGAACGCATCATCTACCCCATTCGAGAAAAATGAGTGACTGGCACAAGTGCTAACAGTCTATCCAGTAAGAAGAAGTCTAAACTCTTCCAAAAATCGCCAAGAAAACTCTTCTGCTTTGTCAACAGGTCATCATCGTCGAACTGATATCAACCTCCAGCGAGACCGGCTACACCTAACATGGAATCTACTGCTACCAGGTAACCTGCACAGTTAAACAAGATAGGAAACATTGTCAGCTTCACAATTTTGAGCCAGTGATGAATGAAACTTCAGCCAAAAAAAGATACGAGCATGTCATGTTCTTATAACAGGAAACACAGGTAGCAGCAAGCCAAGAAAACACCACAATGTGACCTTCAGATATAGTGTATGATAAAGGCAAGGATGCAAAACTCTATCTAGCTCACGCATGCACTAGAATTTGATGCTTCTGGGCTTCTAGGCTTGAGCAAGAGACTAAAACAAACCCCAGGTGTTAATTCAGTCTTCACGGTGCGAAATGGAAAGATAACGAAACCCCATACATAGAATTACAAAATGCTATGGCCAGGAAAAAATAGCAAGTACAACTCCCTGCGGGGCATGGTGATACGCTAACAAAAAGTAACGAATATGGAGGCCATTGGAGGCAAGGCTGTGAGGAATTAGTAGGCCGACGAGAAACTCGTCAGCCAAAAGCACATCCTTGTACTATGAAACCACTGCATTTTAATCTAGGGCCCCAACCTCCGAGCACCCCGCAGAGAACCTGCGGGTATTTCGAAGCTAGCAAAAGACCTTCCCTCAAGTGGCATGGGACCCTGCGTAACAATTATATGCACAAGCAAACAGTTCATGACTAGGATTGCTTAAGGGTTAAGCTGTTTTCCTGACATACACGCTCATATGCCTTCAAAACCCTGATTCCGTACAAGAATCAATGGCACATGCAGAATTTAAAAAAAAAATCCTTAATTAAACAAAACATAGATGGGCATATAAGATGCTACAAATATTAAAATTATAACAGAAAAATACACACGTAGCGGGCAAGGAGTACAGTGTACAAAGGAAATGATGCAAAATGCTATCTAGTTCATGCATGCCCTAGAGTTGGGTGCTTCTGGATTCCAGTCTTGAGGAAAATGAAGACAACCCCAGATGTTATTTCCCAATTTCCCAGAGTGGAAGGTAATAAACCTGTATGATATCAAAATGCTATTCCCAGAGTGGAAGAGTACCTAACCAGAAAACAAAAAATATTGAAGTAAAACTCCTTGCACAACAGTGATACACTAACAAAAATAATAAATATGGAGGCCATTGGAGGCAAGGCTGTGAGGAATCGGTTAGCGAGGAACTCATCAACCAAAGCACATCCTTGTACTATGAAACCACTGCAATTAATCTAGGGCCCCAACATCCGAGCACCCCACAGAGAACCTGCAGGTATTTCGAAGCTAGCAAAAGACCTCCCCTCAAATGGCATGGGGCCCTTGAGCGTGCAAAACAATGGTACGAAAGCAAAAAGTTCATGCCTAGGATTGCGCAAGGTTTAAACTGATTTCCTGATAAACACGATGCTACAAATACAGTAGACAATCACTACACGTTAACTCACATACACAACTACATGAAGTATAAGTAGACTTATTGACAAATATGGAGGCCATTGGAGGCAAGGCTGTGAGGAATTGGTCGACGAGGAACTCATCAATCAAGGCACATCCTTGTACTATGAAACCACTGCATTTAATCTGGGGCCCCAACATCCGAGCACCCCGCAGAGAACCTGCGGGTATTTTAAAGCTACCAAAAGAGCTTCCCCCAAATGGCATGGGGCCCTTTAACACACACAAAAATCAATACACATCACTTGTGAGTTGCAAATTAGACGATGATCACTTGGTATACTTAAAACCTACACACAATTACCCTCATTCCTGACTCCTAAACCGGCAAGCTAGCTGCAGTAGCAATAAACACACTAAACAACATACACAACTGAAGTGTCACTGATCAGTAAAGCATTCTACCTTAATTGCTGCTGGGGTACATGAGGACGCGGACCTTCTCGCCCTGCACAGCGAAAATCATCCAGCAAAAATACAAATCAGCAAAATAGCACGACAGACCACGAGGCACTGGAAGGGCGCAAGCGAGCAAGGGGCATACCATGGAGGTCGCCGGGAGGTTGGACCGGAACTGCGCGCGGACGACGCCGGAGTTGCCGTGGGGGCGGATGACCTTGCCCCAGATGCAGCGGGTGGTACTGTCCTTGCTCTTGGTCTTGGCCTTGTAGACGTAGGCGATGCGCTTGCCGGCGTACCAGGACACGTCCTCCTTGGTGGTCACCCCCTCGATCTGCAGAAGCGACGTGCTCTCGTACTGGTTCGACTTGGACCTGCGCCGCCGCGAAACCATGTTTAGAAACCCCGCAAGCACTGTCTGCACGGATCGAGGAAAAGGTGGAGAGGCTAGCGAGATGGATGGTCACCTCTTGAAGCCCAGGATGGTACCCCGCACGAACAGCCTGACGCCCTTGCTTCGGCGTCCCTGCACCATTGTCGTCGCCGCCGGTCGCCGAGGAGAGTGGTGGTGGTGGTGTGCAGGGGAAGAAGGTGACGGCGCTGAGGAATGAACCCTAGGGCTGTGGTTTTAAAAGTTTCCGGTTATGCATTGGACGGTCGAGATTGCGTCGCTTGGGGTGAGTGATTTCTGATAAGATTCCCATCATAGCCCATGTGATCATTTTCCTTTTAGAACCACTGGGCTGTACTAAGAAGGGCCTGTCCTACTCCCAACCTAAGGCAGAGGTAATGGGCCAACCTTCATACTCAGTTTTTTTTTCCTGTATGAGCAGCCATTTTATATGAAAATTGAAACATATTTGTTTTTTCTTCCTTCTGTTTTTTTAAGGAAAACGTTGGCTATCATCCGGGGGATCGCGTGCTCGCGTCCCCCGGTTTTCTCCCGCGAGCGAGGCCCCACCAGATGTTTTTTTCCTTCCTTATCCACCCCTTCCTTATCTTCTCGTCCTGATTTTTTACTTTTTGTTTGTCAGAGACAGAACCAGATGAGAGTTGCCTTCTCGTTCGCTCCGCCACCGTCGAGCGGCTACCCTATGTGTCGCCGCCGCTAGGGCCCGCCATGGACGTCGCCGCCGGAGATGGAGGCCACGGCGCCTCACTCATCCTCGCACTTCCTCCTGCGGTGGTCCATGGGCGACGGTCGGTGCGAGGTGCGGGCGCCGTCGTCGGTGATGGAGGCCATGGCACCCTATCCGCCACCGCCGGCTTCCCTGCCACGTACCCCTACTGCATAGGTGCTATTCGTCCGGTGGTGCTCACCAAACGTGCTCCCATGGGAGCGTGGTCGTGCTCCCCGAAGGCCTGCAGTTAGTTTTTGTGTTTTTGGGGTGATTTTTACGTGGCGCCAGAAATTTGCTCCATGCATGTTTTTTTGTTGCTATTTTGTACGATTTTTTTGCTATGGGAACTCCGGCAATATCTCCGACGATGTCAACTGTTTGCTACAATACAACAAATGTTTTGCTATAATTGTTCTTATTTTTTGCTACAGCAGTACAAATTTTTTGCTATGAGATTGTCCGGCGATCGCCGGCGAGAGTCTCCCGGCGATGTCTCCAACGAAGTTGATTTTCTTTTAGTTTTTTCACGAATCGTTTTTTTTTTTTTTGCTACATGGGAGCAAAAACGGGGTGTTTTTTTTGCTACACAGAGCAAAAACGGGATTTGGGCAAAAAAGCGACACTTGGCAGCACAGGGAACCGGGGATGGAAAATTTCGATCCTCCGGGGGACGCCCAACACTGTCTTTTTTAAAGTTCCTTCCTTATGATTTTCAGGTGCTAAGCAAAGATACCACACATTCCTTCTCCCACATCAACCCTTGGCCATCCTTATAGCCCTTGTTCACCGCCACTACATTGAACCGCATTTCATTGCTTGCAAATTGTCTCTGCCAATCCCTCTTGTTAAGAAAACTCATCAAATCGTTGTTTTATTATCTTCCATGGCATGCTAACCAGTATCTCCCGGAGAGATATTTGTAGGTTGTGTTTGGTTTGGGGGAGGGGGTCAAGTGTAATGTGATTGCCTAATGGGTTGATTACAAGCCTAAGAATCAACTTCATTTTGATTGGACAGTAGAACAAGACGAAGTGTGTCCATGGAAGGAATATTTCCTTGATATGGGGAACTAAATCGTCGTCAAATCAGTGGGACCACTCGGTTCCTTCGTTGATAACCTTGTCACGTGACTGTGTGATACCCCGATTAGGGTTTTCTATCACCGAAAAAATGAATGCTCCCACTAGTATAGAATTGCTTGCTAGTGATATGGCAAAAAAAATTACTAGTGTCATGGGTGTGGCAAGTGCCATGTCCATTTGGGAATGCCACTAATAAAAGTGGCGCATGGTCTGCATGCCACTAGTAATGTTTACATTAGTGGCATGCCACTGTGATGACACAACACGGTTGTAATTTTGAGAATGAAAAATAAGAAAATAACACAACAATATTAGCATATAACATTGTTCGACGAAGTACGTAATAACATAGTACGATCGACTAGTAGCATATAGCATGTTTAGCAAGAGTCCTTTGAGGAGTCGGCTAGTGCATAATCGTGGTCCTCGTCATCTTTGTCGTGGTCAGAGTCACGATACTTGCACTACATGATGTCGTCATTACCATGGTCGAGATAGAACGTGCACCTCCTACAGGCTTCCACCTCGTAGGCATCTATAAAGTCTCTCCAACGAGGAAAACTGAAGTAGGTTTAGTCTTCCACGTTGGTGACAAGAACATTGAAGTCCATGCCCTTGGTCATGTGAACCAAGTGTGATGTGGTCATCAATGTCAACATTGATCCATTTTTTGCATTCATGTGAACAAATTAAACATACATAATGATAATGATAAGGACAACACATTATCAAAGAAACATGTAGTAGTTCATTGCATAATTTGGAAACTCTAGTATGACTAGTTCCATTTTAAACATAATACATTCTAAAATCTAGTGCAATTAGTTGCATATTTAACACAAAACATCTTAAACTCTACTACGATTACTCATCGGCCTTGCATAATGTATTCATTCATTGTCGCCAGTCAACTTCACGATTTTTCAAAACTTTATGTACTAAAATATGAGCTTTAAACTGTATTTATCATCAAAAGATATATGCAAACAACATCAAGTTTGGATCTTTGAGAGTATGTCCATATCTAAAATGTGGTAGCGCCTGGTACGAGCCTCGTGGAGAAGTGATGTACATAGCGAGCCTTTGGAAGATTTTTCACAAGTTATGAAGCTCCTATTGGAATGAGAGGTAAAATAGAAAATCTTGTGATGTTAAAAAAAGGAGAAACACATACCGGCACATCTTCCCTATATCTCAAAATCAAGAAAAAAAAGCGCTATAGGAAAATAGCGCCGGCCTTAAAATACGTTATTATCATGCTATAACACGATGTAGCGTGCTATTAATGAGACATTATACATTGATTAATTTAGCGAGACAACCCAAGGCATGCTATAGCGTGCTATTAGCGACGATATAGCGAGCTATTTTTTTTCACGCTCAAAATCCTAAGTAAATATGAAAAAAAATATTTGAAACATATCTAGAAATTCCGAAGAACAAAATCTCAAATATAAGGATGTGCCAACAGAGGTTGAAACAAGTAACCATCAATCGTTAAACAATATGATGTCGGATTTTTACTATCTTCAGTCCGTTTTTTTCCTCAATTACCACTTTTTTTTTGCTATATCAGCTGCTACCCTGACAATACCATCTTCATCTTATTACTTACCATTGGATGTGGGAATAATAGTCCAGGGTACAATCTACTTAACCGTGACAACAAACATGACCGAGTAACTGAAAAAGATAGATGGATTTCCATTAGATCCTAGGAAGGTATCGCCAAATAAGCATTGCATGTTTATACTTATCTACATTGAGTTACTTTTTTGTAATTCCAAATTTAGTTTACCAATTTATATTTGTTTCCTGAAATATATTTATGTTAACATTGTTGTGCTCACATTAATAATTGGGAATGATAGACCTAGAATTAAAGATGCACTCAGTTATAAATTAACTATATAAACTCTTTACCAATTATTAAACATACTAATAGATCAAACATCTAAATTAAAATTCAAATATACTACCATAATTCCTAATATTTTGTCATCCTAACGGACGGGCGCGACAATTCGTGCCATCGTGATCTAGTAACAAAGTTTCCTATGAAATAAGTGATTAATTTGAACCACATTCCATCCAACCCATACCTCCAACCAAATAGTGTAATGAAAAACATTCAAACCCATCTCACTGCCTCTAGACAAACAAATGGATAGAACCATTATGTTCTATTAGAGTGGAATGTCATTTCATTTTATTTGTTTCCAAACAAAACACAATGATAGCGACTACGTGTCCTTGTGCGATCTGTGAGTTGGCAGGGGTTTTAGAAGGTTAGAATAAGCGTTTGGGTGAGGAGGGAGAAGACAACTAGGCTCAGTATTTTGGAATAAATACTTATATGAGGTTTGCATTCGCTCTTTTTTATTTTGAACAAAAACACACGTTGATTGATTCTTCTCGTTTAATCTTTCTTTTTTACAACTTTGTAGAGTAATGTGGTTCGTGATATGCTTCTCCAAGAATCTTGAAGACTGACATGGCTTCGTTTGTCTAAAAAAAAGACAACACACCACAGTGAATCGTGATATTCCCTTTAGGATTTTGTCCAACCATTAACCCAAATGGAAAATCCCAAGACTTTATCTTGTTATGTCTATTGTTATGAAGTTAGTTGAACCTAGAACTACCCTAAAACAAAATGGAAGGACTAACTTAGATCACCCAAATGTTTTGATGAAAAGAACTAAGTGTTACACATTGTTATGTGTCGAATCCGTTGTTCGGCAAATCCCTCAGGTGAACCCATAGGGTTTCGAATAGGAGAACCCATGAGCGCTGGTGGCGATCGTTGGCTAAACAGGGGGCAAGATTTACCCAGGTTCGGGGCCCTCGTAGAGGTAAAACCCTTACTCCTTCCTCTGTCGATCTGTATTAATCGAGTAGCTCGGTTACAATGATGGTGGCTCAAGTCGAGAGTATGATCTCGAGCTCAAGGCTTTGGTGTTGCGGTGTTGCTTGGTCCTCTACCGGTGGTTCTCCTGGCCTTATATAGGTGGCCAGGTCTCAAACCCTACCCGGAAAAGACTCGAACTCTAACCCTACTTCGGTTACAGGTTTCCTAACTTAGCCCGCAAGGTATTGCGGGTGGGCTTCACATGGGCCATTCGGCGCTCCAAGGGCTCCTCCTCTTGGGCCTTAACCTTGGGCCGGAGATGGGGGTGTCCTTTCCCGCAGGGTCTAATATCCATTCCTTCGTCAGTAGCCCCCGAGCGTTTGCTCGATTGGGATTTTCCAGTCGAGTAGACGGTCAAACTTTTTTGCTTCTATTGCCCTTGGATAACCAGTATTGGTTGTTTCTTGTTTAGAGGGCGTGTACCCTGTGTGATGAGTTTTGTACTCGAGTATCGAGTAATGAAAAGTACATGTTTGTATGGCTGTTTTTCGCAGAAGGATATGGCGAAGTAGCTTGGCTCTCCCGAAAGTTCAGGGCCAATTAATTGCGACTAGGGCAAAAACAGTACTGGCCTACACAGATTCGAGACCTCCGACTCGAACCCGATGAGGTGATTGTTACGACTGGGCCGTAGTGGTCTTACCGAATCGAACTTAACCTATGGGGGTACCCGGCGCGTCCACTAGGATTTTTCTTCGTGTTGTTGACACGGAATCATACCGGAGGACACAGCTTGAGTGCGATTCCAGGCCCTCAAGAGAGATCTTTCAGGTCTTATCTTCATATTCGAAAGAATGTGGCATCCGGATGTACCTAGTCGGCTGAACAATCCAGGTTTATGATGTGTAAACATCGTGTGTATGAGCGGCAGGATCTGCCTACTCACGTAGTTTTGGGTTTGTAGTTCCTTGTCCATACGAAAGAGTTTTCGTGTTAGAAGTTTTACGCCCATATGAAAGAGTTTTCATGTTTGGGATATTGCGCCCATACGAAAGAATTTTCGTGTGTAGGGTATTTTTTCCTATGAAAGAGATTTCACGTCATGATTTGTCCAAAAAAAGTTATTTCCGTGTCTGGACTTTTATATTCGAAGGAGTTTGTCCATACGAAATTATTTTCGTGTTTGAACTTTCCATTCGAGAGATTCTTCAGCTTGATGATGCACGCTATGACGTCATGATGCACTTTTTATCCTCCCGATGGGACGTGACGGAGTGAGGGCAGAAGGGCTGGCCCACTTTGTCAGCTTTTTGACCGGAAACGAGACGTCGTTTCCGGTTTTTACGCGAACTGCGCAGTAAATGCCCACGATCCTCCGTTAAGCTCGTGACAGGAAACAACATCCACCGCCTCCTCGTTTCGTCTTCGCACGTGGTGGCTGCGATGGACGCCACGTGGCGCATCGAGTGGCTAGGATCGAGTAGCCCCGTGTATAAGTATGGGTCTTGGTGAAGCGGTGAAACTTTCCCAGCCTTCGTCTTCCAGTTCATCTTCTTCCTCGCGCTCGTCTTCCTTCTCCCCTCAAGCTCGTGCTTAGCAGCGATGGCGGGAGGAGGTACCCAACCCGCACGCGAACGAACGCGTGGTCTTCGCGGACCACGTGTCGCGCGGTCTTTCTCTTCCCCTCCATCCATTCCTCGTGGCATTGCTGTATGTCTATGGCATACAGCTCCACGATCTTCCTCCGAATGCACTGCAGCACATATCGTGCTTCATTGTATTAAGCGAATGCTTTTTGGGCATTCGCCCACATTGGGGCCTCTGGAAGGCCCTCTTCAAGGTTCGAATCTTCCACGAGAAGTCGCGGGTGGAATCTGAGCCCGGCGAGCCACTACGCACGGGTGGCTTCGGGATTCAAGCGAAGTCGGAGAATGGATACTTCAGCATGTACTTCCTCGACTCCGCCCAGGGATGGAGAAAAAAGTGGTTTTACGTCATCGACAACAGCTCGGGTGGGATCGAGGAATTCCACCCGTTCACTGTCTTGAAGAGAAGGAAATCCTGGGCGCACAAATTGTCTGTTGAAGAAACCCAGGTCGTCACGCCGTTACTCGCAAGGGTGGCGGCTCTCCGTGATCAAGCTGCTGGAGTCGTGTTAAACGGGCTGCACTTGGCGAGCATCTTTCTCAAGCGCAGAATTCGGCCCCTGCAGCACAGACCCTCCACGATGTGGGAATACCAGGGCTCTGAGGATCCCAGTCGTGTGAGCTGTGAAGAGCTCTCGAACGTCGAGTTCGAGAAAAAGACTGTGGCCATTACCAACTTGAAGATGGGAGAAAAATTCCCCGAATGCACAGTCGCAGCCTTTGGCGCGTCGAGGCCTCCGCCATCCGAAGTGAGTTTGCCTTTCTTCTCTCTTTATTTTTTCTTTGTTTTGAATTTTGGTCGACTGAATTTTTCTTCGCTTTTCTTCTGTCTTCTTCTGTAGAACTTATCCATGGCCACCTGCTACCCTCCAGTGTCTAGGGAGGAGGCCTCGGGGTTATTGGCGAGTAACCTAGACGGCCCAGCCGTACCAGTGTTGCCAACGCTTCTTCGAGTTCCGAGCAAGATTCTTCGGATGACGCGGGAGACTCGGATGGCGGCCTCCTTTATCGCAAACGCCGTCGAGTGGAGGGTGACGCGGCTACTTCCAAGGACAACTCATTGGAGGAATCACCCGGGAAGGAGCCTATCAACGCTACTCCACTGCGCGCGTGCGCCCCTTCTTCTTCATTCCCAGCTATCCAAACCGCCTGGAATGCGGATATGCTGGACGAGGAGGACGACGAAGATGAGTAAGTTCCTTTTCTTGTTCTTTAGTCGAACATTTTCCTTCGGCGTCTTGTTGACGCTTTGTCCTCATTGCATCCTGCAAGCTATCAGCCCTCGCAGGTACGCCTCTTCCCTTCCTCCCGAAAGGAGGAATAAAGCAGGAGTTGCAGGCGAGACTCCTACTGCTGGCACCGTCCAGAATTCACCGAATGTAGCCCCCAATGCAGCGACTCCAAAGGCTCCAAAGGAGGTGTCGGGCAGCTCGGCTGATCCCCTCTCACTCGCTCAAGGCCAGGTAAACTCCATTGCCTGCTTTTTAATGCTTTGTCGTCTTTGGATTTGTTATCGGGTGCACGTCAGTGCTCCCGATGGGAGTAGCCCCCGAGGCTGTAGTCGATCGCATGTGATCGGCTACAGGCTCAAAGATAATCTCTTCGTTTGTAACATCCCAAGTATGAAATATCCCTTAGAATGTTTGATTTATTGTTTATTTCAAGCAATGCATCATGTCATCATCTCATTGCATTTGTTTTATTTCTGTTTGCATTTGTTACTATTTGTTTTTGCATCTGTTTTATCTTGTTTTCATAATCAAACTCAAACAAATTCAAATGGTTATTTTCATACTTGATCTGTTACAACTTTTGGAATAAAAATAACAAATAAAAACAACCATTTTATTCCTTGTTAATCACCCATTAAGTTGTTGGTTTTAATCAAACCATTGATCCAATCAAATAATTCTAAAACATTTTCAAATTCAAACCAAGGCTAGAAATCCGTACCTTTTTGAATCCATAAAGTTCACCACCCATTTGTACTCTTTAAATCATTTAAAAAATTTAGGGGAAACCCTATTGAAATTGCTTTGTTTTTTCTAATATTAAGTAATATTGGAAATTTCAATCAATTTGGTTTAATTTTAAAACAGCAAGCAAATATTTAAATTTTTGAAAACAAAAGCCACCAAGTGTTTGCTTTTGGTCTAATAAAACTCCCCAAATTTTTTTCAAATTTTTCTATAAACTAAAACCTATCTTTTTCTTCCAAAAGCAAAAGCTACCAAAAAAAATAAAACAGAAAAATAAAAAAGGAGCAAAACCAGCGCGCGCGCGCGGCAGATAACGCAGCCCAGCCCAACCTAGCCTACGCGCGCGCAAGCCCAGCCCGTTTTCCCCGCGTACCGCTTCGAACAGGATGACGTCATCGTCCCCTCCGCGTACGGCAGCGCATCCGCGGCCTCCACGTCGGAGTACGGCCGCGCCGACGGCCAGGAGAGCGTCGTGGCCGCTATTTAACCCCCTGGAACCCTAGGGCGACAACCCTAGGCCCTAGGTTCGCTGTCCCATCGCCAGCGCCGCCAAATTGCTTCTTCCTCATCGCGATTTCCTCTCTGCTGTCCACTCACCGGCGCCGCTCGCCTGAATTCCTTCAACGCGCCGTCGCCATGGCCAGCCTCCACCCTACCTGAGCCGCGAGATCGACTCCCCACTCACCCCTCCTCCGTTTAAACACCCTAACCACCCCAGAGGCTAGCTGAATCGTGGCCGCCATCTGCGACATCTCCGGCCACCGCGGACGCCATCACTGAATCCTTGCTCGTCGTCGTCGCCACCGTACTCCTCGTCGTGATCCAGCTGCTGGAATCGTTCCGCCGCGTCACCCTCGAGCCGTTGGACATCTGCGGGAGCTCGGAGGAGCACAGATCCGTCGCCGTCATCGACCACCTCGTCTCCGCCATCTGCAACGCCGTCGTCCACCTTCAGTCGCCGAGCTCCACCGCAGCAACCGCACAGTGAGCAAGCTCCCATCTTTCCCTCCTCTCTGTTCGCGTTCTTTTGGCACGAGCACAACCGCACACATCCAACGCCGCGTGCACGCCCACCGTGTTTTCCCCGCCGGCGACCACCCTCTGTTTCAGTCGAGCAAGGTTTTGCTCGACAGTTTCGTCAGATAACACCGTGGATCTGAAACTCAACCTTTCTGCGTCGCGTATTCAGATAACAAACGCGCCACAGCGCAGTTGGTTCAGTACTTACGCTTGCGAGCGCGCGGGCGAGGGATCGAATCCCCGCGGCCGCATAAAAACCCCATCTTTTTACTCTACCGCGCTGACAGCCAGGGCCCAGCTGTCAGTCCCTCTAGTGCCACGCGGGCACAGCGAGCCACGGGGCCCCCCTGACAGCGTGTGGGTACGCTTCCAGTGCGGTAACAAAAGGTTTAAAACAAATCTGTTTTATTTCTAATTCTTTTAATTGGCAGAATAAAACACTAAACTTTAAAAATCAATAACTTTTAATCTGTAAATCCAACAACTAAAAGTTGTATATGTTTATTGCTCCAAATGTTATTGTCTATCCAATTGTTCCATTTGTGCACTGTTTTGAATTTTCCAAATACATTTAAAATTCAAATTTGAATAATTCAAATGCAATTTGTAATAATTCATAAATATTTCATACTAATTCCAAATAATGCAAATAAAATATGTTTTTCATACCATTTTGAATGTCCTATTCCAATATAAAATTTGTTTCATTGTTTGAATAATTTAAATTGCCTAAATAATTTAATACTTGTTTAATTCAATTAAATTTGATAAAAATCATAACTTGCTTAATATAAAATATTTTTGAACATGCAAAATATGTTTGCAAACCACCAAAGTGTGAACTTTGCAAATGTGAATTTGAAATTATGTTTTGACTAAATAAAATTCAATTAATATTAAAACTTGTTTCAAACTCAATTAAAACTTGTTTAATATTGTTTACTTCATAATAAATTAATCCTAAATCAAATTTCAATATTTGAAACATGTAATCCAACTAAAATTTGATGTTCTTTTCAAATATAAATTTTGTAAATTGTTTTGCACACTTCAAATTGATGAAAACAATAATTGTTTGTTTGACATGTTTAAGTAACCAAATTTTCCAAACTTAATAAATAAGTTCTAAACTTGTTTTATTCCTTTTCCTTTGCATCTATTATTGTTATTTGTTGTTATCTTGTTATCATCATCATGCATGCATCATGATAACAACTTTCACATAATAAAATAAGTGTAAATCATTTGTTACACTTAATTATGGACCTTTTCCCATATGCCACTCAAAATAGCTTAGTGGTCCATTTAAATTGTATTATCATGTTAGCTAGTTTATTTTGATGCAACCATTAATTTGTCATGCATCATCTTGATTGTGCACAATGCCATGAAAATGATTGTTTACATTCCTGTTTTGTTTGTTTGCTTCTTCTCGAATAGACGACGACGTTGAGGCAGACGACCCTTACAGCACCCCTTCTGAGGATCTAGCTCAGTACCCGGCTGTTGAGTTCGCAGGCAAGTTATCACTCACATGAACCATTGTGCTCCTTTCAACCCTTGTTACCGATACTTTCCGTTGTCTATTCTTGCTAGCCTTAGTGGTAGTTGTTTCTGTTACGAACCTATCACATGAATCCTTTAACCCTGATATTGCCTCACCACCCCTCCTACAACCCTGTTGATTGAGCCAGTGTCTTACTAGCATGCTTAGGTTGTTTTGCTCGAGTCTGTTACCCGTTACTTTCAGTTACTATTTCATTATGTTCTGGGGGCTCGATGTTTAATCAATCAATCAATCATGCTAATGTTATTACTTAATAATAATTTGATGATAAGGCACCGGCAGGAGGCCCTGTGTGGTTTTGAGGCCTGCTAGTGTCGACCCTAATAGGAAAAAGGGTCTTGTCTACTGATCCATGATGAGCGCACTACCCGCATGTGGGAAGCGAGTATGGGCGCCCCCCTCAATTTGATTCGATTCGCATCTCGTCCAAATCATCTCATTTAGTTCGTGCTTTCTATTTGCCGCATGCATGTTTTTGCGAGCCCAGCGCAGGGTGGAACTTTTGTAGTCGGCATATAGGGGGACACGTTCTTAGAGTGCTATGAGGGTCCATTTTCTTCTGGGCTCGATTAGCCGTGCGCCCAAGGTGCTTTGGGCTTGATGCGAAGAAGAGTTGAGTTGTGTTGAGTGCCCCGCTTGGTGGGAGGCATCCCATCTGGCGGGTTATTCATACGTGTACGGCCAAATTGGTGCAACCCTGCAGGGATAATCTTCTCGAGAAGCCGTGTTTTCCGCGGTTATGGACTACTTGGTGAAAGTACTGGCTAACAAGTACTCAGGACAACTTAAACCTAATGATTCATAAATCTCACACCCCATGATTATCAACTTGACTAGTAATAGGATTATTGTCACAATAACTTGTTTCATCTTAATCCAACTGTGTGAGTTATCCTCGGATTGCTTCTTTGGATAAGGGGCGAGATCCACGATGGGTTTGTTTGATGTTATCTTTCAGTTGGTTACAACACTCGATCTTATCCCCTGTCTGATAGTTGGAATTGATAGAATCTCTGTAGTTGGTTAGCGCAGCCAGTTGCAGCATCTTATATATCCCCTTCTTTCCGTTGAACCCAAGTCATCTGTGCTTGTGTTGACGGGCTATACTTTGGTGAACTGTGAGTCTTGCTTGCCAGTACTTGGATGTACTGACCCCGTTGGGGCTGTGGTTTACGCAGACTACGACTACGGCTACGATGACCACCAGGATGGCTACTTCGTGGAGTTTGACGAGACTGCAGACGAGTAGACAGCTGGACCAGGGCAGGATCCAGAACCTACGTGGATGGGCTTCGTCTTCTTTATTTTCTCCGGCTTCTTAAGCCTGTTGGATTTGTCTGTACCCAGACACCTTTGATTGCTTCCGCTGATGTAATGAATGCTATGTTGGGACATGTGTCCTCTGGATGATTGTATTTGCTATCTCTGCCTTAGTGAAGGCCCTTTGCAACCTTATTTCAATCTTTTGTGTCTTAGAGATAAGTTGTGATCATCATTCGTTCAAAGTTGTTGACGTACCGTGTGTGATTGATATGAAGTACGTCGACAGTAGTGCCTATGACTTCTAGTGGATAGTTTACATCGACGGTGGAATAGCAGGGCTTGTGTTGCCGCGCATAAGCGCAGGCCTACCAGGAAGCTGGGACGTGGGAGCAGTTATGCCCCATAATCCAAGCACCTGCTATCCAGTTCGTCCGATGAGTATCCCTTAGAAGCCAGGGTGCGACATCGTTCTTCTTATTTTTATCGGGTGCACGACAGTGCTCCCGATGGGAGTAGCCCCCGAGGCTATACTCGAATGTTTACAATCGAGCATAGGCTCAAATTTGACTTTTCTGATTCTTCCATTCTCATGTTCCTTGCAGTCGCTTATTGACTCTCTTGCGGCGATTGGTCGCCGTGTTGTTCTCGCTGAGTCGGAATGCGGGCTCCTTTGAGCGGACCGCGATCGACTCGCCACCGAGAACGAGCTTCTTCGAAGTAAGTTTACCATATTTTCCTGTTTTCGTTTTTCTACCAATTCTTCGGCTCTGATGAACGTTGCTGCGCAGCTCAATTTGAGTTTTTGAAGACCGAGAAGGAGAGTGCCTCCTCTCGGGTAACAGCTCAAGAAGCAGAGTTGGCGGCTGCCCGACGAGAGCTCGAGTCTTCTCGCATGCTGTCGGCTGATTACGAGGGAAAACTTACGGCTGCCCAGGATGCTCTGAAGAACTTGGAGGACGCTGGCACCAAGGCGGACGCCGATCTCGTCAATTTTCTTCGTCCCCTCGCCGAGCGCTTCGCGAGTAAGTTGTATTTGTCTTCGATCTGCTTTTTGTTTTGGTGAATCCTTTGGAATCTAACGCTTTCTTTTCGTAGGTCTTCTAGGTGTCCCCCTCGAGATTGCTGAGGTTCCTCGAGTGGACGCATTGACAGATTCTTGCGCTCAGCTTAGGAGGCATGCTGCAGGGATTTGCACCTTGATTGGCGATGCCATTCGAGTGTTGACGCAGCTGCATGGCCGCCTTCTCGTCAATGCTGTTTCTCCACCCGCGTTGAGCGATCTGTTGAAGATCTTCTCGAAGGGCAATCTCCTTGAAGCTTACGCGGTTGCTCAGTCCGAATCTGGGGCGAAGACCGCCATCCAGATCGCGCTGGCGCATGGAGTTACTGGCTTGGAGGAGGCCTACTCGGAGCTTCCTGTCGATCCTTCCACGGGGAAAAAGGTAGGGCTTCGTCGTTTTGGCGAGCCAGCCGGAGTCCTTGCTCGGAAGTTGTCCGAGTTGTTTGCTCGTGCTAAGGGATCGACCACCGCCGCGAGTGGCAGTACTACTGTAGCTCCTTAGTATATTTTTTTTCTGTAGTTTTTTGCTTCGATTGTAATGAACCCTGGGATGTGCTCCCGTATTTTCAATATTTTAATCGAGATGCTTTGCTGAAACGCTTCCCGCGATTGTGTGTGTGCTCCCGATGGGAGTAGCCCCCGAGCACCTGTCGAATAGGTGGTTAATATATCTCGAGTAGGGCATCTTATTCCTTAATCTTCCTTGTATTTTTCAGGTGACCAGGGTGGTTGCAGAGCCTTCGGGTGGACCTGCTACTCCAGCCGATCCTCTTGTTGCTGCTGTTGGGACCTTGGCGGGTCTCCGTGATCGCGTAGCTGATGGTGAGCGCAAGCTAAAGGCGTTGCGTGGGGTAGCCGATGTGGCTAAATCCAAACAAAAGTTGGCGACTGAACGTGAGCAGTTTGTGATGGATGAATTGGCGTATGTTGCCAATGATTTGCTCTGTAAGTAGTTCAGCCCCCAAGTCTTTCTTATCTTGTGCTCTCTTTTGATCATGTATCCTTGCTTTTCAGTTGTTCGACCGGATGACAGGAATGCGAAACAATGGGTGGAGAACCACATCTTTCAAGAAGCTGGTAGCTCAAGGCCTCATGCGAATAATTTTTGATCTGATCGTAGTCGAGGTTTTGTGCTTGCCACCATGAAGTTCCGAATCAACCAGGCGAAGATACTCGTGAGTTCCTTTCATGAGGTTTTGATTACAATGAACGCTGCTTTTTATCCGCTGCAAAGGGGTCCAGAAGATTGGAGCCATCTTCTCAGGGTGTTCGGTCGAGAAGGAGAGATTCGCAATCAGATGACTTGCGGCTCGGTGATGGCTCTCTCTTTCGTCCGGTTATGGCATCCTGAGGTGAACTTCAACTCCATAGCTAGACTTACTGATGGTCCAATCGACGATATGTCTCCTCATTATAGGGTTGTTCGACCTGCGGCAGAGGAAATCATTCGATTGACCTCGGATGAGGTAGATCGGGTTTTGGCGGCTGAGAATACTCATCGCCATGTATAAGTGTAGGATGTTCTTGTTCCCACGTTGGCATTTCACTGCCGTGAGGTAATCGTTTAGCCACGAAGAGGGCTCGAGTGAGCCGTCGTACTTCGTTACTTCCGTGCTGAGCTTGAATCTTTTGGGTAAGGGTGCTTCTCGAATGTTGCGGGCGAAGCAAAGTGCACCGCAGGTTTCGTCATCCGAAGAGCCGGACGAAGAGCGTTCGCGATATCGCGCCGCTCTTGCCTTGTCCACTTTTTTTTGTGCGAGGTCCGATCGCGCGTCGTATCCTGGCCGGTCGCGGTCAGCATCCTTCCTTGGCTCCTTGCTTCGTTTTCGCGAGCGGCTGCTGTGATGTCGCGAGCTTTTGTCTCTCGGGCTGTCCTCGCTGTTGCTTCGACTGTCGCCGCGGCGTCGAGCTTCTTTTCCTCGACCACGGCGTGGTGACTTGTCTCTTCTTGGCGAAGTGCTCCTACGCTTGCGGGACGCCTCCTTTTCTTTCTCCTTCTCCTTCTCCAGCTGCTCCGCGACCTTCTTGCGGTCATAGGAGGCGAGACTTGCGGCTGCCAGACCTAGCCCCTTGCGCACTTGTTTATACTGCTCTACCCGAGGGTCGCTTTC
This sequence comes from Alopecurus myosuroides, assembly GCA_028641055.1. Lineage (NCBI taxonomy): Eukaryota > Viridiplantae > Streptophyta > Magnoliopsida > Poales > Poaceae > Alopecurus > Alopecurus myosuroides. The sequence goes on from CM054061.1 coordinate 48,991,512, forward strand.
CGTCGGCTGGTTCATCTGCATGTAAGTTGCTGCGGCCAGGACCGCGGCGGCAGGAGTTTGCGGGTAGACGTTCCCATCATCATCAACTCGCATAAGGGAGGGCGTGACCGACCTGCTGGTCCCACCCAAGGACTCGATATCCCTGGATGTTGACGCGTATCCCTTCCTCGTGGGTCGGGTACCGACCGAGGGTGCTAGGGACAGCTCGGCTCGTCGTTTGACTTGATTCATCCGCCGCTCTTCTTCGACGGGCCAGATCTATTCGAGCATCCTTGATAGTCGCAGCTGCTCTCACCAGATGATAGTGGTAGGCGACCATATCTTCGTGTGGTGAATCCGCTGCGGGTGGCTTGCTCGTTCGCATAGCCTCCTTGGCGCGATCCCACGCTTCCCGCGAGACACCGATTATGGCGCGTTCTGCTGCGCTATGTTCTGTCTCCGGGGGTTGCTCCGACCCTACCATGCAGACTTGAGCCAGTCGTGGCTCGTGCGTCCTAGGCGTAGATCGGAGAGCTCTTTGGACTCGAGAAGGTTCCTTTGTCGAGAGGGTATGGTAGTCGTTGGTATTGAAGCGGACGGACTCGCTGCTTTTCTCCAGGTGAAGGCGCGAGTCGACAGCTCCTGATTCTTCCGGGAAGTGGAGGATTCCATCCCTGTTGGTCATGAACTTCAAGCTCCCGAACGTCAGGGTGACGCTCCTCTCCAAATCGTCAAATACCGAACGTGATTCCGGCGAGTGAGGGGTGACCACGACAAATCCGATCCGTATAGGATTGTTGGGAGCCGTAGTCGAGGGTTTCCAACGAGAATTGGTTGTCGATGAAGCCGAATATGTCGGTGATCCAGCGCCCGCCGTTCCCACAGACGGCACCAATTGTCGAATCCGCTGTTCGGCAAATCCCTCAGGTGAACCCATAGGGTTTCGAATAGGAGAACCCATGAGCGCTGGTGAACCCATAGGGTTTCGAATCCGTGAGAACCCACAGACGGCACCAATTGTCGAATAGGAGAACCCATGAGCGCTGGCAAATCCCTCAGGTGAACCCATAGGGTTTCGAATAGGAGAACCCATGAGCGCTGGTGAACCCATAGGGTTTCGAACCCATGAGAACCCACAGACGGCACCAATTGTCGAATCCGCTGTTCGGCAAATCCCTCAGGTGAACCCATAGGGTTTCGAATAGGAGAACCCATGAGCGCTGGTGGCGATCGTCGGCTAAACAGGGGGCAAGATTTACCCAGGTTCGGGGCCCTCGTAGAGGTAAAACCCTTACTCCTGCCTCTGTCGATCTGTATTAATGGAGTAGATCGGTTACGATGATGGTGGCTCAAGTCGACAGTATGATCTCGAGCTCAAGGCTTTGGTGTTGCGATGTTGCTTGGTCCTCTACCGGTGGTTCTCCTGGCCTTATATAGGTGGCCAGGTCTCAAACCCTACCCGGAAAGGACTCGAACTCTAACCCTACGTCGGTTACAGGTTTCCTAACTTAGCCCGCAAGGTATTGAGGGTGGGCTTCACATGGGCCTTTCAGCGCTCCAAGAGCTCCTCCTCTTGGGCCTTAACCTTGGGCCGGAGATGGGGGTGTCCTTTCCCGCAGGGTCTAATATCCATTCCTTCGTCATTATGTGTTACTTTAGTTGAAATAGTAGATCACCCTTAGTGAACTCTTGGAACTTCCTCGACAAGTATGTTTATAGTAAAGTTAGATCACATCAAACCCAACCTAGTCCATTCCAAGTAAAACCCTTGGAATTTCCTTAACAAGTATTGAACTCAAACCTTGATCTTGTCCTAGCCAACTTGGTTCAACCCCTTTGTTATGATAATTGATCTGTTTGTTTTCTTCACTTATGTGTTTGTTTGGTAGAATGTTTGTTTATTTTGTTATTGTGTTTTCAATGAATAGATTGTACGGAGAGCAACGATCTTTTGTGAAGAAAGTGTGAATTCTTCACCAACTTCAACAAGGCAAGTAACACATCATTCAACTACCCATTATTTTCTATATGCATTAGTTGATTTTGAGTAGTGTGCATGATAGGAAATTTTACGAAGTTATATTATGCTATGCTATATCCTAGTAGTGTGTAGCCATCCTTATACCTTGATATTTTGAAGCCTTGGTACTTAGTTGATGCTTAGCCTTGCTACGAATTTTTTTTTGCTTGATGTTGTGGAAAAATTCTAAGTAACAACTTCAATGAACCACCTTGGTGGATTGGTAATGTGGGGCTGTTGATAGTTGAGTGTCTCCCCGAGGGGAGTTCACTTGAAGGAATGCCACCCAGGAACAAAGTGATTATGATGTTCCCCAAGTTTAGATTGCTTCCAATGCAACCTTTAGTCATATGGGCTCTATCTTGATTAACTAAGTTGCGAGGGTTTATCCTGGGCTTGACAAGCAGATGTAGCATAATTATAGGTGGAACGGGTCTTGCCATTAGGTTGAATTCTTGCTTCGGAAAGATCTCGTCTCAATATTCTCCTTTTCTTAATGCACTCAGAGTGTGTAGGATGTTTGGGCTGATTTGAGTCTGAAGGTGAAAGTGCACAAACTCTGCAGAGTCAAGAAACTAAGATCTTAGTCGTGTCCCCAGTTATGGACAACTATGAGCAGCTGGACAAGGATGGACGGAAGAATCACATCACTATTTTCAATAAATAAAATTTTGACCAAGTGAATAGTAGTTTTGGTGCTTGGATCTTAATCCAATGTTGCCACCCTTTGGAAAGAAAAGTTTTTTTTTACAAAAGAGATAGGATAAAAAATGGTTTATGCAAACCTAGCCAAAACTCCAACAGGCCAAATATGCATGTAGATATAGTATTTCCATTTATATCCACCATAGTGTTACTTGCTAATACATTAAATTATATTGACCCTCCTTTGTGGCTGCATATTCTATCCTGCAGATGATTTTGAAGATGAGTGAGGATTTCGTATAGGATCTCGAGACTATCGCCAACATGTTTTGCATGTGGCACATGAAGAAGATGGGCTCAATGATGTACTATGTTTTCCGTTGTATTTATTTGTTTTCGTCTAGTCTTCTAAGACTATGCAAGTTGTAATACTATTTTTGTAAAGACTGGATCATGCGATGTAATAGAATTTGATGCATTTGCATGATATTTCATTTTGTACTATGGTGCTAGAAATTGATCCAGGGACTAGCACACTAACACAGATGTTCTTACATTATTTAAATGTGGGAACGCTACAAAATGTTATCAGAGCATTGTGTTGCCTATAGAATTCGAGACCCTAAGTTTGGAAAAGACCCTAGGATTAAAAATTTACTATGTTCAAATTTTCTACAAACAAAACAATAATCTTAATTCTTCTCATATCATCTCATCTATTATTCACCTTCAAAATTTTCTAGATGACCTACCTCTTCAATACCATCAAGACAAGAATGTTGATGACCATACCAAGAAGTGCAAGAAGTATTTTCACCACATGAAGACCTACACTCAAGATTGTTGAAGAACTTGAAGAAAAACAAACATAGACTTCACAATGATCAAGAACACCTCAAGACATTGAGAGAAGAATCTGAAGAGAACTCAAGAAGATATAGATGAGACCACCAATCTAGTTACTTTGTTAGAACAACGTTAACGTGTTAGTGTATTGATCATACCAATGAGTGTGGTATGACAATATTACTTTGTTTTCTAAAAACCTTGTTGTTTGGTGTGTTGATTGTATTGTTGTATGTTTGTTATGTGTTGTTTGCAAGATGAGTTTCCTTGATCTGATGTGTTGGGGTAGGAATTTCTTTAGTCTCTTTCTAATTTTCTACTAATTCATGCTGAGCCAAACAAAATCCCATACCCATTCACGAACCCTAGTGAACTAGAGTGTGAAGTGCAACAACAAGCCTTTCACCCAAGAAATGCCAACAACCCTGAGAACTCAATAGCAATGATACTAGAAGCTCAAACAAAGCTGATACAACCGATGACCTAGAATCAAGCCAGCAACCCCAATATGTAGTTAACTCCAGGAATGCAACTGAAGGGGTCGTTGCATAGAAAACAAAAAATTTCCTACGCGAGAGACACCCGAAAGGCCAAGATCTAATCTAGGAGATGAAGTGCAACGGGCATAGAGAGAGTCTAAGAAGAACATACCCTCGAAGACACAAAGCGTTACGAGATCAAATCTCGTTGTTGGCGTAGTCTTACTCACACCGATCCTGATAGCGAGAAGATGTGCACCGCAATCCGGCGGTGCCTCCGTGATCGGTCACACGTACGGTTGATGACGACCTCCGTTCCCTCGATCCAGCGGGGAGGCGGAAGTAGAGGATCCTTCGGAACTCCAGCAGCACGACAACGTGGTGGTGGTGAAGAATCCCACGGTCAGGGCTTCGCAAAGCCGGAGACCATGGAATGGAGCAGCGGGTGGAGAGCAAATGAGGTGGGCAAGTGTGTGGAGAAGAGGAGCTCTCACCCTCCTTTTATAGGGGAGGTGGAGGCATCCCAAGAGGGGGTGCGGACAGCCATGGTGGTTCCCCCACCTCTTCCCTCTTCATGTGAGTGGACACTCCACTCACACCCACTCATTTTCCCTTAAAACTCCACTTAGAAAATCCAAGAGTTTTTCTTTAATAAATAATTAAAAAAAATTATTTCTTTACTTCAGCATTTGTTAATTCTATTAACAAACTTCTGCATATATCACCTCGAATCATTTGTTAATTCTATTAACAAACATTCGACGAAAGACCCCTTGAACTATTTCAATTTTCCCCGAAACAATTTCGGTGCTGCCCAAAACATTCTTTGATATTCCGTATCCTCTCAAACGCGTCATCGAACCTTAAGTGTATCACCCTACGGTTCGTGAATAAGATAGACATGATCGAGACTCCTCTCCTATCAATAATCAACAACGGGATCTGGAGATCCGTGATGACTCCTATATTATTCAACGATGACTCTCGTGATCATGTGAACCATCAACGTCGTGACCAATTCCCTTTGTCTCGCGATATTTTACTTGTCCGAGATTCGATCATTGGTATCAAACATACCTTGTTCAATATCGTACCGACAAGTACTCTTTTCTCGTTCCCATGATATAACATCCTTGTGATCATGTCACATGCTTCCAAGCGGTGTTGATGTGATATCACCGAGAGGGCCCAGAGTATATCTCTCCATCATATTGGATGGACAAATCCAACTCTTGATCCATGATCCTCAACTAATACTTTCCGAATACCTAACGGCACCTTTATAGTCACCCTGTTACGGTGTGACGTTTGATGACATCAAAGCACCCTTCCGGTATCAGTGATTGACATGATCTCATGGTCTAAGGAATAAGTTACTTCGTATGTTTGATATAACAATGTAAACTTAATGACTTGATCGCATTGCTATATTCACTTTGGGTATATGTTCATCACATCATTCTTCTAATGACATGACCCCGTTATTAACAACATCCACTGTTCATGATCAGGAAACCTTGATCATCTATTAATCAACGAGCTAGTTAAAAGAGAGGCTTTACTAAGAACGTTGGTTTGTTTATTAATCACACATGTATTAACGTTTCCGGTTAATACAATTCTAGCGTGAGAAATAAACATCTATCATAAACAAGGAATAACATAATAAACACTTTATTATTGCCTCTCGGGCATATTCCCTTTAGCAACAAGTGTTGGATACTCAATGACAGATAGTGAAGATGATGTCCCAAAACTTGGCCAATAGTGAAAACAATTAGCCTTTGATAGCTAGAGATAACCAGGAGATAGAAGAAGAAATGTTGTCAACACTCAAAGAATGCAAAGATTGTGGAGAGATAGGACACTATTCCAAAGATTGTCCAGATGAGTGGCCCCATGGTGATGCAAACAACTCAACTGAAGGATACTTCACTCAAGTTACTTGTTTTCTGTGTGAAGGAACAACACATGTTCCAACACAATGTCCACTTTACCCCATGGTACAACAAGTTGGACAATAAACTAGAGTGGGAATGCTTAGTGCAATCCAAGAGAATTTAGGAAAACCAGAAGTGAAGGAAAAACACAAGTTAGATACTAATCAGATGGACCATGTCAAGATGGACACTAGAGCCAAGACTGCCCCACATGCCCATTCCGCCAAACACACCACCAAGAATTGTTATTCTTGTGATGGACATTTATCTAAGAATTGTCCCAACAAACAACCCATGCCTTGAACCAATATAGTGGAGTATTCTGGACAACAATATGAAGATATGATGGCCAATTTAATACCATCAAAGAAGAAGAAGAAACTTCAGAAGAACCCCAATCCTGTCTATAGAGACATAAGCCAAGTGACATGCTTCAAATGCAGAGATAAAGGACACTATGCAAATAGTTGCCCTCGAAAGAAGAAAGCAGAAAACATGACCTTCTGCAAGAAGGCATAATAAGGCATGAAGAAATATTTGTCCAAGAAGGAATCTTAGGCAAAGTTTTATGTTGCAAATAAATTTTTCCTTAGAAGTTTCTTCCAGTGTAATGAAATACAATGAATGCTTGAGAAAATATGTTTCCATTTTAATAAATGGGATGAGGTTGTGAAATCCTCCCAACTTGGTCTTTTGTTTGACCCAAAGAGTGACCCCTCAGTGTCAAAAGTAGTTCAACATACCTATGTTGGTCTACAGCTCTACCGCGAAGGAAAGTTCTACTCAAGCCAATCTGGAATCCAACTACACTCCAATCTAAAGAAAATAGACTACCCACAAAAGTTTCTTTTAATGGTGGTAGCCACCAAGTTGTTCTGGAACCCAGTAACCTAGACCTATCTTTCTTTCTAATATTCCCAAATATCGGGACGAGATTTCTTTTAAGTGTGGTAGTCTGTAACATACCTGATTTTTGGAGAGTTCAAAAATCACAAAAATTTAAAACTTTTTGTTTTCTACTAAAGCAAGCCATCAAAACCCACATAAAACTCAAACACTAAGGATATATTTTGTTATTCCAATGTTATTGGGATTAAAAGTCCTAATATGCATCTATTCTATATACCCTAGGTCATATTCAAAATAAATATTATATCCAAAGTAATTATTTTGTCTTTAGCGAACCTTGCTACATAAAATATTTTCAATTCAACTTTTAATTTGAAAAGGTTTTATAGACCTCAAAACCAGAGGATTACTATCTTTGATAATTTTTGTAAGCCTCAAAATATTATAAAGGTATTTATAATCACTATTAAAATGTCATTCCCAGTTTTAAACATAAAGTAGTATTCCTAAAACATTTTTATCTTAAAAAACAAGAGGGGGTTTGTGAAAACAATATATTGGCTTATGAAAATATTTCCAAACTTTATTAAACCCAAAATGAATTTATTTGTTTTCCTAATTTAAAAGATGTTTTTATGTGCTATAAACAACTCCTTGATATTTTTTTCAAAATTCAAAATTAAATATATGGAAACAACACACAAATAATTTTATGTGGAAGATATTTATTTTACAAAACCATAGAAATTGGTTTGAGGAAAATTGGACTTCGAAAACAAAAGTTATGTTTTTATTTAGAAAACAGAATTTTAAAAAAGAGGATAAAAAAAGAGAGGAAGGGATAAGGCCAGCAGCCATCCCAACCCAAATCCCCAGCCAATCTATCCATCGCACGCGTGCAACGAGAGCAAGGCCCAACAACCCGCACCCCGGCCTGCCAGGAACCCAATAGCAGCCGAGCGCTCTCTCTCTTACTCTCTCTGGAAGGTGGGTCCCATGGTGACGCAGGCGATGACATCATCGTCATCAAGCTCCGGTAGAAAACGAAATCGCCGTTTCCTCCCGGATTAAATCCCGACTATTGAAGGCACGGTTTACTGCCGCAATCCCATCTCGTTAAAGCCCTAACCTGAGTCCCCATTTGCCCTCTCCTCCCCTTCTCAATCGTGCCCCCAGGATGATGTAATCGCTCGCTGTAGTTCCGTGTTGCCGCCACTGCCCGAGCAAATTTCCCGGGCAACGATAGGTCACCGCCGCCCCCTTTTCGCAGCCTCCTCTTTCCCATTTCTTTGCGCATCCTCTAAGTGCCTTGGTTCGATTTTCTTCGCAGTGGATCAGCCGCAATGACCACTCCCGTGGATCGCTGGAGCAAACTGAGGCCGCTGCCTCGAGATTTTCACGCCGCCATCGCCTCAAGCCACACCAGAAGCTGCGTGGCGACCATCGATCTCCCCGTGCCGCGCGGCGTTTCCCCGTTTCCTCGCCTTGCCCAGGGACCCCCTGCAACATAGACGCCGTCCACCGTCTGCAGCGCCGGACATCACCCCGCCATTTTCCGGTGAAGAGCCGGTGGTAAGCTCCCTCTCCCCCTCGAGATCTATTCTGCACTGTAGGATTTAGATATTGAGGCCTTTATTAGTTTGACTTACCGAAAAGGTATCGGAAAATAGAATAACGCCGCATGGCACCTAGTTAGCACAGCCCAGTCAGCATTGCATCAGCGCACAGTCAGCACGCCCGTCCAATCACAGAACGCCACGTGGCCAGCCTATTCTGTATATTTTCTCCTGAATAATATCATTTAGCAGAATTACAGAAAAGCCCCTATATCTTGAAACCATCACAACTTTTTATCCATAACTCCAAATTTAACAAACTTAGACTTTTTGAAATCCCCTGGATCTGTAGAATCTTTTAGCACTGTTAAAATTCAAATTTGACCAACTTAAATAGGTTCACATTTAAATATGCTTGTTTGATGAATTTTGGCATATTCAAATTCTACAAATCCAAAAATTGCAAATAAAATATGTTTGGAAACCTTAAGATGTGTACTTTCATATCCTTTGTTCCAAAATAATTTTTGAACAAGTTAAATTTGAATTTAGAATTAAGTGGTATATTTGAGTATTTTTGACATAGATTTAATTCTATAAATAATTTTAATATAGTTCCTTAAGCAAAGTTGCTCCATTTGGTAACCTTAAACCAGAGACATCAGTGCCTAACCATTTTGGACATCCTTGGACCATGACCATATGTTTTTGACCAAAAACCCAACATAGTGATCCACCCATATTATTATGTCTTAGATTTTGTTTCTATGCTTGTTACCTTTGTTGTTATGGCCATTTTGGAGCCAAGACCAAGTACCTATTATGTTTCAACCACATATAAGACCAGGTAGTGAACCTTAAACACTAGTACATTTTCTTTCTATCTACTCCTCCACTCCCCATTCTTGCTTCAAGAATTCATCAAGTTAGCAAAATATAGATCAAGACTCAAGCACAAAAAGGAACTTCATTATCAGCTTGGTGGCAACATGAAGAGCTAAAAGGAAGATCATCAAAGAAATTTTGAATAAAATACTTTGACTCCACAACTATAAGCAACTTAAGAAAGTGCAAATTCATGAAGGGGTCAAGAAGAGGACAAACCCCTTTCTCTTTCTATCTTTCTTATTTCCTTTCTCTCTTATTGGACTTAGTGGTATTTTGTGCCCATTCCACCTTGGACCAACTAGTGAGAAGGCCATGAAAAATTTATCAACACCAAGAGAAGAATCCATCCAAGGAACAAGACTACAATAGAAGCATGAAGATGATCTTCAAGAAGACAAGCATGTGAAGACTTGGAGCAATCCACACAAGTTGAAGAATAACAAGTTGTTTTTGTCCAACCATTGACCCAAATGGAAAATCCCAATACTTTATCTTGTTATCTCTATTGTTATGAAGTTAGTTGAACCTAGACCTACCCTAAAACAAAATGGAAGGACTAACTTAGATCACCCAAATGTTTTGATGAAAAGAACTAAGTGTTACACATTGTTATGTGTTACTTTAGTTGAAATAGTAGATCACCCTTAGTGAACTCTTGGAACTTCCTCGACAAGTATGTTTATAGCAAAGTTAGATCACATCAAACCCAACATAGTCCATTCCAAGTAAAACCCTTGGAATTTCCTTAACAATTATTGAACTCAAACATTGACCTTGTCCTAGCCAACTTGGTTCAACCCCTTTGTTATGATAATTGTTCTGTTTGTTTTCTTCACTTATTTGTTTGTTTGGTAGAATTTTTGTTTATTTTGTTACTGTGTTTTCAATGAATAGATTTTACGGAGAGCAAGGATCTTTTATGAAGAGAGTGTGAATTCTTCACCAACTTCAACAAGGCAAGTAACACATGATTCAATTACCCATTATTTTCTATATGCATTAGTTGATTTTGAGTAGTGTGCATGATAGGAAATTTTACTAAGTTATATTATGCTATGCTATATCCTAGTAGTGTGTAGCCATCCTTATACCTTGATATTTTGAAGCCTTGGTACTTAGTTGATGCTTAGCCTTGCTACAAAAATTGTTTTGCTTGATGTTGTGGAAAAATTCTAAGTAACAACTTCAATAAACCACCTGGGTGGATTGTTAATGCGAGGCTGTTGATAGTTGAGTGTCTCCCCGAGGGGAGTTCACTTGAAGGAATGCCACCCGGGAACAAAGTGATTATGATGTTCCCCAAGTTTAGATTGCTTCCAGTGCCGCCTTTAGTCATATGGGCTCTGTCTTGATGAACTAAGTTGCGAGGGTTCAGCCTGGGCTTGACAAGCAGATGTAGCATAATTATAGGTGGAACGGGTCTTGCCATTAGTTTGAATTCTTGCTTCTGAAAGATCTCGTCTCAATCTTCTCCTTTCCTTAATGCACTCAGAGTGTATAGGATGTTTGGGCTGATTTGAGTCTGAAGGTGAAAGTGCACAAACTCTGCAGAGCCAACAAACTAAGATCTTAGCCGTATCCCCAGGTTATGGACAACTATGAGCATCTGGACAAGAATGGACGGAAGAATCACATCACCATTTTCAATAAATAATTTTTTGACCAAGTGAACAATAGTCGTGGTGCTTGGATCTTAATCCAATGTTGCCACCCTTTGGAAAGAAAAATTTGTTTTACAAAAGAGATAGGAGAAAAATTGCTTTATGCAAACCTAGCCAAAACTCCAACAAGCCAAATATGCATGTAGATATAGTCTTGACATTTATATCCCCCATAGTGTTACTTGCCAATACATTAAATTGTATTGACCCCCCTTTGTGGCTGCATATTCCATCCTGCAGATGATTTTCAAGACGAGTGAGGATTTCGTATAGGATCTCGAGACTATCGCCAACATGTTTTGCCTGTGGCACATGAATAAGATGGTCTCAATGATGTACTATGTTTTTCGCTGTATTTCTTTGTTTTCTGCTAGTCTTCTAAGACTATGCAAGTTGTAATACTATTTTTGTAAAGACTGGATCATGCGATGTAATAGAATTTTATGCATTTGCATGATATTTCATTTTGTACTGTGGTGCTAGCAATTGATCCAGGGACTAGCACACTAACACATATGTTCTTACATTATTTAAATGTGGGATCGCTATAGCTGGCAGCAGGGTGCCCAACCCCAAATTAATACAAACAAATTCTATTCACTATTTTTTCCCTGATTTACCAGTCAAAGCATAATTGTGTAAACAAAAGAGAAAGAGGGATGACCTTCTACCCAGATGTGTCCTTCATGTGGGAGCCGCTCTTGTGAAGTCTAGTTGTCTTGTGACGTTGATGGCGTGTAGACGTCCTCGTTGGTAAACCCCAAGAGAAAGGTTGTGAAGAGTGCAGCCACAAGTTTTCCCTCAGAAAAGAAACCAAGGTTGAATCGACCAGTAGGAGGACAAGCAATCTCTAAAGGTTGATGCAGCTGAGGTGGCAGGGCGCACTACCGGTTCAGCAGCAACGTGGAACCTACACAACATAATCAAATCACCTTGTCCCAACGAAGCAGTGAGGTTGTCAATCTCACTGGTTTTGGTGAACACTAAGAGGTTAAACGTATGGTGTGGAAAACATTAGGAACAATATGAAAGCAGTAGGTGTTTATCAGTATGAGGAAAAAGGATTGGGGTCCATAGTTCACTAGTGGTGTCTCTCCATGAAAGACAAATAACATGTGTGGTGAACAAATTACAGCTGGGCAATTGGCAGAAATGAAGGCTGCACCGTAGTGCATATGCAAGACATAAAGATTACTGTGTGATTCATGCGGGAATTACAACAAAATACATAGACCGTTATCCAACTACTTTTATGACTAATAATCCACCCTCCGAATATCATCCGAACAAATGTTGGGTATTAAGTTGCAAGCAACAAATAATCGCAGTAAGCAAAGTGTGTAATGTAAACAATAACATCATCCTTAGACAAAGCATTGTTGTTTTGTTTCTAATGGCAACAACACATCCTCGATCCGTCACGTTTCTGTCACTCGAGCACAGATGCAAAGGAGGCATGAACCCACTATCGAGCATACATACTCCCTCTTGGAGTTACTAGCATCTACTTGGCTAGAGCATCTACTAATAACGGAGAGCATACAATATCATAAATAGCATAAGCATGAAGATAACATGATAGATTGATAATCAAAAGACATAACATTCATTATTCATCAGATCCCAGCAAACACAACATGTAGCATTACATAAAGATGATCTTGACCATGTTAGGCAGCTCACAAGATCTAAATATGAGGCACAAAGTGGAGAGAACAACCATCTAGCTACTGCTATGGATCCGTAGTCCAGGGATGAACTACTCACGCATCACTTCGGAGGAGGGCATGGTGGTGTAGACCCCTCCGGTGACGATTTCCCCCTCCAGCAGGGTGCTAGGGAGAGCTCCAGAACCCTCCCGATCTCGGGATGACGGTGACAGCGGCCTGGGGTGTTTCTCGGGTAAAAGTGGGATATCTTTAGGTTCTTTTTCCTCGGGGGGATTAAATAGGAAAAAGGGCAGAGGCGGTGGAGGCCTGGAGGCCCCACACCACCCCCGGCACGGTCAGGGGGGCGCCGCCCTATGGTGTAGGCCCCCTGAGGCCCCCCTCCGGGTCTCTTCGGGACTCTGTGGAACCTCCGGGATTTCTAAGACTTCCGGACTTTGAATTTCCAATTCCGAGAATATTTCCAGAACAACTTTTCTGAAACTAAAAACAACAGAAAATAGGGAACCGGCTCTGTGGCATCTTGTCAATAGGTTAGTCCGGAAAATCGATAAAAATGACATAAAGTGTATAGTAAACATGTGGGAAATAACATGAAAACAACATGGAACATCATAAATTAAGGATACGTTTATGACATATCAAAATCCCCAAGCTTAGTTCCTACTCGTCCTCGAGTAGGTAAACGATAAAAACACAATAACTTCTGAGGTGACATGCTACCAACATAAACTTGATCATCATAGTAATGTTAAGCATGTAAACTAGGATCAAATGAGTAAAGGTTGTGGTTTATAGTTTATATCAAATAGAATAATGTATAAACCATTAAGAATAACAAAGTAAAACCTTTCAATGAATCAATACTAAAAGACAATCCACTGTGCAAAGTATATTAAAGATGATTTAAGCTTCAAGAACAACAATATAATCATCCAAGGCATCAAACTCTCACAACAAATCTTGTTAGGATCAAGTCAAGTGACAACAATATGCATGTAGGAAAATCATTCAAATAATTGTGCACTTGAAATAAGCAAGTGTTTTGTATTGGTTCTTGGTGTCGCACCCTGATTTCTAGGGGATACTCATCGTACGAACTGGATAGCAGATGCTTGGATTATGGGGCATAACTGCTCCCACGTCCCAGCTTCCTGGTAGGCCTGCGCTTATGCGCGACAACACAAGCCCTGCTATTCCACCGTCGATGTAAACTATCCACTAGAGATCAAAGGCACTTCCGTCGACGTACTTCAAACCATACACACATGGTACGTCAACAGCGTTTAACAAGTGATATCACAACAGATCTCTACGACACAAAAGATTGAAATAAATTGCAAATAGCTCTCATTAGAGCAGAGATAGCAAATACAATCATTCAGAGGGCACATGCCCCAACAATACATCGTTACAATACAGCGGAAGCATTCAACATGTCTGAGTACAGACAAGAACCAAATAGGCCTAAGAGGCCGGAAACAAACAGATGGAGCCCATCCACGAAGTCTCGGATCCTGCCCGGGTCCGCTATCTACTCGTCAGCAGTCTCGTCATACTCCACGTAGTTGCCACCATGTAGATCCTCGGAAACGTCGTCTGCGTAAACCACAGCCCCAAAGGGGTCAGTACATAAACGTACTGGCAAGCAAGACTCACAGTTCACCAAAGTGTAACCCGTCAACACCAAGCACAGATGCCTTGGGTTCAACGGAAGAGAGGGGATATAAAAGATGCTGCAACTGGCTGCGCTAACCAACTACAGAGATTATACCACTTCCGGCTAACAGAAAAGGAGATAAGATCGAGGATTGTAACCAACTGAAAGATAACTTCAAACAAACCCATCCTGGATCTCGCCCCTTATCCAAAGAAGCAATCCGAGGATAACTCACACAGTTGTAATAATGATGGTTCAAATTATTGTGTCAATAAGCCTATTACTAGTCAAGTTATTAATCATGGGGTGTAAAATGTTTGATCATTATGTTTAAGTTGTCCTGAGTACTTGTTAGCCAGTACTTTCACCAAGTAATCCATAACCGCGGAAAACACGGCTTCTCGAGAAGATTATCCCTGCAGGGTTGCACCAATTTGGCCGTACACTCATGAATAACCCGCCAGATGGAAAGGACCTTCCACCAAGCGGGGTACTCAACACAACCAACCATTCTTCGCATCAAGCCCAAAGAACCTTGGGCGCACGGCTAATCGAGCCGAGAAGAAAATGGACCCTCATAGCACTCTAAGAACGTGTCCCCCTATATGCCGACTACAAAAGTTCCACCCTGCGCTGGGCTCGCAAAAACATGCATGCGGCAAATGGAAAACACGAACTAAATGAGGCGATTTGGACGAGATGCGAATCAGGTCAAGTTGAGGGGGGCGCCCATACTCGCTTCCCAAATGCGGGTAGTGCGCTCATCATGGATCAGTAGACAAGACCCTTTTCCTATTAGGGTCGACACTAGCAGGCCTCAAAACCACACAGGGCCTCCTGCCGGTGCCTTATCATCAAATTTTTATTAATAGTAACATTAGCATGATTGATTGATTAAACATCGAGCCCCCACAACGTAATAGATATAGTAACAGAAAGTAACGGATAACAGACTCGAGCAAAAGCAACCTAAGCATGATAGTAAGACACGGGCACAAGCAATGGTTATAGGTGTGGAGGTGAGGCAATATCAAGGTTAAGGGATTCATGTGATGGGTTCGTAACAGAACAACTACTACTAAGGCTAGCAGAAAAGAACAACGGAAAGTATCGGTAACCAATGTTGAAAGGAACACAGTGGTTCATGTGAGTGATAACTTGCCTGCAAACCTAGTAGCCTGGTACTGAGCTAACTCCTTAGAAGGGGTGTCGTAAGTATCGTCGGTCTCAACGTCGTCGTGTATCCGAGAAGAAGCAAACAAGCAATGCAGAAAGATAAACAATCAATAACATGGCATAGGTGCACAAACATGGGATGATGCATGTCATGTTAATAGATGCATCAAAATAAACTACTTGACAAGATAACACAATTTAATTGGACCCATATGCAATGTGAATTGCATATGGATGCAAAGGGTTTAGCTTGAAGCAATGAGCTACAATTGATTAACAAGTGTAAGTAGTTAAACATGATGCATGCATGATGATGACAAGAAGTAAACAAGTTAGATGCAAATGGAAAAGGGATAAAACAGGTGTGGGATTTTATTTGTCATGTTAAGAATTTGGTTCCTTATTGATGTCACACAAGTAATTGTTGTTTTCACCAAGTTAAAGTGTGCAAAACAAATAACAAAGTTTATATTTGAAAAGAACATCAAATTTTAGTTGGATTACATGTTTCACAATTTGAAATTGGACTTTGGATTAATGAATTATGAATTAAACAATATTAAACAATTTTTTAATTGCATTAAACAAGAGTTAAATGGTTTAGGAAATTTTAATTATCCAAAACAGAAAACAAAATTTATATTTGAATAGGTTATTTAAAATGGTATGGAAAACATATTTTATTTGTATTTACTGAATTAATAAATAATTAGTTATGGATTTTATAAGTTAGCATTTGAAATATTTAAGTTTGAATTTTAAATACATTTGGAAAAGTCAAAACAGTACACAATTAAGTTATTTGGAAAGATTATTAAATTTTGAACAGAAAACATATAAAGTTTTTATTTATTGGGTTTACAGAACAAAAGATATTAAATTTTGAAGTTTTATATTCAATTTTGTTGTTTAAATGGATTTAGTAATTAATAGGAATGCGCAGAAACCTTTTGTTACGGATCTGCTTCCTACCCTAGCCGCTGCCGTGCGGGCCCAGGCCTAGGTGGCAGCCACGCAGGCGGGTGCACGGTGAGGTGGCCACAGGGGTCACCGAATGGTGGGCCTGCCCACGCGCGAACAAGGAAAAATAAAGGGGCAAACTGCGGCCGAGGGGGATCGATCCCTCGGCCAGCAGCCCGCGCGCGAGGGAACAGGCCAGCTGCGCTCGCTTGCGTTTCGTGACAGGGTACAGGAGGCGAACGTTTTGAGGTTCAGTAAGGCTGCGACAGCACTTCTCTGAACCCCGACGTGCAACAGACAGCGAACGACGGTGGCCCTCCGGTGGCCACGGCTGGGGAGGTGCTGGGGACTCGCGGATGTAGCGTGGATGTGGGTGGCGTGTGCGCGGTGCTTGGCGTGGTTGCGGACAGAGCGAGAGGGACAGGAGAAAGGGGGCGGAGCGCACCTGCTGCTCGCTGTCGACGATCAGCAGAACGGACGGAAGTCCGGCGACGGCGCGGCCGGCACGGGCCTCCTCCCGCCTCCGAGTCTTCAGCAAAGATGAAGGCCAGGCCACGGGGGCTCCATTCCCGTGGCTGGCTTGGCCCGAGGAGGATCATGGTGAGGGGATGGTGGCCGTCTACGGTGGTGAAGCTCACGGTGGTTTTTTGGTCAGGTTCAGGCAACGAGAAAATAGCAGAGAGGAGGGGAGCTAGAGAGGACGGCGGCGATGGGGAGGGGAGCTAGGGTTTCTAGGGGGTCTAGGGTAGAGGGGGATACTTTAAGGAGGGGGATGCCAGTACGGCAGCGCATCCGGGAGGTGGGGATGGATCGGATGGTTGTTTCTCTGTTCGTACAGAGGATGACCTCACCCAGAGGAGGAAGAAAGCGACAGTTGAAGGGGTACCGGGCCAAGGAAGGGTTAGGTTGGGCTGTAAGGGAAGATGGGCTGGGCAGGTTTTCTCCCTCTCTCTTTTGCTGTTTTTGTTTTTTTTTTTTTGTAACTTTGCTTTTGGAAGAAAATAGTTAGGTTTTAGCTTAGGGAAAATCTGAAAAAATTCAGATAAGATCCTTAGGCCAAAACAACCACTTGGGAACTTTTATTTTCCAAAATTTTAAAGATTTGATTGCTGTTTGAAATTTAAACCAAAATGATTGAAATTTGCAATATTAGTTAATATTAGAAAACAAAGTATTTTTCAATAGGGTTACCCCTAAGTTTTGAAATTGATTTAAAGAGTACAAATGTGTGTTGAGATTCATGGATTAAAAAGAGGTACTGATTTTGAGAATTGGTTTGAATTGGAAAATGATTTAGGAATTATTTGATTGGATTAATTGATTGAGTAAAACCAACAATTTTTAGGAGTTATCAACATGGAATAAAATGGTTGTTTTCACTTGTTATTTTTATTCCAAAAGTTGTAACAGAACAAGTATGAAAACAAGGTATTTGAAATTGTTTGATTTTCATGGTGAAAACAAAGAATAACAGATGCAACACAACAGAAACAAATGCAACAATATGATGACATGATGCAATACTTAAATAAACAAGAAATCAAACATTCTATGGGGTAGTTTTCATACTTGGGCTGTTACAAAACGCCCCCCCTTGAAGGAATCGCGCCCCGAGATTCCTACTGAGAAAAGAGAAGGTCCGGAAACTTCTTGGGAAGATCCTCTTGAGCTGTGATACGTGAAACACATCGTGCACATTGGATAGACATCAAGGAATTTGGAAAACACCGGAACATTTTCAAGTAAAGGGGAGAGATTTTGCACCAAGGGTGTATAGCTGAATGGAACTTGATTCATTTGAGAATAGATTATCTGGCTAGAATGGTGGAACAGAGTTATTGACATCAATGCAACACCAAGAATAACATCAATGTCAGAATCATCAACATGAGAGTAACGAGGAATATGTGGCCTCCCATTTAGAATTTGATTTCTATGACTGAACTTGGAAGTCAACACTTGAGATCCCGGGGAGTGAACAGAGTTTTTATTGCTTAGTGGAACCAGAATTGGGTTGTATGTTGTGGAAAAGATTGTTGACACAAAGGAATGTGATGCTCCGGTATCAAATAACACTTTAACTGGATAAGAGTTTACGAGGAAGTTTTGATTAGACGCTGGTAGAAGATTTGAAGTGGAAAACAACAACAAGATTTCAACGGACGAAAAGGATGTTGAGAAGAACAGGATATCAACATCGGGGAAAACGAGAACAAGATTCCTGAGGTACTACGGAAAACCCATCCGGGCTTCTAAAGGATCAATATCTACTGCTTAAGGAATAGAGGATCTGCTTCCGGGGCCTATTTGCCACCGTTCTCAATCGTGAGTAGGCAACATGATAAATCATGTCACAACCACCTCCATTCCTATGGACTAGTAGATATAACTATCCCAGAGAAACCAGAATTCGTGAAATCCTAACTTGAAAGTTTAGATGAGAAGAGAAAAACAACGTTGCACTTCCTTACCAGAAAAGGGAGGGTGGGTGGGGAAAGAAATAAAAGAACAGAATTCCTACTCTCACGTTTCATTTTTCCTATATAGCTACAAAATAGTTTCTAGACTCAACTGCGACCAGTAAAAGGGATCCTACAGGCAGACAGGCTCTGATACCATTTGTCGCACCCTGATTTCTAGGGGATACTCATCGTACGAACTGGATAGCAGATGCTTGGATTATGGGGCATAACTGCTCCCACGTCCCAGCTTCCTGGTAGGCCTGCGCTTATGCGCGACAACACAAGCCCTGCTATTCCACCGTCGATGTAAACTATCCACTAGAGATCAAAGGCACTTCCGTCGACGTACTTCAAACCATACACACATGGTACGTCAACGGAGTTTAACAAGTGATATCACAACAGATCTCTACGACACAAAAGATTGAAATAAATTGCAAATAGCTCTCATTAGAGCAGAGATAGCAAATACAATCATTCATAGGGCACATGCCCCAACAATACATCGTTACAATACAGCGGAAGTATTCAACATGTCTGAGTACAGACAAGAACCAAATAGGCCTAAGAGGCCGGAAACAAACAGACGGAGCCCATCCACGAAGTCTCGGATCCTGCCCGGGTCCGCTATCTACTCGTCAGCAGTCTCGTCATACTCCACGTAGTTGCCACCATGTAGATCCTCGGAAACGTCGTCTGCGTAAACCACAGCCCCAAAGGGGTCAGTACATAAACGTACTGGCAAGCAAGACTCACAGTTCACCAAAGTGTAACCCGTCAACACCAAGCACAGATGCCTTGGGTTCAACGGAAGAGAGGGGATATAAAAGATGCTGCAACTGGCTGCGCTAACCAACTACAGAGATTCTACCACTTCCGGCTAACAGAAAAGGAGATAAGATCGAGGATTGTAACCAACTGAAAGATAACTTCAAACAAACCCATCCTGGATCTCGCCCCTTATCCAAAGAAGCAATCCGAGGATAACTCACACAGTTGTAATAATGATGGTTCAAATTATTGTGTCAATAAGCCTATTACTAGTCAAGTTATTAATCATGGGGTGTAACATGTTTGATCATTATGTTTAAGTTGTCCTGAGTACTTGTTAGCCAGTACTTTCACCAAGTAATCCATAACCGCGGAAAACACGGCTTCTCGAGAAGATTATCCCTGCAGGGTTGCACCAATTTGGCCGTACACTCATGAATAACCCGCCAGATGGAAAGGACCTTCCACCAAGCGGGGTACTCAACACAACCAACCATTCTTCGCATCAAGCCCAAAGAACCTTGGGCGCACGGCTAATCGAGCCCAGAAGAAAATGGACCCTCATAGCACTCTAAGAACGTGTCCCCCTATATGCCGACTACAAAAGTTCCACCCTGCGCTGGGCTCGCAAAAACATGCATGCGGCAAATGGAAAACACGAACTAAATGAGGCGATTTGGACGAGATGCGAATCAGGTCAAGTTGAGGGGGGCGCCCATACTCGCTTCCCAAATGCGGGTAGTGCGCTCATCATGGATCAGTAGACAAGACCCTTTTCCTATTAGGGTCGACACTAGCAGGCCTCAAAACCACACAGGGCCTCCTGCCGGTGCCTTATCATCAAATTTTTATTAATAGTAACATTAGCATGATTGATTGATTAAACATCGAGCCCCCACAACGTAATAGATATAGTAACAGAAAGTAACGGATAACAGACTCGAGCAAAAGCAACCTAAGCATGATAGTAAGACACGGGCACAAGCAATGGTTATAGGTGTGGAGGTGAGGCAATATCAAGGTTAAGGGATTCATGTGATGGGTTCGTAACAGAACAACTACTACTAAGGCTAGCAGAAAAGAACAACGGAAAGTATCGGTAACCAATGTTGAAAGGAACACAGTGGTTCATGTGAGTGATAACTTGCCTGCAAACCCAGTAGCCTGGTACTGAGCTAACTCCTTAGAAGGGGTGTCGTAAGTATCGTCGGTCTCAACGTCGTCGTGTATCCGAGAAGAAGCAAACAAGCAATGCAGAAAGATAAACAATCAATAACATGGCATAGGTGCACAAACATGGGATGATGCATGTCATGTTAATAGATGCATCAAAATAAACTACTTGACAAGATAACACAATTTAATTGGACCCATATGCAATGTGAATTGCATATGGATGCAAAGGGTTTAGCTTGAAGCAATGAGCTACAATTGATTAACAAGTGTAAGTAGTTAAACATGATGCATGCATGATGATGACAAGAAGTAAACAAGTTAGATGCAAATGGAAAAGGGATAAAACATGTGTGGGATTTTATTTGTCATGTTAAGAATTTGGTTCCTTATTGATGTCACACAAGTAATTGTTGTTTTCACCAAGTTAAAGTGTGCAAAACAAATAACAAAGTTTATATTTGAAAAGAACATCAAATTTTAGTTGGATTACATGTTTCACAATTTGAAATTGGACTTTGGATTAATGAATTATGAATTAAACAATATTAAACAATTTTTTAATTGCATTAAACAGGAGTTAAATGGTTTAGGCAATTTTAATTATCCAAAACAGAAAACAAAATTTATATTTGAATAGGTTATTTAAAATGGTATGGAAAACATATTTTATTTGTATTTACTGAATTAATAAATAATTAGTTATGGATTTTATAAGTTAGCATTTGAAATATTTAAGTTTGAATTTTAAATACATTTGGAAAAGTCAAAACAGTACACAATTAAGTTATTTGGAAAGATTATTAAATTTTGAACAGAAAACATATAAAGTTTTTATTTATTGGGTTTACAGAACAAAAGATATTAAATTTTGAAGTTTTATATTCAATTTTGTTGTTTAAATGGATTTAGTAATTAATAGGAATGCGCAGAAACCTTTTGTTACGGATCTGCTTCCTACCCTAGCCGCTGCCGTGCGGGCCCAGGCCTAGGTGGCAGCCACGCAGGCGGGTGCACGGTGAGGTGGCCACAGGGGTCACCGAACGGTGGGCCTGCCCACGCGCGAACAAGGAAAAATAAAGGGGCAAACTGCGGCCGAGGGGGATCGATCCCTCGGCCAGCAGCCCGCGCGCGAGGGAACAGGCCAGCTGCGCTCGCTTGCGTTTCGTGACAGGGTACAGGAGGCGAACGTTTTGAGGTTCAGTAAGGCTGCGACAGCACTTCTCTGAACCCCGACGTGCAACAGACAGCGAACGACGGTGGCCCTCCGGTGGCCACGGCTGGGGAGGTGCTGGCGACTCGCGGATGTAGCGTGGATGTGGGTGGCGTGTGCGCGGTGCTTGGCGTGGTTGCGGACAGAGCGAGAGGGACAGGAGAAAGGGGGCGGAGCGCACCTGCTGCTCGCTGTCGACGATCAGCAGAACGGACGGAAGTCCGGCGACGGCGCGGCCGGCACGGGCCTCCTCCCGCCTCCGAGTCTTCAGCAAAGATGAAGGCCAGGCCACGGGGGCTCCATTCCCGGAGCCTCTTGTGATTAGGCTCTCGTGGGCGGATTACCCGATGTGGCTGGCTTGGCCCGAGGAGGATCATGGTGAGGGGATGGTGGCCGTCTACGGTGGTGAAGCTCACGGTGGTTTTTTGGTCAGGTTCAGGCAACGAGAAAATAGCAGAGAGGAGGGGAGCTAGAGAGGACGGCGGCGATGGGGAGGGGAGCTAGGGTTTCTAGGGGGTCTAGGGTAGAGGGGGATACTTTAAGGAGGGGGATGCCAGTACGGCAGCGCATCCGGGAGGTGGGGATGGATCGGATGGTTGTTTCTCTGTTCGTACAGAGGATGACCTCACCCAGAGGAGGAAGAAAGCGACAGTTGAAGGGGTACCGGGCCAAGGAAGGGTTAGGTTGGGCTGTAAGGGAAGATGGGCTGGGCAGGTTTTCTCCCTCTCTCTTTTGCTGTTTTTTTTTTTTTTTTTTTTTTGTAACTTTGCTTTTGGAAGAAAATAGTTAGGTTTTAGCTTAGGGAAAATCTGAAAAAATTCAGATAAGATCCTTAGGCCAAAACAACCAGTTGGGAACTTTTATTTTCCAAAATTTTAAAGATTTGATTGCTGTTTGAAATTTAAACCAAATTGATTGAAATTTGCAATATTAGTTAATATTAGAAAACAAAGTATTTTTCAATAGGGTTACCCCTAAGTTTTGAAATTGATTTAAAGAGTACAAATGTGTGTTGAGATTCATGGATTAAAAAGAGGTACTGATTTTGAGAATTGGTTTGAATTGGAAAATGATTTAGGAATTATTTGATTGGATTAATTGATTGAGTAAAACCAACAATTTTTAGGAGTTATCAACATGGAATAAAATGGTTGTTTTCACTTGTTATTTTTATTCCAAAAGTTGTAACAGAACAAGTATGAAAACAAGGTATTTGAAATTGTTTGATTTTCATGGTGAAAACAAAGAATAACAGATGCAACACAACAGAAACAAATGCAACAATATGATGACATGATGCAATACTTAAATAAACAAGAAATCAAACATTCTATGGGGTAGTTTTCATACTTGGGCTGTTACACTTGGCACCAGGATGTTATGGCTAAAAGAACATTATGGGGGGGGGGGGTTGGATGGTCAATGGAAGATAGTCTCACACAACTAAAAGTGATCATTAGACAAGAGGAATTCTTATAATCGAAGTTATGCAAGGAGTAATGATTGCCACACAACGGATGCACATAGAGCTATAAGTGTATGAAAGCTCTCCAATGGAACTAGTGGGGGTGCATCCAACCTGCTTGCTCACGAAGACCTAGAGTTCTTTTGAGGAGGCTCATCATTGGAATATACAAGCCAAATTCTATAATGTAAGTTCCCCACATAGTTATGCAAGTCATAATATGAAAACTCTCTCCAAACTGAAGTAATGATGCTAACAAAGCACAAGTGTGGAATAAATGATAGTAGTGCTGCCCCCTCTCTCTTTATTATCTCTCTTTTGCCTCTCTTTTTTTCTTTTTGGCTTTTTCTCTTTTTTTTATTTATAACCTCACTGGTAGGGGCAACACTCTATTTTACAATGAATCATCACACTTTTAGTACTCATAACTCAAAATGAAATATCTCTGAGGTCAATAAAACTAAATGCTCCTGCCAGTATAGCAGTATGGAAAATAACAATGAAGCATGACAAGTAACATAATGATGATGGATGTTGTATGGCAATATATATTGGAATGGCTATGGAAATGCCATGGTAGGTAGGTATGGTGGCTGTTTTGAGGAAGATAAATTTTGTATTATGTGTAGAAGAACAAAGTTCTCCCATGGGGTTTGGATGTACTGGCGAAATTTACACCAACTCTCAATGTGAGAATGAGCAATGCACAATACCGAAGAGGCTAGCAAATATGGATGGTGGAAGTGCCAGAAAACCGCAACATAGAACTCACTAGTTAAAAGATTCCAAATAAAATCATGATATCACAAGGCATAATGAAAATCACTCCAAGAGGGTCTGTGGCAGTGACAAGTCACTATTAGCTACCCCGACCGTAGCGCGTAACAACAAGCTATCACGATTACTACCAGCAAAGGAAGTCATATACCATTATTCTATCAACCGGTTATTTGGGTGTGGCACAATTTCAAGCTTCTAGACCAACCATTAATTGTTTTTACTTTACTAAACCAGCAAGTTTACCATTAAGCATATTAATATCTCAAAACAAAAACAAATAATCAAGCGAAACAGTTTAGTGATCTACAAGAATATGACCATCTATCACATGTAGCATTTTCTATTTCCAACAAGCACCATTCAATACATGCTTTAACAAAAATCCTCTACATGCTACAACAAGCAAACATGATAGTAATCACATAACACTACTAAAACTAACAGCTCTAAAAAAGAGATGCAATGAAAACAAGAGCTAAACAGGAATTTTTGCAGTAACTAGACGAAAAACTAAGAATACTAGCATAACAAGTATTCAAATGAAAAACCGGAGCGTGTCTCTCTCCCAAACAAGGATGATATGTCCAATGATATTATTGAAGCAAGGAAAACAAAGAAAACAAAGAAAAACAAAAGAAAACAAAAATAAAAACAAACAGACGCTCCAAGTAAACTTCATATGATGTGACCGAATAAAAATATAGCTTCACGAGAAATGACCTTATAGATAGTTGATGAAGAAGGGGATGCCTTGGGCATACCCAAGCTTAGATGCTTAAGTCTTCTAAAAATATGCTTGGATGAACCACGGGGGCATCCCCAAGATTTGACCTTGCACTCTTCTTGATCACATATATCACCTATTCTCTTGACACTTGAAAACTTCCTTCACACCATACTCAAACAGTAGTTCACATTAGAGGGTTAGTGCAACAAATAAAAATCCAGGGGTTTTGTATGGCAAAAGTTCTATTGAAACTTTTAAACATTAGCTATAGCCACTGATGTTTCGTGAAGCAAAGAAATCCACTTGACATCGCAAAAGAGCAAATGCAAGAAAAATGGCAGAATCTGTCAAAACCAGAACAATCTGTAAAGACGAATTTTTTTGAGGAACTTAAGTTACTCAAATCGAAAAACTTAAATAACGAAACAGTTGCTTAATTATCTGAGGAATAAGCACAAAAAATTTCAGATCATTCTGATCTTCCAGGATTTTATACGATTTTTACGGTGGACAGCAGAAATCTGTTTTTTGCGCAGAAATCCGAAAACCAACTCCAACTCTCGTTAGAAACCTTACTTTGCACTACTAAAACATGAAAAGAAATACACAAAGGAGTTACTACAGAAGTATACAACCCCTTGACTTAATGAAAACAGATAAAAACAAAGCAAAAATAAAACCATGGGTTATCTCCCAAGAAGTGCTTTTCTTTAACGCCTTTTAGCTAGGCCCAGAAAAGTGGAATCAAGTATTTTCAAGTGAAGAAGCATCCAAATTGTAACTTGTTAGAATAACATAATCCAAAGGCAACTTCATTCTATTTCTAGGAAACTGTTCCACACCTTTCTTGAGTGGGAACTGAAATTTAATATTCCCCTCTTTCATATCAATAACAGAACCAACAGTTCTAAGAAAGGGTCTTCCCAAAACAATTGGACAAGAAGCATTGCATTCAATATTCAAGAAAAAAAATCAATGAGGACAAGAGTATTATTAACCATGATAAGAACATCATAAACTCCCCCAAAGGTTTCTTTCTAATATTATCAATAAGACGAATATCCAAATAACAAGGTTCCAATGGTGGTAAATCAAGAATATCATAGAGTTTCTTGGGCATAACAGAGATACTAGCACCAAGATCACATAGAGCATTGCAATCAAAATCATTCACTTTCATTTTAATAATAGGTTCCCAACCATCAACTAGCTTCCTGGGGATAGAGGCTTCACATCTTAATTCATCTTCTCTAATTTGCATGAGAGCATTTGTAATATGTTTTGTGAAAGCCATATTCATAGCACTAGCATTAGGAGAACTAGCAAGATTTTGTATGAACTTAATCACTTCAGTTATATCGCAATCATCAAAGTGAAGATCATTTTTATCAAAGATAATGGGACCATTGTCTCCCATGTTTCTAAAAATTCCAGCACTTTTATCAGGAGCATTTTTTAGCACTTTCAGGCAATTTTGCAATTTTACTAGCAGAAGTGGGAGTGTTTCCAACACCAATTACTTTACCATTGATAGTAGAAGATTTTCTAGCATGAGATGCTTCATTTTTACTAGTGGTGGTAATGGTGCAAACATTAGCTATATTATTCTTTCTAGCTATTTTATCTTCTCTTTCCCATCTAGCATGCAATTCAGCTAACATTCTAACATTATCATCAATTCGAATTTGGATGGCATTTGTAGCAGCAAAAAGGATTCTCATCTATGGTTTCATTTTTATCAGTCATTCTATTAATCAAAGAAGATTGTGCTTCAGACATGGATGCAATAGAAGTTTCAGCATGAGCAATTTTAGCTTGCAAACCAGATATTTCTCTGTTCAAACTCTCAAGTTGATAAATAATATTTTTAAGCATGGTAGATTGTTCTTCCATGGTATTAGTAAATAATTTAATTTGCACATATTGCTTTTGCATAAAGTTTTAAGTGGCTCTTTCAACTTCTAAAATTCTTTCATTAGTCATTCCAGATTTATCATTATAACCACTATTAATGGGATATGGCCTATAATTGTTGCTACCAAAATTATTCCTATAAGCATTGTTGTTGAAATTATTATTTTTAACGAAGTTCACATCAACATGCTCTTGTTGAGAAACCAAAGAGGCTAAGGGAACATTATTTGGATCGATATGAGCATGGCCATTCACAAGCATAGACATAATAACATCAAGTCTATCACTCAAAGAGGAGGTTTCTTCAACAGAATTTACCTTCTTACCAGTTGTAGCTCTCTCAGTATGCCATTCAGAATAATTTACCATCATATCATCAAGAAGATTTATTGCTGCCCCCAAAGTTATGGACATAAAGGTCCCTCCAGCAACTAAATCTAGAAGGTTTCTTGAAGAAAAATTCAGTCCTGCATAATTTTTTTGGATGATCATCTAAGTAGTCAGTCCATGAGTGGGACAATTCTTCACTAAAGATTTCATTCTTTCCCAAGCTTTAGAAACATGCTCATTATCAAGTTGCTTAAAATTCATATTGCTACTTCTCAAAGAAATAATCTTAGCAGGAGGATAATATTTTCCAATGAAAGCATGTTTACACTTAGTCCAAGAATCAATACTATTTCTAGGCAAAGATAGCAATCATTCTTTAGATCTTCCTCTCAAAGAGAAAGGAAACAATTTCATTTTAATAATATCTTAATGTACATCTTTATATTTTTGGATCTCACATAGTTCAACAAAATTATTAAGATGTGCAGCAGCATCATTAGTACTAACACCAGAAAATTGCTCTCTCATAACAAGGTTTAACAGGGCAGGCTTAATCTCATAAAAATCAGCAGTAGGAGCAGGTGGAGCAATAAGTGTGCTAATGAAATCATTGTTGTTTGTACTAGTAAAGTCACACAACTTAGTGTTCTCAGGAGTAGTCATTTTAACAAGATTAAAAACAGGAATAAAACTACAGCTAGAATAAGAACTATTTTTTTTTGTGTTTTTGATAAAGAGAAGCAAACAAGACAAAATAAAATAAAACAAGCAAAACTAAAACAAAGTAAAGAGATTGGGAGTAAAGACTCCCCTTGCAGAAATTCTCTTCCTCCCCGACAACAGGGCCAGAAAACTTGTTGATGGCGTGTAGACATCCTCGTTGGTAAACCTCAAGATAAAGGTTGTGAAGAATGCAGCAGCAAGTTTTTCCTCAGAAAAGAAACCAAGGTTGAATCGACCAGTAGGAGGACAAGAAATCTCTGAAGGTTGATACAGCTGAGGTGGCAGGGCGCACTACCGGTTCAACGGCAATGTGGAACCTACACAACACAATCAAATCACCTTGTCTCAACAAAGCAGTGAGGTTGTCAATCTCATCGGTTTTGCTGAACACAAAGAGGTTAAACGTATGGTGTGGAAAATAGTAGGAATGTTATGAAAGCAATAGGTATTTATCAATATGAGGGAAAAGGACCGGGGTCCAGAATTCACTAGTGGTATCTCTCCGTGAAAGAAAAATAACATGTGTGGTGAACAAATCGCAGCTCGGCGATTGACATAAATGAAGGCTGCACCGTAGTGCATATGCAAGACATAAAGATTATTCATGCGGGCATTACAACAAAATACATAGACCGTTCTCCAACTGCATCTATGACTAATAATCCACCCTCCGAATATCATCCGAATAAACGTTGGGTATTAAGTTGCAAGCAACAGATAATCGCAGTAAGCAAAGTGTGTAATGTAAACAATAACATCATACTTAGACAAATCATTGTTGTTTTCTCCCTAGTGGCAACATCACATCCTCCATCTGTCACGTTTCTGTCACTCGAGCACAGATGCAAAGGAGGCATGAACCCACTATCGAGCATAAATACTCCCTCTTGGAGTTACGAGCATCTACTAATAACGAAGAGCATGAAAGATCATAAATAACATAAGCATGAAGATAACATGATAGATTGATAATCAAAAGACATAGCATTCAACATTCATCAGATCCCAGCAAACACAACATCTAGCATTACATAAAGATGATCTTGATCATGTTAGGCAGCACACAAGATCTAAACACGAGGAACAAAGTGGAGAGAAAAACCATCTAGCTAATGCTATGGACCCGTAGTCCAGGGCTGAACTACTCACGCATCACTTCGGAGGAAGGCATGATGGTGTAAACCCCTCCGGTGATGATTTCCTTCTCCGTCAGGGTGCCGGGGAGATCTCCAAAACCCTCGCGATCTCGGGATGACGGTGACGGCGGCCTCGAGTGTTTCTCGGGTAAAAGTGGAATATCTTTAGGGTTTTTGCCTCGGGGGGATTAAATAGGCGAAAGGGCAGAGACAGTGGAGGCCTGGGGAACCCACACCACCCTCCGACTCGACCAAGAGGGGCGCCGCCTTCTGGTGTGGGCCCCTCCGGGTCTCTTCGGGACTCCGTGGAACCTCCGGGATTTCTAAGACTTCCGGACTTCGAATTTTCCAATTTCGAGAATATTTCAAGAACAACTTTTCTGAAACGAAAAACAACAGAAAACATGGAACTGGCTCTGTGGCATCTTGTCAATAGGTTAGTCCGGAAAATCGATAAAAATGACATAAAGTTTATAGTAAACATGTGGGAAATAACATGAAAACAACATGGGACATCAGAAATTAAGGATACGTTTATGACGTATCAGACGTACTGTATTTTCTGTTTATCATTCGTTGACACTAGCATACACCTTTCTTAAAATATAGACACTCCTCCACGGTATGTGATTGTTGGCAGGCACCCGAGGATTCGGTTAGCCATGGTTTGTGAAAGATGGATGGGAGGAGTGTCAAACATTTTAATACCCCTATTTAATAAAATAAAATCTCTAGCACATGAGTGATCCATGCTTCCCTCAGCGAAGGGCCTTTCTTTTACTTTTATGTTGAGTCTCCATCTTCTAACTTTATGCACGGTTGAGAGAGCAGAGTTTCCATTCTGAGTTTTATGTGTATTTCTCCCAGAAACATTATTAATTGATTCATGATGTGTTATTGCTAGTTCTCTAATTATTTGGTGTAGTCTTCCTCGTGAACTTTAAAGGTGTCCTGGCATTTATGTTTTGTCCCACTCTTAAGGACTAGCGAAATACCACTTTGCCATGCTTTCTCTATACATGAAACAAACGTATATCTTTCTTTGCATTGTTATCCATGATCTTTTATTTGTGTGACTTCTCGTGATGCAAGATGATTGCTATGCTTTATTATTAAAGTTTTATTTATCATGCTTATGTTAAAATTCTATGATGTCAGTTTACATATGCTTTTACATTACTTTGATGATCAAGTTTATGTTGGTAGCATGTCACCTAAGAAATTATGTGTTTTTATCGTTAACCTACTTGAGGACGAGTAGGAACTAAGCTTGGGGATGTTGATACGTCATAAACGTATCCCTAATTTCTGATGTTCCATGTTGTTTTCATGTTATTTCCCAGATGTTTGCTATAAACTTTGTGTCATTTTTATCGATTTTTCGGACTAACCTATTGACAAGATGCCACAGAGCCAGTTCCTTGTTTTCTGCTATTTTTAGTTTCAGAAAAGTTGTTCTGGAAATATTCTCGGAATTGGAAAATTCGAAGCCCAGAAGTCTTAGAATTCCCAAAGGTTCCACGAAGTCCCGAAGAGACCCGGAGGGGGGCCTCAGGGCCCACACCATAGGGTGGCGCGCCCCCTTGCCGCGTCGTGGGGTGGTGTGGGCCCCCTAGAGCTTGATGTCTACGCACGCTTCTATTCTTGTAGACAGTGTTGGGCCTCCAAGTGCAGAGGTTTGTAGAGCAACAACAAGTTTCCCTTAAGTGGATCACCCAAGGTTTATCGAACTCAGGGAGGTACAGGTCAAAGATATCCCTCTCAAGCAACCCTGCAATCAAGATACAAGAAGTCTCTTGTGTCCCCAACACACCCAATATACTTGTCGGGTATATAGGTGCACTAGTTCGGCGAAGAGAGAGTAAAATGCAAGTAATATGGATGATAATAAGTGATAAAAGCAATCTGAAATAAAAATGGCAGCAAGCAAACATGTAGCAGAACATGCGGAAAACGGTGTTTCAATGCTTGGAAATAAGGCCTAGTGCTCCTACTTTCACTAGTGGACACTCTCAACAATGAAAACATAATTGAATGCATAAATATCATTTCTTCACTATGCTACTCCGAACCACTCTACGGTCGAATAACAAACACTAATCATTGCGTAGGGCTTTAACAACACTCCTCAAGTCTATATTCCCTCTCTAGGGCACCCCAATGTCAATACGAGCGCCATAAATTAGTACTAAACAAACGCCACAACTTCATAGGTTCACCTTCCAACACAAGATATAAATATCATGCTAAACCAAACGGAGCACACACTGTCACCTTTACCCCATGATCAAAGTGTTTACGGAGATAACAAAACCAGTTGAGTAGCATAACAGATGAAGATCAATCTACATATTCAACTAGATTACAAAGCTCATGATCACATAAATATCACACCATGGGAGAGAGAGATGAACCACATAGCTACCGGTAGAGCCCTCAGCCTCGGGGGAGAACTACTCCCTCCTCATCATAGGAGACAACAACGGCGATGGAGATGGCAGTGGAGTCGATGGAGATGAGTTCCGGGGGCACTTCCCCGTCCCGTCAGGGTGCCAGAACAGAGATCTGTCCCCCGAAACTTGTCGGCGGGGGCGACGGAGCTACGGATGTATTTTGCGGAAAAGGTCAATTCCCCTAGGGTTTATGCCTCGGGGAGTATATATGGGCGAAAGGGCGATGCCGGGGGGTGGCCAGGGGGTCCACACACCTAGGTGGCGCGGCCAGTGGGGCGCGCCACCCCATGGTGTGGCCACCCTGTGCCCCCCTCCGGGGCTCTTCGAGACTTCTGGATGCTTCCGGGACTTTTAGGACTTCTGGCTTTTGAATTTTCCAATTCCGAGAATATTTCCAAAACAACTTTTCTGAAACTAAAAACAGCAGAAAACAGGGAACTGACTTTGTGGCATCTTGTTAATAGGTTAGTCCCGGATTACATAACAAAACGTAGGAAAACATACGGAAAACATGTAGCAATTGGCATAATATCAACATGGAACATCAGAAATTATAGATACGTTTGAGACGTATCAAGCATGCCCAAGCTTAGTTCCTAATCGTCCTCGAGTAGGTAAACGATAAACAAAATAATTTCTGAGGTGACATGCTACCACACAATCTTGATCATAATATGTAAAGTAGAGCATGTAAACTAGGATCAAATGAACTAAAGTTGTGATCTATATTTGATATCAACAAGTAATGCATAAACAAATAAGAAAGACGTAAAACTTTTAATGAATCAATACTAAAATACTATCAACCGTGCAAAGTTTATTAGAGATGATTTAAGCTTTCAAGAACAACAATATCATGCACGTCAAACGATCTTCACAACCCCTGTTAGGATCAAGTCAAGCTTTCCACACGATGCAATGCTTGAATCTTAAACTATTTGTGCACTAAAAACAAGCAAGTGTTCTGCGTTGGCCCCTGTCACCGGGATGTTATGGCAAAGAGAACATTATGGGGTGTTTGGAAGGTCAATGGAAGAAAGGCTCACAAAGCTGAAAGTGGTCATTAGACAAGAGAAAGTCTTACAACCGAAGCTATGCAAGAAGTAGGGATTGCCACACAACGGATGCACATAGAGCTATAAGTGTATGAAAGTTGTCCAATGGAACTAGTAGGGGTGCATCCAACTTGCTTGCTCACGAAGACCTAGAGCTCATTTGAGGAGGCTCATCATTGGAATATACAAGCCAAGTTCTATAATGTAAAGTTAGCCACATAGTTATGAATGAACGATAATATGAAAACTCTCTCCAAACTGAAATATTGGTGCTAAACATGAAGCACAAGTGTGGTATAAAGGATAGTGATGCGTCCCCTCTCTCTTTATTCTCTCTTTGGCCCTTTTTTTTTCTTTTTGGGCTTTTTCATTTTTTATTTTTTTTTATATATCCTCACCGGTAGGGGCAACATCTGATATTACAATGAATCATCACACTTTTAGTACTCATAACTAATAATGGAATATCTCTGATGTATCCAACTGCATGCTCCTGCCAGTGTAGCAGTATGCATAAATAACCATGAAGCTCATCATCAAGTAACATAATGGAGGTGGATGTTGTGCAGCAATATATCTCGGAATGGCTATGAAAATGCCATGATAGGTAGGTATGGTGGATGTTTTGATGAATAATATATGGGATTATGCGTAGGAGAACAAAGTCCTCCATTATTTTTTTATATATCCTCACCGGTAGGGGCAACATCCGATATTACAATGAATCATCACAATTTTAGTACTCATAACTAATAATGGAATATCTCTGATGTATCCAACTGCATGCTCCTGCCAGTGTAGCAGTATGCATAAATAACCATGAAGCTCATCATCAAGTAACATAATGGAGGTGGATGTTGTGCAGCAATATATCTCGGAATGGCTATGAAAATGCCATGATAGGTAGGTATGGTGGATGTTTTGATGAATAATATATGGGATTATGCGTAGGAGAACAAAGTCCTCCCACGGGATTTGGATGCACTGGCAGAGTTTGCACCAACTCTCAATGAGAGAAAGGGCAATGCACAGTACCGAAGAGGCTAGCAAATATGGATGGTGGAAGAGCCAGGAACCACAACATAGACTCACAAGTTAAAAGATTGCAGCAAGAAAATCATATTACAAGGAACAATTCAAATCACTCCAAGAGGGTCCGTGGCAGTGACAAGTCACTGTTAGCTACCCCGACCGTAGCGTGTAACAAAAGGCCGATCAGAAATGTACCACTCGTAGCAATCATATACCATTGTTTCTATCAGCTGGTAATTTAAGTGTGGCACAGTTTCAAGTTTCTTAGACCAACCATTAAAAGTTTATGCTTACTAGTCCTTCCTGTTTATCCATTAAGCAAATTAATATCTCAAAACAACATCAGTGATTCAAGTGAAGCAGTTTAGTGATCTACAAGACCATGCGAGTTTTTCCACTATACCAACTACCACATAAGCATTTCTATTCCCAACCAAGAACATATATGATAACCACCTAACTAAAAAATCTAACAGCTCTGAACAAAGGATGCATGAAAACAAAGGCTAAACGCAGTATTAGCAAAAAGTAAACACTCACAGAATAATAAGAATGAAAACTAGAGTGTTCTAAGCAATAAAAACGGAGCGTGTCTCTCTTCCACACAAGTATGATAAGATACAACCATTTATTACAGCAAATAAAACCAAACAAAATGAAAACAAAAATAAAAAGACGCTCCAAGTAAAGCACATAAGATGCGACCGAATAAAAATATAGTTTCACTAGAAGTGACCTGATAATTTGTTGATGAAGAAGGGGATGCCTTGGGAATCCCCAAGCTTAGATGCTTGAGTCTTCTTGGAATTTTCTTGGATGTACCACCGGGAATACCCAAGCTTAGGCTTTTCACTCTTCTTGATAACATCATATCATCCTCTTCTCTTGACCCTTGAAAACTTCCTTCACACCAAAATTCTCACAATCTTCATTAGCAACGTTAGTGCAATTGAAATAATAAATTCACAAGTTTAAGTTTAAACACAAGTATAACAATCAAAAACACATTAGCTACTGTCACAACTTCTTTTAAAACTCTTTTTATCAAAAGAAACACCAAAAGAAAGAGATTAAGATGCAAATGCGCTAAATGGCAGAAATCTGTCAAAACAGAACAACAGGTAAAGATCGATTTTTTCAAAAATCTTATGTTGCTCAAATCAAAAAGTGGTCTTCGACGAAAAGTTGCGTATATAAATCAGGATTAATCGCAAAAAAGATCAGGTCATTTTGAATTTTCTGTGATTTTTAATGGAATTAACAGTGGACAGCAGAAATCTGTTTCCTGTGCAGAAATCCGAAATATAGTCTCAACTTTCCACTACAGGCTTTACTTGGCTAAAAAAAAAATACAGCGGGGTTGCTAAGGAAATAGACAACACCCAGGTGCAAAGCACACAAAAGAAAACAAAGGAAAACGGGTTGAAAACGAAGAAATAAAACAGGTTGTCTCCTGGTAGCGCTTCTGTTTAAATGCCTTTCAGCTAGGCACAATGATTTTTAAAAGATGCTCACATAAGAATAAGAGTTGAAGAACAATAAGAGAGCATAAAGAAGAAATATAAAACACATTTAAGTCTAACCTACTTCCTATGAAAAATAATCTTGTAGAAAAACAAGTCAACGAAGCACAAAGTGGCTAGCATAGGAAGACAAAATAAGTGCAACTTCAAAAATTTCAACATAAAGAGGGGAAACTTAATACTTTTGAGATGCATAAAACCATGTTTCCCTATCTCATAATAACTTTCAGTAGCATCATGAATAAAATTAACAATATAACTATCACATAAAACATTATTATCATGAGCCACATGCACAAAAGAATTAATACTCTCCACATAAGCATAGTCATTCTTATTAATAGTAGTGGGAGCAAATTCAACAAAATAGCTATCATTATTATTCTCATCACCATAATCATTAAATATAGGAGGCATATTTTAATCAAAATTAATTTTTTCCTCAATAGTAGGTGGACTGAAAATATCATATTCATCATTGTAAACAGGTGGAACTAGAATACCACAATCATTATAATCATCATATATTGGAGGCAAGGTATCATCAAAGAAAATTTCCTCCTAAAAACTTGGGGGACTAAAAATATCATATTCATCAATACTAGCTTCCCCAAGCTTAGACTTTTCCACAACATTAGCAATAATGGTGTTCAAAGAATTCATACTAATAACATTGCTATTAGCATGCAAATAAAACTCCATAGTTTTTTTAATTTTCTCTTCAAACACTTCATGTCCTAACTCAAGATAAATATTATAAAGCTCTCTCATATTTTGGTTGTTTTCCGTTAAGACTAACTAGTGAAAATAAAAACAAGAAACAAAAAGATATAATTGCAAAATCTAAAGGAAATAACTTCGAGCACTCACACCCGAGGATGTGAGTACCTTTTACCTTACCTCACAGGCAACGACGCCAGAAAAGAGCTTGATGTCTACGCACGCTTCTATTCTTGTAGACAGTGTTGGGCCTCCAAGTGCAGAGGTTTGTAGAACAGCAGCAAGTTTCCCTTAAGTGGATCACCCAAGGTTTATCGAACTCAGGGAGGTAGAGGTCAAAGATATCCCTCTCAAGCAACCCTACAATCAAGATACAAGAAGTCTCTTATCTCCCCAACAGACCCAATATACTGTAGCATCCCAACTTTTAATAAAGATGGAATACCTGTGTTATTGTGCTAGTCCCTGGATCAATTGCTAGCACCACAGTACAAAATGAAATATCATGCAAATGTATCAAATTCTATTACATCGCATGATCCAGTCTTTACAAAATAGTATTACAACTTGCATAGTCTTAGAAGACTAGCAGAAAACAAAGATATACAGCGGAAAACATGAATAACATTGAGCCCATCTTCTTCATGTGCCACAGGCAAAACATGTTGGCGATAGTATCGAGATCCTAAACGAAATCCTCACTCGTCTTCAGAAATATCTGCAATATGGAATATGCAGCCACAAGGGAGTCAATACAATTTAATGTATTGGCAAGTAACACTATGGTGGATATAAATGGTAAGACTAATACTACATGCTTATTTGGCTGAGTGGAGTTTAGGCTAAGTTTGCATAAAGCTAGTTTTGTCCTATCTCTTTTGTAAAACAAACTTTTCTTTTCAAAGGGTGGCATCATTGGACTAAAATCCAAGTACCACAACTACTGTTCACTTGGTCAAATTTTACTTGCTGAAATTGATGATGAGATTCTTCCGTCAATCCTTGTCCAGCTGCTCATAGTTGTCCATAACCGGGGACACGGCTAAGATCTTAGTTTGTTGACTCTGCAGAGGTTGTGCACTTTCACCCTTTGTCTTCAATTAGCCCAAACATCCTATACACCCGGAGTGTATCATGGAAAGTAGAGAATTGAGA
This sequence comes from Alopecurus myosuroides, assembly GCA_028641055.1. NCBI lineage: Eukaryota > Viridiplantae > Streptophyta > Magnoliopsida > Poales > Poaceae > Alopecurus > Alopecurus myosuroides. The sequence goes on from CM054061.1 coordinate 49,028,470, forward strand.
CGAGATCTTTCAGAAGAAGAAGTCCAAACCCACCGGCAAGACCGTTCCACCTATAATTTTGCTACATCTGCTAGTCAAGCCTGGGCTGAACTCTCACAACTTAGTTGATCAAGACAGAGCCCATATGTCAAAAGGCTGCACGGAAAGCTACTAAACTTAGAAGGACATAGTAATATCTTTGTTCCTGGGTGGCCATCCGCAAGTGACAACCTCAAGTGGAATAACCCTTAGATATGGGCCCTGAGGCAACACTCAACATAAACCAGTCTTACCACTTCCACCCAGGTGGTTTATTTATTAGTTATACTTAGAATTTTTCCTCAACATCTAGTAAAACAATTTGTAACATTGCATAGCATCTACTAAGTTCAAAGGATATCAAAATAACAAGGTATAAGGGATGGCTACACACTACTAGGATAAAGCATAGCATAATATAACTTATTAAAATCCCTATCATGCATACTACTCAAAATCAACTAATGCATATAGAAAATAATGGGTAGTTGATGGTGTGTTACTTGCCTTGTTGAAGTTGGTGAAGAATTCACACTCTTCACAAAAGATCGTTGCTCTCCGTAAAATCTATTCATTGAAAACACAATAACAAAATAAACAAGCATCCTAACAAACAGACATACAAGTGTAGAAAACATACATAGCAACTAACATATCAAAAGGGGCTTAACCAAGTTGGTTAGGACAAGGTTTGGGTTCGAAAGATTCATTCTCTAATGGTCTCATACTTGTTAAAGAAATTCCAATGGTTTACTTGGGAAGGGCTAGGTTGAGCTTGATGTGATCTAACTTTATTATAACCATACTTGTCGAGGAAGTTCCAAGAGTTCACTAAGAATAAACATATTACTTCTTCAACTAAAGTAATACATGCAAACACTTGGTCATATTCACCTTCAAAAATATTTGAGTGACTATGTTAGTATATTCCATTGTGGTTAGGGTAGGCCTACTAACTTCCTCATCAAAGGGAAAATATTACTAAGTCTTGGGTTTTCCATTTGGGTCAATGGTTGGACAAAAATAACTTGTTATTCTTCAACTTGTATGGATTGCTTCTAGACCTCATGTGATTGCCTTCTTGAAGATCATCATCATGCCATCTAAGTTGTTTCCTTCCTTGGTGTGGTGCTTCTCTTGGTCTTGATAGTCTTCATGGTTTTCACTTCACTAATTGGTTTGGGTATGGGATGGGCACATATACCACTAAGTCAATTTGGAAAGAAAAATAAGAAGAAAGATAGAAAGAGAGAGGGTGATGTTTTCTTCTGGATTTCTTCACACTTGTACTTCCTTGAGTTGCTTCTAGTGGTGGAGTCTTTTCTTTAAAATTTCTTCATTGATCCTCCTTGTAGCTCTTCATGTTGCCACCAAGTTGAAAGTGAAGAACCTTCTATTTCTTGAGTCTTGTTTTCCATTTGCTAACTTGATGGATTCTTGAAGCAAGAATAGGGGGATGGAGGAGTAGATAGAACACTATAGTACTAGTGTTTGAGGTTCACTACTTGGTCTCTTATATGGTTTACATACTAGGGACTTTGTCTTGGATTCAAAATGGCCACAACCACAATGGTAGAAAGAACAAAAACAAAACTAAGGCATGATCAACTAGTGGTTCACTAAGATGAAGTTTTGGTCCAACTTACAAGGAAATGGTTCAAGGTTGTCCAAAAGGTTTAGGTACTGATGTCTCTGGTTAAAGGTTACCAAAAGGAGCAATTTTGCTTAAGGGAACATATTCCAATTATTTAAAGAATTAATTCTATGCCAAAAATACTTAAACATACAATTTAATTCTAAAATCAATTTTAATTTGATCAATAATTATTTTTGGACATAGGTTATGAAAGTACATATCCTAAGGTTTCCAAATATATTTTATTTACAATTTTTGGATTTGTAGAATTTGAATTATGTCAAATTTCATCAAACAAGCATATTTGCATTTGAACAAATTTTAAATAGCCAAATTTAACTTTGGCCAATGCCAAAAGTTTCTATATATTCTGGTGATTTCAAAAAGTCCAAGTTTGCTAAATTTGGGATTATGGTTTAAAAGTTGTGATGAATTGAAGTTGTAGGGGCTAATCTGTAAAACTGCCCAATTAAATCTATCCGGAAAAAAAAACAGAGAAGAGATGGGCCACGTGTCTGTCCCTGATTGGTTGGTTGTGCTGACTGTGCTGTCTACGTGGCGCTGACTGTATATGTTGACTGGATTAAGTGAAAAGATCCGGGGCGTTGGATCCAGATCCAACGGGGGCGTACCCCTTCGGGCGAGATCTAATCCTAGCCATCCGATTCAGATCCAAAGGCACAGGGACTAGGGCTTACCGTGGCAGCACTCCGGTAGCCGGAGATGGCGGAGATGGTGGTTCTACGGCGACCCGAGAGGAAGAAAACAACGATGGTTTCCCCTACGGTGGTCTCCTCATTCTAGGAATGCGATGAGAAGATGCACCGCAGCACAAAGAACACGCAGGTGGCCATGGAGCGGTCGCTCGCTTCCTCGAGCGTTGGCGCCGAGCAGACGGAGGAGCTCTCGACTCCGGCGACCGTGGATCAAATGGCGTCGCTGATTCTATGCACAAAAAAATCGTACAAGTGCATCAGCGCGTGCGCCCGAAAGAGGGGGTTCGAAAGGGACAAAATATGAAGGCAGGGAGGGGCTACGACGGCCGCAATCGATGACGAACGGCGGCGGGTACTGCGGACTCCGACGAGGTTATTCGAGGGCCTCGGGACTCTATTGGGGAAGGAGGCAGAGGGTAAATGGAGAGGGAGGGGAGGGCTATAAGGCTTCGTAGTCGCACCTAGGATTAATTTCCTTAATCGTGCGAATTGATTCAGAATCAAAGGAGCGTTTCTTCGGCAACGGGCGCTGGATTTTCGGCTGATTGAAGAAGACGATGGCGTCACCCGTGACGTCACCTTGCGGGACCCACTTGTCGGTGATAGAAAGGGGAAGAGAGGCTGGGGCGGGCTGTGCTGAGCTGCTGCTGGGCCTCTGCGCTGCACCGCGCGCTAGATAAGTCTTGGGCCTTTGTGGTCCGGTCTGTTTTCCTTCTTCTCTTTTTTTTTGTTCATTTCTTTTTCTATTTTCTCTTTTTCTTTATAACTTTTGTTTTTAAAAACCTTTTAGCCTCAAGTAAAATTTTAAATTTCTGAAATGACATCTTATTTCAACTAAGCACATGTGAAAACTATTTTCCTAGTGCAATTACGGTTTTGGAGAGACACCACTAGTGAACTGTGGACCCCAGTCCATTTCTTTACATTGATAATACAACCACTGCAACCACTATTTTCCTAGTGCAATTACGGTTTTCTTCATTGCCATCATTGTTCTCTTTTCATTACTGCAAACAAGTATTGTTTTCCACACTATACGTCTAATCCTTTGTTTTTGGCAAAACCGGTGAGATTGACAACCTCACTGCTTCGTTGGGGCAAAGTAATTTGATTGTGTTGTGTAGATTCCACGTTGTTGCTGAACTGGTAGTGCGCCCTGCCAATATTAGACGACAACAACCTTCTGGAGTGATTTCTTTCTCCTACTCGTCGATTCAACCTTGGTTTGTTTCAGAGGGAAACTTGCTATTGTGCTCTTCATACCTTCCTCTTGGGGTGTCCCAACGAGCATACAATCACGCGCATCACCGTGCTTTTGGGAGATTTGTGGATAATGGTGGAACACCGGCCGAGAAGTTTCCCATGTTGTAAAATATTATTTTACCAATTCATAATATGGAAAATTAAAGATGACGTACGAAATGTTATGAAGTTCAGAATAACTTTATTGGACGAGACTGAAAAGAGTTGTGAAAAACTGAAAGAACTTGTGGATGCGGTGAATCTTAGAGACGAAGAAGGCATATTTTGGTGCAAGTTAGATACCAAAGAACAATTTAGTTAGATCTCTGCATCTTCCAACAAACATCAGTGGAATCTGGTGCCATACAAAGGCATGCGAAAACTTAAAATATCTCTCAAGATCACATTTTTCCTATGGAAAAAAGAATGACCTAATCAAGAGTATGAAATGAAAACTATTAGTGTGATTTATGTTATGGAAGCGAATCCGTGAACCATTTTCTCTTTGGTTGCTTGCAGCTTAAGTTTGTTTGTCAGGCGGTGTCTGGTGTGCGCTTTTGGTATAGTCAAGCCTTAAAAATCAGTACAAAATACATATATGTTTTTGAAATGGCTCTTTTTTTCCCTCTACATGAGAGTACTGGGGACGCGGGGGGGGGGGGGGGGGGGGGGGGGGGGGGGGGGGGGGGTGGGGGGATTTCTTGAGAAATTTGTTAAACACGAAAAGTTGTGTATTTTAAGCACAAGTTCCCCCTTAATCCATCTTCTATCTTTTTTACTTGTATAGCCACATCGACGCCTGTGCGATATTACAAACAAGCCAAAGTTGAAGAGGGTTTGAAGCGGTGATGAATGCTCAAGAGGGTGATCAATGATGCACGCACAAGGAGACATTGATGGGCTCTTTGACAAAGAAGGGCATGGTGAATTTCGAGGTGCGATGATGGAGGACTTGCATTTAATGTTTTGTGTGAGGTGTGTTTTCCTTTGTTGATGGTATTTTGCCCTTTTTTGTAATAAGTGGAAGTGATCATAATATTATCAAAGACGCCATATCAGAAACAGATTAAGATTATTCCAACTAGGCACCTCTTTGCAGGTATTCCTTCCATCTACAAATAAGTGTGTTTTTAGATTTTTTTCTACCTCGTAAGAAAATAGCAATATATACAACACCAAATTAATGTCATAAGATTCACCTTGGAATGCAGTTTCACGATATACTAATCTAACACCATAAACCATGCTACAATTTTTCATAAATTTTGTTAATATACAAAAGCTAAAAAAACTTATTTGTGGAGGCAGGGAGCATGTACGTGGTACCTGCCGCCATGATGGTGTATTTTTTTTTTGCCAAAAATGTCCCATATACGAAACTAATGTTGAATCTGACCTCTCTGCAAAACTATTTCCAAATCTGGCCCTTGGTTCAGCACTAATGCAAATGGAGCCGACGTTGTGCAGCTCGATGGAACCATGGTAAGATGAATAGGTCAAAGGAAGGTTCCATCTGCATGGGAACGTATTACCTAGGAATTAACAACAACTGCCGTCAGGATTCTTGCGCCGTAAATTCGCGTTGACCATGGATCTTTTGTGGGGGGAGTAAGTCAGCCGTGATACTTCTCTCGTTCGCATGTCAACGGACTAACAGAGACGTACGCTGTAGGTCTTGCGAGACTACATGCACATGGGTGGGAGCCCTTACGTCCCACGGGCTCTGGGGTCTATGAGTGTCTGCCAGGGGCGCGTAGATCTCCATCGTGAGGGGTGGAATCAGGCGTTCAACCTGCTGGCAGAAATGGGTGGGCATGCGTTGTGCGGAGAAGCACGGTTTGGCTTGGACCAACTACCGGGCCCCACACCTGAGTGGGAGTGGACAGGATCTCGAGCCTGGTTGTGCAACATGGTCTTGGTCGTCCATGGGTAAAGTAACGCACCTCTGCAGAGTGTAAAAGGATGTGACATGTTACCCCTTGTTCCGGGAAGGAGCTGCGAACGCCGCAGGAAAGGCAACTCCATGAAAGTTCTAATCCTGTGAAGATCTGGCGGGCATAGTCTTCAGAATTAAAAGCAACCTCTTGAAGAAAGTTTTACAAAACCTTGCATTAGCTTATGACTCTTTCGAGTCTAAAGCTGTAGTTAGTGCATCAACCACCCACTATATATCATGAACTTGCTGAGTAACGCTCGTTACTCATTCTATCCCGTTTGTTCCCCTGCTTAGAGTTGAAGCCTTATTGAAGTCGTCATCGAGAAGCCATCACTACCTCATGAAGCTAGATGGAGTGATCTACTACTTAGTCGGTAAACCATCGTCATCAACAACGCTGGTGGAGGACAAACTATCAAGATGTAGTTGGAGACCATTCTTAGACTTAGCTATTTCAAGGCATAAATTAGGGCTGTCATCAGCCGTAGTGGATTAGTTCTGAGCTAGAGTTCTTCTCCGGCTTGGAGCTTCGAATTGCTTCTTCTGATGTTTCATTTGCAGGAGATCTTCTTGATTCATCAAGAGATTCTCAAGATTTTGTAATGAAGTTTGTATCCTATAGTTTTGCCTGGTCCCGCTGTGTTTCTGTTGTACTACTCTGAGGGATGTAATATTCACGGATAAGTCCTTCTGTGAGTATTATGTCATCGACTTGCGCACTACACATGCAGTGGTGTGCTGGGTCACCACAGGTGGTATCAGAGCGAAGCGACCTTAGGTTTAAAACCTTTTAGGAGATCTGTAGGTTGGTAAAGACTATAGGAAGCCATCTTATCTAAACCACACTTCCTACAACTATGATGACCATTCATTTGAGAATGATGCATTCATACTTGTATAGAATTTCTTACTCAACTTGAGTAAATATACTTATCTATTTCCTTTATACCTAGGTATGAATAAGTAGAAGTCTAGCATGTATTAGTGCTATTGTGAAAAGGAGAGTTCTGACGTGGTCAGAGATGATTAAGTCACAGTTATGATTAACCCATTCTATGAATGTATAGAATGGAGTATAACATGGTATAGAGTAAGCATAAGAATCAACAATAAGGAATGTTTGAGGATCATGAACTTTCATTAAGCCATGGTAACTACGGGGTAGATATCATATCCTTAGTTATCAAGTCCATAGGTGAATCATTATAGTATAGTACAGAATTAGGAGAAGGCATAAGCATTGACGGAAGCTACATTACTACTCCTAAGGTGATCAACCACATGAAGGATCAATAGATGCCATGAGAAGCTTATCACAATCAAGATAAAGTACATCAGATTACATGGTACTTAGACCATATGGAACAAAGTTAGTAAGACAACTACTATAGGATCATTTTGTCTTGCTTTATTCCATTGCACTAAGGCATGCAATTGGAGTAATTACCAAGTCAAAGAGTGGTTGTGTAGAATAGGATTACAAGGTAATATATACCTAATTGTAGTGTATAGCATTTGAGAGCCTTGGTACTTGAGATGTTTTACTCTAAGTACTTTTATTTCACAGGCTTTTGATGCATGAGTGATAACTGCATTTGGGATTTATTGGATCTTATTTGGATCTTTGATTGACTAGATCTGTGCATGAAGTTGGAACTTGATGTGCATATGCATGTGCAAACATTGAGTTCTATCTTGATGTTACTGGTCTAGAGGGTATAGGATTAGTATGAGAGCGGTCTGAAATCTCAGCGGATTGAAGCAACCACCAAAGCTCTAGAAGTACTTGAAGTCAAGAAGGCAGAAATCAACAAAGCATTGATGGTAATGGACCACATTTTACATCTTGTTTGGAATTGGTGAGCTACTACATCAACACATGGTGAGCTACCACAAATCATGCCAGGAAAATAACATGGGTAGTTATATCTTAGAAGGAAACATGTAGGAGTCGATAAATAAACTTATAGAGTTGTTCCGTAGAAGCTAAAACCAGAGATATAGAAAGACCATAGGAAGTAACCAGTGGAATAGATTGTAGTCATCTGTAGGAAAAAGTTAAAACTCGAGGAAACTCGAAGATATTTTTACTAATTAGAAGAGTCTAAGTCAGTGTACACTAGTTTGTATCAGTTTCTTTGAGCAGTATTCCTATTTAGACCATTAGATTAAACCAAATGGAAATCTAACCATAGACGGTATCCAGTATACCAGAAGAATCTTATTGGTTATTCATCACCCGGTGGATATACCAAATGTTCTTCAGAAAGTTGTGAGGGATAGGAAACCATACCTATTCATCGGAGAACGAAACTTGGTATCCACTATATGGTGGAAATACCACGCGTTCTTCGTGAGACCATTAGGAAGGCCTAGTAACAAGACAGAGTTGTCCTAACAACTGGCATGCTATTAGATTATCATACAAGAAAGTGGAAGGTGAACAATCAAGACAAGAGGCTACACATGCCAAGGTCAACACAAGAAATAGATGGGAAGATTCAACGGTCTACAGAAGTTCTTTCTACCTATCTTTACGTGAGAGAGGTTGAACTTCGGGACGAAGTTCTTGTTAAGGGGGAGATACTGTAACATCCCAGTGTTTGGGAAGTTATAAGGATCTAAATTTAATATGTGCATTTGCAAAGCATGCATCTAAAAGTACGGGAAATTTTGGCGCGAAAGTTTAAAACGAATCAAAGTGACCAAAGTTTCACTTGACATGATGAAATAGGTCTAGTTCATCTAGTTAAGAGTACGTTTGGAATGATCTTTATAACAAGTATCTTAAGGAACCAAATCATTTGATAATACAAACCATAATTGGTTATGATCAAACACAAATTTTCAACAACCTTAACCACAAGTCTATAAGTGACTTGGGATAATTCACTAGGTATCTAGAACTCAAAGAGGGGTGAGAACCCAAATCACACAATTGATCATCATACTTCCTCCAATGACTAATACACAATTGAACCACCCCATCAACAGAGGTGTTATGTCCTCTCAAACAATAAATCTTTAAGTGATCAACCATTCACCTCACATCTTTCCAAATTATTTAGTAACTACTAAGTTAACCTTCACAAGTAGATAACAAAGTTTCAATAGAACATCAGTGATACAAACAAGTGTTAACTCAAAACCCACAAGGGGAAAATGACATAATAATTGTATTAACATATTTATCGAATATGTCCATATCTCCTCAACCATAAATGAAGTACCTAAAGGAAGAAGTAAATGTTCTTAAACAACTGTTAAACCTTGATCATTACATATGATCTTTCCAAAATCTTTATATCTGCATTATGCATGACAAACATTACAAAGGAAGATTATAAAGTAAAACCAAGACACCTGGGAAAACAATTAATAACTATGACATAAGTCATTCAACTCAATAACCTTCACATGATCATTGTTTCAACCATCCTATACAAGTGAGTATCTGAAATCTTAACACATCAATGAACCATTTGATCAACCTACTATTAAGTCATCATTCCATAAGCATTTCACACCTCTACTCAAATCCAACAATTCTACAACTGGAGTTTCTCTGGATACAAGTAAGGAAAACAACAAGTTATAACCTCTATTAGAGGAATTGAATGGATAGCTAAGTAACACCAAATATATATGAACATGAACATATCATATGGGAGATAAAATAAGAAGTATATGGAAGGATAATAAAATCATGAACTAACTCTTAAATCAAGATATTTCTACTTTTTCTAGATTATCTTGTTTTCACAATCTTCTATGAATCATTCTGCAAGAGAAGCAACCCACAAGAAAGGAGGAACTACCACAAGAAGATCTACAGAAGGATTCTTTAGGTTGTCTTAGAAGTGCTAACTCAATCTATCCTAGAGAATTTGGAAAATCATACACCCAGATCAATCCTTATTAAACTATCTAGAAACAATGTGGTATTCTAATGTTGGTGTTATATAGAAGTAGTTTGATAACAAGTTTGCAACCTTGTTAACAAATCACTTTTGTAGGCTCTAACAGTTGAGTGTCATATAGAAATAAACATAAGGTTTGGTAACCTTGTATTTATCAGCCATTTGTATATGAAAAGTAATTTGGGGACAAGCCTTGCAAACTTGTCAACAGATTCTTCTTATATGCTTAAGGCTAACTGATGTCATAAACTACACCTACACTCATTTTATCATCAACCAATAGAAAGAATAACACCAAGGAACAAGGAACCATTCTATAATCCTCTAAGTAACATCCTTGCTTGGAGTAATTGGATGTTTTCACCACAATGGTGAAACAGTTGAGGTTGGAAACCATGAAAGGAACCTACCTGCAATGGACAAAGGTGATAACAGAAGATTAGTGACAACCAGTGACAAGAACATCAAGCAACAGGAGTCAACAAGGAGAAACACTAGTTTAGCAAGGAAGCCTAGCATAAGAAATTCTCCAGTGAAATCTTCAGTGATATTAGAGAAACTATAACCCAATGCCTTGTCAAGACCCATCATAGATGAGAAACAAATAACAATCACTTTAATGGAAACAATTGGCATGAGTGAAAATAGCAACACTGCCTCAGTTAGGGAGTATAAGAAATTATCCAGTGAATCCTTAGGATTTATTAGGGAACCATTAACCTCTGTCAAGCTCATCAGAGATGAGGAACTCATAGTAAATATCTTAAATGGAAATAATTATCAATAATGATTTAATAACCAACCATTTCATCCAAAGGTCTTGATATGTGGAGGTTAATGGTAACAAGTTCAATACCTTGTTTTCCAAATCCTTTTCATACACAAGACTAACAGATGATGACTAAAATTCATCAAACCATAACCATGTAAAATAATTACATGCTTTAAACAAAAGATGGGATAATACCCATATTGGAACCTATGTGGAAAACAAGAAAATAAGATCCCAAAACCACATATGTTTTCCACTTGATCAAGTACTAAAATCAGCAACCTTTCTTACACACACTTAAGCAAAATGCCAACCAAAATTGCTAAGAGTTGTAACTATGAAAATAACATAGTATTATTAAAATAAAACAAGTTCATTACCTAATAAAAATAATTTAGTGTGTCATGGGATACAATTCTTTATTTAGTGAGTTCCATTTCCATACACAGAAACAATACCAAGTAATTTTACCAAACTATTTTCTATAAGGGATTGTACCTAAAATTGTTCAATTATGATACACCACCTTGGTATCCACAAGTTTGGAGTGTGTACTTTTATTAAATATGCTTTAGCATAATTTTAAAGCTATTAAATTAATAAAAGGAGGAGAAAACAACAAAATCACTTAATCTAGCACCCTAAATAAAAAATACAAATATGATTCAAATCCACCAAAACAAAATATGGTGAGTTAGAGAATTTGATAAGGATTCCAAAACTTATTTTTAATAATTTTTTTGTTCACAAAAAGGCCCTAAAAACATTAATTCCTTCTCAGTTTGTAAGGCAGAAGGACCTCTTTGTAATATTTAGAACTTATAGGGGGGTATCGAAATTGGGCATTCTTTTCCTTTCTTCTTCCTCTGCCGGAAGGCAGAGGAGAAGCAACGCCGTGGCAGCACCGCCGCTGCCACGTATTGCTTGGCCGTCCTCGTCGAGGATAAGAAGGAGAAGGCCTCCGTGACCATCTTCTCTTCTCCCTCCCTCACTCGCTCATCCTCTATCTCTGTAAGAAAAACTACCGAAACCCTAACCCTAAACCTCACGGCCGCCGCTCGTCGCCGTCGTCTCCGGCCACGGCTGGACGGCTTGAGAGCTCCATTAGCTTCGCGAAGTCCTACTCTACATCCTCGTTGAGTATCGCTTCCAGGGATACCCGGGAGGAGGCGAATCGGGTCATCCTTTACAACTCCGGCCGCCGGCCAATTCTTGATGCCGCCGGCGATTCCGACCTCGCCGTGCTCCATCAACTGCATCATCACGCTCACGGTGAGCTGCTGCATCTTGTACTGCCCTCCATTCAGTTAATCTGCGTCGAATCCGTGGAGGTCATCATGTTCCGCCGCCGGTTGCCGCACCACCACTCGCCGCCGGTCACCCCACGACCATATGGTCCAATCGCCACCACCCCTACACTCACCAAGTCCTCCTCTAGCTAGTGCACACAATGAATTGAAGCAATTTGAAGCGAATCCTCGAATTCGAGTTTCACAGAGGAGATCCTCTCCTCTGATGACGCGGTCATGACGTCATCACGACGTCATGGACCTTTTCCTTCTGTTTCTAATTATTTTCGTATAGGAAAAAGGAAACTGACTGGTGGACCCCATCTGTCAATTTAAATAATGGCAGAAAAATCATTAACTCTTAAAATCAATAACTTTAAATTTACTCATCAGAAAAATACAAAGAAAATTGATAAATGCTTAGAAAAATATAATCTAAATATTTATAAACTTTTCAAAATGTTTGATAAAATTTAAAATTAAATATTTTCTTTAGTTAAATTAAATCATTTAAAATTGAGAAAATAATAAAAAATTCATGAAATCAGAAAAATACAAGTTATATACCAAAATGCTCCAAATCACAAATACAACACATCTATGATGTTTCCAAAGTCATTTGATCAAGTTTCATGTGTGCAATAGTTTGCTTAGTCATTTAATTAATTTAAAATTGAGAAATTAATAATTTATTCAAATATTCTCAGAAAAATAAAATGTTATATCAAATTAAAGAGAAAAGAATTTCCAATTCAAATATGTCAAACATAAAACATTTAGTTGAACTTATAAACTTGTTTCTGTGAGTATAATGGAATTCGATAATATTCTATTATAACAGAAATAACTATCACACTATTATTTTCTTTACTAATAACATTCTCAGGCTTCCACACCTACTAAAACCTATCATCACAAGTCATTAGCAAGTATTGTGATGATAGAGTTAGCTATGCTAGTTCATCATTTTCAACTAAACTCATTGTCCTTAGCTCTACACTTTTGGAGAATATAATCAAACATGTTTGTTATCTTTTCAATAAATGTTTTCCATGTGTTGTTGTTTTGTCATCTAATAAAGTAATAAACACTTCCACTTAAACATAATAACAATTGTTTGCCAAGTAGAAGTGAAACACATGTAACTCTAAAAGAAGTAATAACCACATCACCTCAAGTAATGAAACAATTCACCTAAATCCTGTGTGATGGAGATGTCGTATCAAACGTGGCTTACATTTGTAAGCTGGGGTATTTTCCAGGGTATTACACGATGCATCTCATTACTATGCATGTATCATCTTGCCAGTGTTTTCTGTAGTCCTTACCGGGACTACTTTGCTATCTTTCAGATGTTTGGATTTCTCTACGCGATCCTCGAACCCTGAAGTCCTGGATTATTATTGTTATTTCAATCTCAGGCACGTTCATCACTTGCTCATATCCTTTGCAGTATCTCATAAAAAACTATTGGCAAAAACCCTATCGTATTATCACCTATTCTCAAAAGAATGCATGATCCTATTTTTATAATAATATGACTAATTGAATGACTACCCGAGTGGTAGTGTTCTGTTTGGTGGGCAGATGGAACCATGGTAAGATGAATAGGTCAAAGGAAGGTTCCATATGCATGGGAACGTATTACCTAGGAATTAACAACAACTGCCGTCAGGATTCTTGCGCCGTAAATTCGCGTTGACCATGGATCTTTTGTGGGGGGAGTAAGTCAGCCGTGATACTTCTCTCGTTCGCATGTCAACGGACTAACAGAGACGTACGCTGTAGGTCTTGCGAGACTACATGCACATGGGTGGGAGCCCTTACGTCCCACGGGCTCTGGGGTCTATGAGTGTCTGCCAGGGGCGCGTAGATCTCCATCGTGAGGGGTGGAATCAGGCGTTCAACCTGCTGGCAGAAATGGGTGGGCATGCGTTGTGCGGAGAAGCACGGTTTGGCTTGGACCAACTACCGGGCCCCACACCTGAGTGGGAGTGGACAGGATCTCGAGCCTGGTTGTGCAACATGGTCTTGGTCGTCCATGGGTAAAGTAACGCACCTCTGCAGAGTGTAAAAGGATGTGACATGTTACCCCTTGTTCCGGGAAGGAGCTGCGAACGCCGCAGGAAAGGCAACTCCATGAAAGTTCTAATCCTGTGAAGATCTGGCGGGCATAGTCTTCAGAATTAAAAGCAACCTCTTGAAGAAAGTTTTACAAAACCTTGCATTAGCTTATGACTCTTTCGAGTCTAAAGCTGTAGTTAGTGCATCAACCACCCACTATGTCGGGGGGTTACCCCCGAGTAGGGTAAAGACAGGTGGTAAAGGCCGCTTACAGAAGAGAGGTTTGGTCGGGTAGCCGACTACCGGGTACTCGCTACCCGGTCGACTGCTACTCGGTCTCACCTCAAGATGACCAGAAGGAGATATCAATCAGGTTCTACCCTGTCGAGTAGAAGGTTTGGCCCGAGTACAATTGGCGGGAACCTTTGGCGGGAAACTACTCGGGCAGGAAGTCAAAGGAGCCGTTCTGACACAGGATCCCGCGTATCCTGGGTCCGTACTTGGCAGCATTCGAACTACTGTTCACGTGGGGACGGTCTGTCTGACAGTGACAGCATGGAAGCAGGCCGTGGCAGGATAAGGGGGGCCTACCCTGTGACTAGGTACAGTGATACCAGTCTGTCCCCTAGTTTTGCCCAACGACTTTACAGAAGCAGACAAGATCAACGACCAAAGCTGTCAGCGGGTACTCGGAGAAAGGACGGTGTGCACACTATGTCGACACTTGTCTAGATTTGGACGTATCCGGCTGGGCACCGCGTATATAAGGTGCCCCGCCGCCTCCTGCGCGAGGCATGCTCTCTCATGCTCCCACACAGGCTCATAGTGAACCCTAGAAACCCTAAGTTCTTGACCTAGCTCTACTCGGAGAGGGGCAAGGGGCTACTCGGTAGCGATATCGTTTGTATTGTACCTACTCGGAGAGACATCGTAATACATAGAGAAAGGCAGGAGTAGGGGTTTTACCTCCTCACGAGGGCCCTGAACCTGGGTACATCGTGTTGTTTGTGTTGTGTGGATCTCACCTCACGCGGCTACTCGTCGCGTGATCCCTCCCCGGACACCTCCAGCGTCCATCGTCCCCACATCTTTAGCCATCCCATGGCATCTGCCGTGACACCACCACGACAGTTGGCGCCCACCGTGGGGCAACCAGCGGCGCTGGCTGGAGTTTCTGTTCGGACGGGATCTTCATCGGCGGAGCGCGTAGTTTGTGGCCTTGTCCACAGATTCGGCTCCTTCGACTTCGTCACCGATAACGCCGGCTGTTTCGGCGGCATGGCCATGCCGGAGGGCGGTTCGGTGATCTCCTTCGGCTCGCATCTCGTCTACGTCGCCACCGTCGCCAACAGCGCCTACCCCGAGCTGGTGCAGGACGCGGAGGATCCTCCCGCGGTGGTTGCAGCTCGCGGAAGGCCGGCACGCAGCTCTGCATGCTGCGCTGAGGTGATGGTGACGGGCTTGGCGGCGAACGCTGGCGCAGCTGCTACTGGCGCTGCGGCCGTCGTCGAGGAGGTTGACGACCCGCCTGCTGGTGGCAGGACCCACCGGCCCTACGAGAAGGAGAGCAACCTGCCACCTTCCACGTCTACGGTCATCCCCGCGTCAGCTGCGCGAACCGGCATGCCCACGCCCACCGACGTCGAGCTCCTAGCCGCGAGGGAGCAGCTGGAGCGGCAACGCCAGGAGCTGCTCGCCGAGCAGGCGGAGTTGGAGAAGATCAGGTTGGAGCTGAGCCTGGACCAGCTCGAGTACAACAAGGCTCACGGCTTCACGCCGGTCGCCAGGAGGCCCAGCAGAGTGGGTGCTACGCGGCGCAACCTGGGCGCCGAGATGGCGACTGTCGCGGAGGAGCCCGCACAATCGGCTACCGCGAACACCTTCACAAGGCCGAGGTACAGCACGCCCGCCAAGACGCTGCGAGCTGCGCAAGCTGTGGCTGCCGAGTTGCCGCGCCTAGATGGAGAGGCGCGTCTCAGGCAGCAGGAGAGGCTCAACGAGTTGGTGCTGGAGGCTGCCAGGCAGAACGAGGAGTTCCGCAAGGCCAACCCGGGAGCTGGAGCCTCGCAGGTAGTTCACTCGCACGCGGCTAGATCTAACGATCAGGCCTCGTCACCACATCCGAGCCGCGAGAAGAGCCGCAGCGGGCGTTCGGGTAGAGACAGGCAGATGCAGGTGTATGACCCGGCTGCTGCCGCGAAACAGGTTGCTGTGCCGCAGCAGCCCGGGCAGGAACACAACGCTGCAAGAGCAGGCTCTCAAGCCCATCAAGCTCAAAGCCGTGTCCGAGAAGCCGCGCGTCCGGGTACTTCTCGGCAACCCGCAGCTCCGCCTACTCGGCAGAGGCAGCAGCCGCGCCCGATGGCACCAGTCGCCAACCCGGTGGAGCAGCCTGTAGCTATGCAGGTGGATAGGTATGATGATGGCTACTCGGCTATGGAGATGGCTGGTTATGACATCCATGATCGTGTTGGTGAGCGCGTGTTGGCGCCTGGAGATGCAAGGCATCAGCTGGACCGTATCAGCTTGTCGGCGCGGCTTGAGAGCACGGGTCCTCCTGGCCCCGAGTGCTTTGGCCCGCGCATCATGAACGAGCCTTCCGTGAAGGGCTTCCAGCTTGCAAGAGGCACCAAGAGCTACAATGGTAGCACCAAGCCTGAAGATTGGCTCAACGACTACGTCACCGCAGTCCATATTGCGGGTGGCAACAGGAGATGGGCGGTGCGCTATGTGCCGCAGATGCTAGAGGGTCCAGCTCGCACTTGGCTCAACAACTTGCCCAAGCACAGCATAAACTGCTGGCTGGACTTCTCGGACGCATTCGTCAGCAACTTCACCAGCACCTACAAGAGGCCGAATAGGCCACAGCAGTTGTCGGCTTGCCGGCAGCGAGAAGACGAGACGGACCGCGAGTACCTTACTCGGTGGAGCACCTTGAGGAACACTTGTGAGGGTGTGAATGAGGCACAGGCCATCACTTGGTTTGCGCAGGGTTGCCGACATGGCAGCATGCTTTGGCAGAGATTGCAGAGGGAGATGCCGAACACCTTGGCCGAGACCATCAAGATCGCGGATCAGTACGCACTCGGAGATCCTACTCAGCCACTGATGGATTCCTCTGAGCCGAGAAGAAACTTCAACAGCAGCAAGCGCAACGAGTTCCGCAACAAGCGCCGAGTAGATACTCGGTATGATCCCGAAGAGGTGAATGCAGTAAATGTCGGAGGCGGTGGTGGCCAAAGGCAGAAACCTGCTGGAGCCTACGGGCAGAACCAGAACCAGGGCCAAGGCAACAAGAAACCGTTCCGCACTGCACAGCCGGGTAGCGGGAACTCCGAGCAGCCGAAGAAGTTTGTCTTCGATGACATGAAGGATGGCCCATGCAGCTTTCACACTCACCACCCCTCAAGGCCTGCTAACCACACCACTCGGCAGTGCGAGTGGTGGGATGTGATCAAGAGTGATGGCTTGCCTCCTCCTCCTCCTCTGCCAGCTGCCAATGCTACTGTTCAGCCTACTCGCGCTCCCGCAACTCGGCCGCCAGTTTATCCGAGAAGAGAGAATGTCAACCAGGTGGCTTTAGGAGCCAACCGGAACTTCAACAACGAGAGATACCGCAACAACAACAACTACAACCGCAACAACAACAACAGAGGCAACAACAACTATCAGGGCAACAACAACGGCAACAATGGCAACAACGGGGGCAATGGCCCTAACCAGTACCAAGAGCATCATGAGAGCTACATGATCTTCACTTCTGAGGCAGTCGACAAGCAGTCACAGCACAGGCGGGCCATGGAGGTCAATGCAGTGATTCCTGCTGTCCCGCACTACATGTACTGGTGCGACCAGGAGATCAGGTGGACTCGGGCAGATCACCCCAAGGTGATGCCCAATCCGGGTACCTATGCCTTGGTGCTGGATCCCACCTTCCTGGGCCCCGAGAAGAATGTGAGGTTCAGCAAGGTGCTGATCGACAACGGCAGCAGCATCAACATCGTGTACAAGGACACACTCGAGAAGCTTGGCCTGGCCGAGAACATGATGCTGCCTAGCAAGACCACTTTCCATGGCATTGTGCCCGGGATCTCATGCAACCCGATTGGCCGAGTGTGGATTGATGTGCTATTCGGTACTCGGGAGAACTGCCGCACTGAGCGCCTGCAGTTTGAGGTGGTGGATCATCAGAGCCCCTATCATGCTCTACTCGGCAGGCCTGCTCTGAGCAAGTTCATGGCCTCGACCCATGTGGCTTACCTGAAGATGAAGATCCCCGGGCCCAATGGCATCATCACCATCTCGGGAGATTACAAGAAGTCCATGGAGTGTGCCTCTGCTAGCTCTCAGCTGGCGGAATCGATGGTGATTGCTGCCGAGAAGAAGAAGATGTACGAGGTGGTGGCCATGGCTCAGTCCGCACAAGCTGGCGCGCAAGGTGTGCCGAGTACCCAGCATGGTACTGCTTTCCAAGCTGCCAAGGAGACCAAGACAGTCCAGGTTGACCCCGAGTTCCCGGAGCGCGTGGCCATCATTGGTGCCGGGCTGGCCGAGAAATAGGAAAGCGCGCTCATCCACTTCCTCCGTGAGAATCGGGACGTGTTCGCCTGGACCAATGAGGATCTACCAGGAGTCCCGAAGGAGTTGGTTGAGCACTCTTTGCATGTGCGTCCTGACGCCAAGCCCGTGAAGCAGGCTTTACGCCGTTTCGGGGATGAGAGAAGGAAGGCCATCGGTGATCAAATCACCAAGCTGCTGATCAGTAACTTCATCATGGAAGTACTGCACCCGGACTGGTTAGCCAACCCGGTCATGGTCGAGAAGAAAAAGGAAGATCCCAAGGCTGCCACCGCATGGCGCATGTGCGTCGACTACACCGACTTGAACAAGGCATGCCCCAAGGATCCTTTCCCGCTACCTCGCATCGATCAGGTGATCGATTCCACTGCCGGCTGTGAACTGTTGTCTTTCATAGATGCCTACTCTGGTTTCCACCAGATTGCACTCAACCCTGCTGATCAAATAAAGACTGCTTTCATTACCCCGTACGGGGCTTATTGCTATCGTGTCATGTGTTTTGGCCTGAGGAATGCGGGTGCAACCTATCAGAGATGCATGCAGAAATGCTTGCATGACCAGCTCGGCAAGAATGTGCAGGTGTACGTAGATGACATCATCATCAAAACGAATAAAACACATACTCTGCTTGCCGACCTGGAGGAAACCTTTGCTAACCTACGCAGGTACAAAATGAAACTGAATCCGAGTAAGTGCACCTTTGGTGTACCAGCTGGAAAGCTACTCGGTTTCCTGGTTTCTAGTCGGGGCATTGAAGCCAATCCGTCTAAGATAAAAGCTATTGAGAGCATGTCTTTGCCGAGATCATTGAAGGACGTGCAGAAGTTCACGGGTTGTCTGGCATCTCTGAGCCGCTTTCTTGGCCGAATGGGCGAGAAGGCTCTACCTCTGTACCAGCTGATGAAGAAGAGTGACAAGTTTGTCTGGACTCCACAGGCGGATGCGGCATTCAATGAGCTGAAAGCAATGCTGGCTAGCGCTCCTGTCTTGGCTAGTCCGCTACCCAAGGAGCCTATGCTGCTGTACATTGCCGCGACTAACCGAGTAGTCAGCGTGGTGATAGTGGTGGAGCGAGAAGAAGAAGGCAAGAGCGTGCAGCGCCCAGTCTACTATCTCAGTGAAGTGCTGTCCAGTTCCAAGCAAAACTATCCTCACTACCAGAAGATGACGTATGGTGTGTACCTGGGCGCCAGGAAGCTGAAACATTACTTCCAGGAGCACCCTATCACTGTTGTGAGCTCTGCTCCCATCTCGGACATCATGGGAAACAAGGAGGCGAGTGGCAGAGTAGCCAAGTGGGCAATTGAACTAGCCGCATACGCTCCCGCGTATACGAGAAGAGAAGCAATCAAGTCTCAGGTACTGGCGGAATTTCTTGTGGACTGGGCCGAGATGCAATATGAACCTCCTGCTCCAGTTTCCAACTATTGGAAAATGCACTTTGATGGCTCAAAGGTGAAAGAAGGCCTTGGTGCTGGCGTGGTGCTTACATCACCCAAGCGGGATCAGCTCAAGTATGTGTTGCAGATCCATTTCAAGGCATCCAACAATGTAGCCGAGTACGAGGCAGTGGTGCATGGGTTGCGAGTAGCAAAGGAGGTTGGTGTGCAGCGCATTATATGCTATGGCGACTCAGATCTAGTGGTGCAGCAAGTCTCAGGTACCTGGGACGCTTTGGATGCCAACATGGCATCGTATCGCTTCCTGGTGCAGTCAATGACTGGGTTTTTCGAAGGCTGTGAGTTCCAGCACATTCACCGAGCGGAGAACGAAGCAGCAGACGAGCTATCCAAGTTGGGATCTTCTCGGCAGTCCATCCCGGCAGGGATTGCCTTGGAGCATTTGAGGAAGCCATCCATCAAGCCTTCCCCCAACTCGGAATCCATCTTTGTCCCTTCTCTGCCAAGTGAGGAATCTGACCCAATGGAGATTGACTGGGAGAGTGCTGCAGGGAACCCGGGGACTGCCGTCCTATACTCGGGGACTGCCGTTCCCTACTCGGGGACTGCCGTTCCCTACTCGGGGACTGCCATTCCTTACTCGGGGACTGCCATTCCCTACTCGGGGACTGCCATTCATTACTCGGGGACTGCCATTCCTTACCCGGGGACTGCCACTCCCTACTCGGGGACTGCCACTCCCTACCCGGGGACTGCCAGTCCTTACTCGGGGACTGCCGCCCTCAACCCAGAAGCTGTTGCATTCATTGAAGAAGTTCTCGCCAATCGGTCTGGGCTGCAGAGAAGCGCTCCTACTCCTCCTGTGCAACCACCAGAGCCTGCCCCAATGGAAGTGGACGAACCAGTGTTTCCCGTGCGGGATACACCGAGTTGGGCAATGCCCATATTATCCTTTCTAAGGGACGGCACTTTACCTGAAGATGAGGTGACTGCGAGGCAGATTCAGAGAAGGTCAAAAGGCTACACCATAGTTCGAGATGTGCTGCACAAGAGAAGTGCCACTGGTGTGCTGCAACGCTGTGTGAGCCCAGAGGAAGGAGAAGAAATCCTGGTGGAAATACATCAAGGGGAATGTGGGCATCACGCCTCTTCTCGGGCTTTGGTCAAGAAAGCTTTTCGGCATGGCTTCTACTGGCTCACTGCATTGCAGCAAGCTGAGGATATTGTGAGGAAGTGCGCCGGCTGCCAGATGTTCGCAAGTAAGATTCACATGCCAGCTTCCGAGTTGAAAACAATTCCTATCACATGGCCATTTGCTGTTTGGTGCTTGGATATGGTTGGTCCTTTCAAGCCGGCTAAGGGCAATATGACACATATCTTGGTCATGGTGGACAAGTTCACCAAGTGGATCGAGGTGAAACCTATTCGGAAGTGCGATGGGGTCACAGCTGTGAAATTTGTGAAGGATGTGATCATGAGATATGGCTACCCGCACAGTATCATCACCGACAATGGCACAAACTTTGCAGAGGGGGCAATGGTGCGATTCTGCAGAGATAAGCATATCCGACTAGACGTTGCGTCAGTCGCGCACCCTGCCTCCAATGGGCAAGTTGAGAGAGCAAATGGGATGGTACTGGCAGGCATCAAGCCAAGGCTGATTGAGCCGCTGCTGAAAACACCTGGGTGTTGGCTAGAAGAGTTGCCAGCGGTGTTGTGGAGTCTAAGGACTACCCCTAACCGGTCAACCGGCTACACGCCATTCTTCTTGGTATACGGGGCTGAGGCCGTGTTGCCAATAGACCTAGAGCATGACTCCCCCCGAGTAGCCCTCTACACTGAGGTGGAGGCGAGAGAAGCTCGAGAAGACGACGTTGACCTGCTTGAAGAAGCAAGAGAGCTGACTCTGTCACGTTCGGCTATTTACCAGCAAAACATGCGGCGCTATCATAGCCGAAAGGTGAACCCAAGGGTTTTCCGAGAAGGAGACATGGTCCTTAGGCTTGTGCAGCGCACGGCCGGGATGCACAAGTTGTCTCCTCCATGGGAAGGGCCCTTCATTGTGAGCAAAGCGCTGCACAATGATGCGTACTATCTTGTAGATGTGCGCCCATCGCAGGCGAACAGGGCAGATAAAGCTGGAGAGGAAACCAAGCGTCCCTGGAATGTAGCTCTACTTCGTCGTTTTCATTCGTAAGCAAAGATGTGTATGTACCCTCTCATCCGAGTTGAAATTCTACTCTGCAATCTAAAATTGTTCTCGGGGACTGCCCTCGCCCAAAATTGCTCTAAGTGTTTGTCTTACTCGGCTTGTTCCTTTGTCTATTCGGTTGCTCCACTTCAAAACTCAAAAGTGCATTGAGTACTGTGTTTAAACCTATATGCCAACTCTTCGACTTTGCTGCTGTCCGAAACCCGGCTTCATGGCAAGCAAGAGAACAAGCAAAAGGTCAATGAGCACACGAAAATCACTAAGGAAGAAAGAGTGCAGGAACCGAGTAGATTGTCGGTTACTTTTTGTTCCCCGTTTTCGTCTTCTCGGCTAAGTGGTGGGCTGCGTTATCATGATTGTTTCTAGCGGCTAAGTATTTGCAGCCTTGTTCCTTGATTCTTGTGACTCGAATACCAAACAAGCGACAAGTCGCAGGTAGAGCAGAGATGAAAAGACAGGGTGAATAAGAAATGCTACTCGGGGACTCGCATGGAAACACAACTCGGCATTAAGCCAGTGTCGTTCAAATTGATTAATGTCAACATAAACCGAGTGGGCATAAAAACTGAGTAGCAAGCAAGATAAAGGTAGTCTGTTACATCTGCTCCCGGCATCCCGGGGATCTGATAAGTGTTCAAGTTTGAAAGAAAATGCAGGTTGTTTCAAGATGAGGAGGCGTTGTTCTCGGCGCTGGCCTTGGCTGATGTTTCCTCGGCGGCGGTCTTGGCAGCAGTTTCTTCAGTGGCGGTCGCGGCAGCTGTTCCTTCGGTGCTGGCTTGAGTGGCATCCGCTTCCGTCTGCACGGCGGCGGATTCCTCCATCTCGGCATCCTCCTGGGTGGCCGCCTGTTCGGAAGTGGCCGTAGCCACCGAGACGGGTCCTGGAGCCGAGGAGGAGCATGAAGCGTGGCCAGGAGGAGGCACCGTGTCGTCGAGAGCAGCACCTGAGGAGGTGCCGAAGTCGAGTGGCTCGCTGTCGATGTGCGCCCCTTCGTCTTCATCGCTACTCGCGACAACGGCAGATTTACCCTTCCCGGCCTTGCCCTTGGGAGATTCGAAGAAGTCACCAAGCTCTTCCTCCTCGTCATCATCTTCTTCGTCCTCGTACTCGGTGTCGGGTTCGGGGACGCCATCGATGTAGACCTCCGTCTCGGCGCATTCTGCGACATCATATGCAATCTGCTTGCACAAGGCCACGCTATCGGCATCAGTCTCCCACTTGGAGTTATTGCGCTTCCCGCGGATGAGCTGCATATCCAGGTTTTCATACCAGGACGCAATGCAGAGAAGCATCACGTCCGCACCAGCACGGGCTCCGGAGGCTCGCCACTTTTTCAACTCGGCCTTCACGTTCTCCAGCTTGAGGGCGAGCTCCCGCATGCTTTTTGGCTCAGGATCATGAGGCCAGAACAGCCGGTGGAGCTCAAAGCCCGCATGCATCAAATCAGTCCCGCAGCCGGCCAGCTGTTCGAAGTAACCTTTGAGCACCAGCAAGCTGTCCTCGATTTCAGCCCTGGTGTCAATTGGCTCACCCAGCGAAAGGCGAACTGCTCGGGCCTTGGCTACCGTAGGCGCAGAGGTGGAATCAAGACGAGGCCAGATATCTGAAATAGCGGGTAGCAAGATCAAAAACCGAGAAGAAAGAAGAAGCCGAGAAGGAACAAGACCGAGAAGAAAAGACGCAATGCAGAGAAAACTTACCGATCAGTTGGCGGCGCAGCTGCTGCAGCTTGGTTCTCCAGGATTCCTCGTTGCTAATGTGCTTTGATTGGATCTGGCGCAGGGTGTCCATCTGAGCGAAAAGATCAGCATTGGTCTTCTTCAGAGTCTCGCATTCAGCCTCGAGGGCCCTCTCCTTGGCCTTGAAAGTGGTCTCGGCCTTGGCCTTCTCGGCGATGGCCGTGTCCCTCTCGGCGCCAATCTTCACGGCATCTTGGAGTGCCTTCTGGAGCTGGAGCTGCAGCTTCTCCATCTCGGTGGTATGGTCCTTCACCAGAGTAATGGCCTGGTCGGATAGCTGTTTCTCCACATCTGCTGGCTTGACGCAATCTTGGTGCGCCTCAGCAAATGACTTATAATCTTCTGCGAAAAGATAAGATGAGGTCAGTAAACGGGCAGAGAAGAACTAAACTCAAGGTCACACCGAGTAAACAGCAAACTCACCTTCAAGTTTCTTTATGGTGGCCTCGGCGTTCGCCACGAAACTGCGGCATTTCTCGTGCTCATCGGCCAAGGCCTTCAGTTTGTCTACAGAGAAGGACAGGTTAGCGCGTGAGAAAGCAGAAGCGGGCGTAAACATAAAACGCAGAAACCGCGTAGCTAAAGGCGTACCTTGCACTTCAGCTAGCTGTTGGGTGCTGGTGGTAGCATCTTTGCTAGCGGCCTCGGCCATTGCTTTCTCCTTCTCCAGTACGGCGATACGCCTCCTGGCGATGGAGTGGTTCCAGAGAAGGATGCGGTATAAGTTGGTCCGCTTAAGAACGCTATCCTGAAAACCGAGAAGAAAATGAGTTAGGCAAAGCAGAGAAGATTCGGCCCGAGTAGGAGGCTACTCGGAGAGTATCCATCTACTCGACCCAAATCTCGGGGACTGGGGGTGATGGTAAGAAAGAAGAAAGGCGAGTAGAAGAGAAGAAAATTCAACTCGGAAAAGGCAAAAAAGACTTACTGCGTAGCTCTGTTCGATGTCTTCGGCGTTCTTGCGGTGCAAGAACATCTTGGCTGCGAGGGTTGCGGTATCAGTGGAGACGGACATGGGCTGGTGTCCCAGGTCGATCTTGTTCCACTCCACGCGGTAGTGGTCGATGGAGCCAAGGGTCAAGCCGTGCCACTTCTCCTCTCCGAGAACCCTGCTGTCCCACTTGGCGCTGATGTGGCCAACAGTGTCCAGTACCTGCTCAAGACCCTTGGAGGTTATTGGCTTGTCTTGGGCTCCCCGAGAAGCAATATTGACGGGTTTGTTTTGAGCTGGATCGAAGGGAGGAGTATTCCTGGCTACAGCTTTCCTCCCCTTCTGAATAGCTACAGCTTTATCTTGGGGAGGGAAGCCGATGGTGTGCTGTTGGCTAACCTCGATCATGTACTCCGGGTAGCAAGGCTGGCCAGCAGCGCGAGCGTCCGCAGAGAGCGCAGCAGGAATCGGGCCGGAGTCGCGGATCACGAGTGCTCCGCCTGCGGATGCGCCTTGCTCTCTGCCCCTTTTCTTCGTTCGCTCCTTCTCGATTTCCTGCTTCTCGAGATCCTCGGGTTTCTTCCCCTCAGTCTTGGCCTTTGCCTTCTCGGCGACTGCTTTCTCGGCAGCTTGCTTCTCGGCCTTCTTCTGCTCAGCCCTGGCTTTCTTCTGCTCGGCCTTGGCTCTCTCAGCAGCATCTTTCTCAGCTTTGACCTTCTCGGCGGCTTCCTCCTCGGCCCTGGCCTTCTCAGCAGCCACCTTATCGGCAGTCTCCTTCTCAGAAAGGCCTTTCTTGGAACAGTAATCCCTCAGAGCATCAAGGGCCTGTTGCTTGGCTGCTCGCCCAGGAGGGCTGGATGTGTCCTTGCTCTGTGGAGACGAGGAGGAAGTTGGTGGTGTAGGGCCTTGCGCAGTTGGTGGCGTAGGGCCTTGCGCAGTTGGTGGCGCCGCAGATCCATCGCCCGCTGCAGCTCCTGGCAGAATACCACTCGGTGCGCTGCCTGGCAGTGGGTAGACATCTGCTATGGTAGCATCCGCGGCGGTGTCGTCTGTCACCAGCTGCTCGGCAGTGATGTTCTCTTGTGCGGCAGCCTCGGTGGTGGGCTGCTCCCGTTCTACTTCTGGCCGCTCAAGGGCGGCGGCGTCTTGCATTTCTTGTTCTTGGTTCTCCTCGGCGTTGCTAGCCGGAGGAGAAGGGGGTCTCTCGTCGTGGACGGCGGTGTCCTGTGCTGCTGGTTCTGACGCTGCTCCTTGTGCTGGATTGGCAGCAGCAGCATTGGCGTCGCGATCCTCATCATCATCGTCCAGGTTGACCAGAGGTACTGGCTTCTTCTGGGCTTGGTCGGACGCGAGGGCTGCGTTCGCATCCATGGCAGGACTGCAGAGAAGAAAGAGATCAGGGATTGGAAGGAGATTTGGGAGAAACCAGTACTACGCGAGAAGGAGGGCAAACGAGAAGAGAACTCACGCAGTGGTGGATTTAAGCTGTCGTCGGGGTTTCTTTACAGTAACCTTCTTCTTCTTCTCGGCGGCCTCCTCCTTCTCGGCGGGCTTCCTCTTCTTGGCTGGAGGTGCCTGTGCTTCGCCGCCGGTCCGCTTGCGGGTTTCGGGAGGGGCAGTAGACAAAGGTTGGACGACGAGGGGCGCATCGCCCTCGTTCTCACCCTCATCCTCGTCGTCCTTCTCCGCAGCGGCCTCATCTGAGAAATTCAAAAGAGAAGAAGGAAGAATCAGGAACAGCAATGCAAGGGGTTGGTGTTTCTCGGAAGCAAACAAGATGAAAATAACAATACCGTGAGAACCTTCATCCGACCAAGTGCGGAGAGCATCGCGCTTGTCAGGAACGGGGCTGCTCTGTTCCGCGTCATCAGAGGGCAGCATGTCATCCTCCTCGCGATCGGCGAACCAGTTGTCCTCGAAAACTTCGCGACTCTCAATCAACTGTCGAGTAAGAGTCTGAAAGACAGAGAAGGATCATAAGTCAACCGAGTATCAGGATGGAACTCTACTCGGATAGGCGTGCAAACACAAAGCACACTAAGCCTATGCAGTTCTCTAAGTATTCTACTCGGATGGGCGTGCAGACACAAAGCACACTAAGCCTATACAGTTCTCTAAGTGTTCTACCCGGATAGGCGTGCAAACACAAAGCATACTAAGCCTAAGCGCGAGTCGACTAAGTGCTCTACTCGGTGCGCCAGGTGATTGCTAGTCGGGGCGAAAAGGGAGGTTATCTACTCGGGAAGCAGAGGCGAAAACAGAGTAAGAACAGCGTACCCGGGCAATCGGTTGCGTGCGGCTGTACGGGACGAAACCATACCGCCACTTCTCGGTAAGGCTTGTCTTCAGCATGTTCCTGGCATGATAGGCAACATCGGCGTCGTCGATTTCGATGGTGGTGGTCCTGGTGCAGTCGCGGGGGCCTCCCATGTAACACATGAGATGGCAGCGCTCCTGCAGAGGGAGCACTCGGCGCTTGATCCAGCACACCACCGGGTCGTCGTTCTTGAGGCCCAGCTTCTTCAACTCGCCGAGTCTGTCTTCTATCTCGATGGCGATTTCGTCGATGGTGGGCTTCTCCTTCCAATTCGACCCGAGTGGAGCACGATTCCTCCAAGCGGGCAGGTTGATTCGATCATCAACCGCACCTCCTTCCGTGGCGGGGACATTCTTGACATAGAAGAATGTCTGCTGCCACATTCGGCAGGAATCCAGCCCCTGGATGCGGGGATGGTTCGTCCCGGTCCGCTGCACCATCATGGCACAGCCCGTGTCGGTGGCGCGGCCGATGCCTGCACCGTCTTTCTTCCCGACTGACTGTTGGCGGAGATTAAAGTACCTGAGCCACGTATCAGTCGTGGGCCTGATGCCGAGGAAAGCCTCGCAGACCACCGCATGATAGGCGAGGAAGACGACCGCGTTGGGCGGCAGATGATGCATCTGCAGCCCGAAGTGGTCGAGGAATTTGCGCAGGAAGTCGGAGGCGGGCAGTCCAAAGCCGCGCTCGAAGTGCGACATGAAGACCACCCGCTCGCCGTCCCGCGGAGTTGGCACAACCTCGTCGTCGGGTGCCCGGCACTCCACGCCGGGGGGAACCCTTCTGCTGGTCACGAGCCAGGCGAGATTGGCCTTGGTGACGGAGGAACCCGCCCAGCTAGCCTTGGCCATCGTTGCGAGTAGGAGGAGTGGATGATTTTCGAGTGGAGTTGCTTGGTGGAGTGAGTCCGCGGCGGCGCGGAAGCTTGCGCGGCGGCGGAGGGCTCGGTGGCGAAGAAGAACAAGAGGCAGAAGGGGAAAAGTGCAGGGAAGGGGAAAAGGAAGTTACCGCGGGGGTATTTATATCTCCCTCGCGAGATTACCGTTACCACCGCGGTAGTGGGATCGACTGTGGCGTGTGGTGGGTCCTGTGGCCGGCTAGAAACGCACACAAGCGCGGGCTGCGCGCGTAACGGCCGCATTGGATCCCACCATCAGATCGTGGCCAGTAATTGCGCGTGATGGGACATGACGGCCGGTGGGCCCACAGCGTGAAAACTGGACACGTGGCGTCGTGTCCTGGGCAACCAAACGACGAGGTCGTGGATGCTTGACACGTGGGCAGTGCCTGCGTGAAGGGCTGGATGTTGCTCTGCGCTGCAGAGGCTCAGCTTGCGAAATTTCGCTAAGTCTTTTTACTCGGTTACAGAGTAGAAAGCAAGTGCTACTCGGAAGAGAGGAAACTCAAGGTACTCTCCAGACAGCTACTCGGAGGACCTACTCGGCATCTTGAGGTTCGATGGCTGAGATGCAAAGGCTGGTTTTAAGCTGGCAGAGCCTAGTGAACAGGTTCGCAAGACTCAACCAGCTTCGGGGACTGCTGTCGGGGGGTTACCCCCGAGTAGGGTAAAGACAGGTGGTAAAGGCCGCTTACAGAAGAGAGGTTTGGTCGGGTAGCCGACTACCGGGTACTCGCTACCCGGTCGACTGCTACTCGGTCTCACCTCAAGATGACCAGAAGGAGATATCAATCAGGTTCTACCCTGTCGAGTAGAAGGTTTGGCCCGAGTACAATTGGCGGGAACCTTTGGCGGGAAACTACTCGGGCAGGAAGTCAAAGGAGCCGTTCTGACACAGGATCCCGCGTATCCTGGGTCCGTACTTGGCAGCATTCGAACTACTGTTCACGTGGGGACGGTCTGTCTGACAGTGACAGCATGGAAGCAGGCCGTGGCAGGATAAGGGGGGCCTACCCTGTGACTAGGTACAGTGATACCAGTCTGTCCCCTAGTTTTGCCCAACGACTTTACAGAAGCAGACAAGATCAACGACCAAAGCTGTCAGCGGGTACTCGGAGAAAGGACGGTGTGCACACTATGTCGACACTTGTCTAGATTTGGACGTATCCGGCTGGGCACCGCGTATATAAGGTGCCCCGCCGCCTCCTGCGCGAGGCATGCTCTCTCATGCTCCCACACAGGCTCATAGTGAACCCTAGAAACCCTAAGTTCTTGACCTAGCTCTACTCGGAGAGGGGCAAGGGGCTACTCGGTAGCGATATCGTTTGTATTGTACCTACTCGGAGAGACATCGTAATACATAGAGAAAGGCAGGAGTAGGGGTTTTACCTCCTCACGAGGGCCCTGAACCTGGGTACATCGTGTTGTTTGTGTTGTGTGGATCTCACCTCACGCGGCTACTCGTCGCGTGATCCCTCCCCGGACACCTCCAGCGTCCATCGTCCCCACATCTTTAGCCATCCCATGGCATCTGCCGTGACACCACCACGACACACTATATATCATGAACTTGCTGAGTAACGCTCGTTACTCATTCTATCCCGTTTGTTCCCCTGCTTAGAGTTGAAGCCTTATTGAAGTCGTCATCGAGAAGCCATCACTACCTCATGAAGCTAGATGGAGTGATCTACTACTTAGTCGGTAAACCATCGTCATCAACAACGCTGGTGGAGGACAAACTATCAAGATGTAGTTGGAGACCATTCTTAGACTTAGCTATTTCAAGGCATAAATTAGGGCTGTCATCAGCCGTAGTGGATTAGTTCTGAGCTAGAGTTCTTCTCCGGCTTGGAGCTTCGAATTGCTTCTTCTGATGTTTCATTTGCAGGAGATCTTCTTGATTCATCAAGAGATTCTCAAGATTTTGTAATGAAGTTTGTATCCTATAGTTTTGCCTGGTCCCGCTGTGTTTCTGTTGTACTACTCTGAGGGATGTAATATTCACGGATAAGTCCTTCTGTGAGTATTATGTCATCGACTTGCGCACTACACATGCAGTGGTGTGCTGGGTCACCACAGGTGGTATCAGAGCGAAGCGACCTTAGGTTTAAAACCTTTTAGGAGATCTGTAGGTTGGTAAAGACTATAGGAAGCCATCTTATCTAAACCACACTTCCTACTGAAAGATCATCGTCCGTTTTGGTAATTATATGACAACATAATTGTTGGATCTAATGTTTGTTCAAATGATGAAAATGCCCAGGTTATTAGGTTCACTATATCTATGGGGCTAATGCTTGATATATTCGAAAAGTGCTAAGAGAAAGGATTCCAGGGAGCCAAAATATGCAGGGGCGGAAGCTCCGGTGAATCCACCGGAGGCTCCGGTAAATCCACCGGAGGCTCCGGTGAATCCACCGGAGGCTCAGCCCGCTGCTGCCACTCAGCCTGTGAGCAAATAGGCTCCGGTGCGCATCCGGTGGTCCCTCCGCTAAAATGCCCTTCTGTTGGAAAGTGGCGGAGGTTCCACCGGAGGCTCCGGTGGACATCCGGTGGGCCCCTGGCCCTAGGGCAAATGGCCTCCGGTGAAGGGTCCGGTGCTAGCTCCGCTTGGCACCCCTTCTGTTGGAAAGTGGCGGAGGTTCCACCGGAGCCTCCGGTGCGGGTCCGGTGGGCGGAACCTCCGCTCGATCCACCGGAGCCTCCGGCCTCCTCAGCAGCGCGCAAAGGATAAGGCACTGCGCAACTGCGCAGTGCAAAGAAGACCCACCGGAGCCTCCGGTGAAACCACCGGAGCCTCCGGTGCACTGGACTGCAAACGGCTACTTCGTGGCCAAGAGTATAAATACCCCTTCACCTACCTCATAAATGCCAAGCTTTTCCCACTCTCTCTCCTAGCCATTAATGAAAGCTTCAAACTCTTAGATCTCCCTCTCCATCCACCCAATCACTCCCAAACTTGGTGGAGAGCTAGAGGAGACCTAGATCCACACTTCCACCAAAGGAATCTCAAATCCATCCACCACAACCTAGTAGATCTAGAATCCTACTTGAGGCCTAGAAACCTTAGTAGATCTCGTGCTTGTAGTTTCCACCTTGTTGCAAGAAGCTACGGATTGCTTGAGAGCCTCCATCCTTGTGGAGTGACCTCAAGCTCTTGTAAAGGTTTGGTCAACGCCTTCAAGTCGACCTCATAGTGGAAACGAGCATCTCCCTCACCGGAGAAGCTCAAGGAGAACAAGGTGTGCACAACCGTGCTATTAAGGAGCGCCTAGGTGGCTCCCCACCTCTCCAACGTAGACGTACTTCTCTTTGAGAAGGAACTACGGTGAAACATATCCTTGTCTCCTTGTTTACACTTGTTGTTTGCTTTACTACCTTACGCTTTACTTCCGTTGCGCATACTACTCTCTTCACATAGGTTGTTCACTTAGTTGCACATCTAGAGAATCGTATCTTATCTTACTAAGCCCCTTAAAAGGAAAAGAAAAGAAAAATTGGTAGTCAACCTATTCACCCCCCCCCCTCTAGTTGACCATAGTGCACTTTCAATTGGTATCAGAGCCTCGGCTCTTACTAAGGGCTTAACCGCCTAAGAGTACAATGGTCGATGAAAATACCCCCGGTAGTTCTAGTGCGGAAATCTCCAAGATGTCCGACAGTATATCTAACCTACAAGACTCGGTTGGAATCCTCCAAGCCGAAATGTCTAAGGTTAGCTCTACTGTCAGTACGGAGGTTTCTAGCATCAAGAAAATGATGGAGGTATTGATGGGGAGAACCAAGGAGTCCGAGGAAGCACCTCTCACTACCAACGATGTTAGCTCGGATGAAGAATCCATTCCGGACATTGATGAAATGGAAGCTAACATCGCTTTAGCTAAGGCGAAAGCCAAAGCAAAAGCCGATAAAAAGGCTAAGAGTAGTGGGAACTCCGAGGGCTCCAAGTCTCAATCGGCTAACGGTTCGGGGTCTAACTCTAAAGTTCCACCGCCTCCCAATTACGATTCTATCCACCCTATTGCTACAATACCACACATGGTTAATGTTGGAAATCCTCCCATGCTTAACACTAACGAATTCTCATCATGGAAGTTCGATATGGAGTCTCATATTTCAGGTTGTTGCACCGCTTTATGGAGAAGCGTTGTTCATGGATTCCACCCTCATGATCCAAACAACTTGACCCCAAGAGAGGACGTGGAGTTCCAACTCAACAAGACCGCTATTGTGACTATCCAAAAGGCTCTCCCAAGAGAACATCTTGAGCACATTCACGGCTTGAAGACCGCCAAGGAAGCATGGGATAAACTTGACTCCTTGTTCCAAGGAAATGCTAGCATTCAATCATCAAAATATGATGTGGCTCTCGACAAGTCCGAGAACTTCGTCATGCTTGAAGACGAGAGTCCCGAGGAGCTATATAGAAGAGTTGTCACTCTTGGCAATCAACTAAGAGATTTTGGGAAAGAGGAAATCTCGGATGAATGGATCAAGAGGAAGTTCGTCAAGGCCATAACTCCATTTGAGAAGAACCTCTCCACTAGCATTCGAACAAGATCCGACTACAACTCCCTTAACTCCATTGGAGTGCTAAGTGAGTTCATTGCCATATCCCTATCTCACAAAAGTGCGGATGATGCTCTTGCTCGCTCTAGAGGACATGGAAAGTCTCCCAACCTTGCCTTGAAGTCTAGAGCAATGGCCAAGATTGAAGAAGTTGATGATGATGATGATGATGATGATGAGGACTATGAGGATACATACAAGGGTGCCCATAAATGTATTGCTCTTGCCATGCAAGGGTATTGGAAGAGATGGGAGGCTCACAAAGCCGGTGCCCCAAGACCTTCAAGGAACAAGATCTTTAGGAAGAAAGGGGAACGGCCAAGGACATGTTATAATTGTGGAAGTGCAAACCACTTCGTCAAGGAGTGTCCCTTTGAGCCAAGAGAAGAGAATGAAGGGAAACTTGTTCGCAAGGACAAGAACAAAGCTCCACAAAACAAGAACCTCGCTAGAAGGGTTCCAAGGGCTCTATATGTTCAAGAAGGCCCCACATTGGAGACATACTACTCCGGAGATGAAGGAGAAGATGAAGTCGTAGGTGTTGCCCACGTCGCCATAGCTACCACTTCCTCTTCATCGGCCTCTCTATTTGAATCTCCCAATGAGAAGACATCGATCCGACCTACATGTCTCATGGCAAAAGCCACCGCGGTAATAACTTCCACCTCCAAGTCTATTAACACTACCTCTCCCTCATTATTGGATTGTGTTGAAAACATTGGTGAAGATGAGGAGGCCAAGAACCTAGGCTCTTGGTTGAGTAGTCTTGAAGGTGAAACTAAAGAAAAGGTAAAAACTCTCCTAAGGCAACTTGATGATGCCAACTCTCTCATTGATGAGAAAGAGGAAATCATCATGACCTTGGAGAATCATGGTGGTACCAACGAGAATCATGATGGTGAACTAATTAAGGCTCTCGAAAAGGAGAGATCCATGAGAGCCTCTCTTGAAGAAAGACTATCTAGTTTACAAGACTCTTATGCTATTAGTGTTTCTAAGCTTACGAAAGACCATGAAAAATCTCTTGCCAAACTTAAGAAAGAACATGCCAAATCTCTTGTTTTGCTTAAAGAATTTGAAGAGGAAGAGTTGAAGCTAGGAATAGCTCATGAAAAACTTGACAAGGAACATGACAAACTAAAAGAAGAGTTTAAATCTCTTAAGGAAATACATGACAAACTTGCCAAGTCTCGAATCAAGCTTCTAGCTCAACAATCAAATAAGCATGTTGCATCTTCATCAAATAGCGTTGTTATTGCACCTACCTCTTCCTCTACGACTAACAATGTAGGGAAGGAAAGAATTCTCAACGATGCAATAAGCTCTCAAGGTGCCAAGAAAGGTAAAGAGGGACTTGGGTTTATTTCCAAGTCAAAGAAGACATCCAAGAATGTCACCTCTCCCCCTCAAAATGTTGTTTTTGTAAAAGAGGGTGAGGTGACCAAAGAAAAGGAGACCAACGCCATTATGGGTGGTGATACCTCTAGGGGGAGCATCACTCATAATGATTTCGCCGGAAAATATAATCCATCTTATGTTCTTATGAAATCTAGGGATGGACATGTTTATGCTAAATACGTTGGTACTTCTTATGGTGATGATTATCATTGGACTATTTGGGTTCCTAAGACCCTTGTTACTAACAAAAGAGGACCCATTGAAGGATGGGTACCTAAATCAAGAAATTGATCTCTTGTAGGGAAATGCTTCCGGGTCTAACAAATGGACAGTGGATAGTGGTGCATCCCAACATATGACCGGAAGCCTTGACGCAATAAGCAATCTTGAACCTCCTCTACCTCATCTCAATTGCGTCACTATTGGTGATAAGTCCGAGCTTAAGGTATTGGGACGAGGCAAGGTAGCAATCTCAAATGATTTATCAATTGAGAATGTTCTCCTTGTTGAGTCCCTTGGCTATAACTTGATGTCCGTTCTTCAACTTGCGAATTGTGGTTTCACCTCGTTCTTTAATAAAGAGAGTGTGATTGTCACTTGGGAGACATCTCTTAAAGTAGCCTTTGTTGGGTTTGTCGAGAACGGCATGTATGTAGTGGACTTCTCTAAAGAAGACACGTGTGCCGCGACATGCCTAATGGCTAAAGTTGATGTGGGATGGCTTTGGCATCGCCGACTAGCCCACACCAATATGAGAATGTTGCATGATCTCCAAAGTGGCAATCACGTTCTAGGACTAACCAAAGCTAAATTTGCTAAAGATCGTGTGTGTAGCTCTTGCACCTTTGGGAAGCAACATGGAGAACAACACCCAACCAAGACATCTATCTCCACTACAAGAATTCTCGAGCTCATTCACTTAGATCTCTTTGGTCCACTATCCTATGATAGTCTCGGAGGAAAGAAGTATTGTTTGGTAATTGTGGATGATTATTCAAGATATTGTTGGGTGTATTTCTTCAAGAGGAAAAGTGAAACTCAAAGTAGAGTCATCGAGTTCATCACTCTAGTTGAGCGCCAACACAATGCTACCATATTGGCTATCCGGAGTGATAATGGCTCGGAGTTCAAGAACTACACCGTTGAGGGTTTTCTTAGTGAAGAGGGCATTGCTCATCAATACTCCACCCCTTATACCCCTCAACAAAATGGTGTTGCGGAGAGAAAGAACCGGACTTTGATGGATGCGGCTAGAACTATGATTGCGGAGTTCTCTTCTCCCTATAACTTTTGGGCCGAAGCCGTCTCCACCGCATGTCACGCCACCAACCGGTTATATCTTCGCAAGATCTTGAACAAGACCCCCTATGAGATTCTCACGGGTAAGAAACCGGATGTATCTTACTTCAAGGTCTTCGGTTGCAAGTGCTTCATTCGCAAGAAAGGTAAACGGTTGTCAAAATTTGAGACTAGATCTTATGAGGGCATTTTTGTTGGTTATGCCACAAACGCTCACGCCTATAGAGTCTACAACAAGTCCACCGGACAAGTTGAAGAAGCTATAGACGTGGTGTTTGATGAGGATAATGGCTCCCAAGGGGGGCGTATAGATCATGGTGTTGTAGGAGATGCAATTCCTCCCATCGTCATAAGAAGAATGGGGATTGGTGAAATAATTCCCATTGAGGGTTACCGGATGACGGAGGGAGAAGGACTATGCCCCACTCAAGTGGAGCCATCGACTACACCCATTGATGATCAAGCTATCCAACAAGATGCACCAAGCCCTCAAGCTAACGATCAAGGCCAAGCTAATGAACAAGGCCAAGCAACACACCTAAATCATGATCAAGATTCTATTATTGTTGAGAATGCTCAACCTAGTGGTGATTCATCACCCATTATTGATCAAGGGCAAAATGAAGATGGACATGTCTCCGATGAAGAAGGTGATTCTCAATCCATATCCAAGGAATCTTTGGAGGAGATATTGGCTCGAAGAGCAAAGAGAAGGCAAGAGAATCTTGAACGAGCGGGTCATACGGAGGACATGATTCTTGGTCAAGTTCGTGGAAGAGTGGTCACTAGAAGGCAATTGGCGGATTTTAGCAAGGCCCATGCATTTGTCTCCTTCATTGAACCCAAGAAGGTATATGAAGCTCTCGAAGATCAAGATTGGCTTGAAGCCATGCATGATGAACTCAATAACTTCGAGCGCAACAAGGTGTGGAAATTAGTGCCAAGACCCAAGGATTGCAAAAATGTTATTGGTACCAAATGGGTGTTCAAGAACAAGCAAGAGAAAGATGGTATTGTCATTCGCAACAAGGCAAGATTGGTGGCCCAAGGTTTCTCTCAAGTCGAAGGTATCGATTTCGGTGAAACTTTTGCCCCCGTAGCTCGCCTTGAATCCATTCGTATCTTACTTGCCTATGCATCTCATCATAACTTCAAATTACAACAAATGGATGTCAAAAGTGCTTTTCTTAATGGTCCCATTAATGAGTTAGTATATGTCAAGCAACCTCCGGGTTTCGAGGATCCCAACCACCCCGATCATGTCTATAAACTTGATAAGGCGCTCTATGGACTTAAACAAGCTCCACGTGCGTGGTATGAGC
Source organism: Alopecurus myosuroides (assembly GCA_028641055.1). NCBI lineage: Eukaryota > Viridiplantae > Streptophyta > Magnoliopsida > Poales > Poaceae > Alopecurus > Alopecurus myosuroides. The sequence goes on from CM054061.1 coordinate 49,064,726, forward strand.
ACCTTAAAGAGTTTCTAGTAGATCGCGGGTTTAATGTTGGTTTAATCGATCCCACCCTCTTTACCAAGACGGTTGGAGGTGACTTGTTCATATGCCAACTCTATGTGGATGACATCATTTTTGGGTCTACTAACACCTTGTTCAATGAGGAGTTTTGCAAGCTTATGACCGATAGGTTTGAGATGTCTATGATGGGAGAGTTGGAGTTCTTTCTTGGCTTCGAAGTGAATCAATATTATGAAGGAACCTTCATCAAACAAGCCAAATATACTCAAGACATGCTCAAGAGATTTAATATGAATGATGCCAAACCTATGAAGACCCCTATGTCCACAACCACCGACTTGAAACCCGACCCTAATGGGAAAGAGGTAGATCAAAAGGTATACCGCTCCATGATTGGCTCTTTGCTTTACCTTTGTGCATCTAGACCCGATATCATGTATAGCGTAGGTAAATGTGCAAGGTTTCAAGCCTCTCCGAGGCAAAGTCATTTGGAAGCTGTGAAACGAATCTTTCGATATCTAGTTCATACCCCAAACTTCGGTCTTTGGTACCCCAAGGGTTCAAGCTTTCAGCTCATTGGTTACTCGGATGCGGATTATGCGGGAGAGAAGACGGATAGGAAGTCCACATCCGGGGGTTGCCAATTTCTTGGCCGCTCCTTGGTTTGTTGGTCTTCCAAGAAGCAAAATTGTATTGCTCTCTCCACCACCGAGGCCGAGTATATCTCCGCGGCAAGTTGTTGTGCCCAATTGCTATGGATGAGGCAAACCTTGAAGGATTATGGTATTCATTTTGACAAGGTGCCTCTTCTTTGTGACAATGAGAGTGCTATCAAGATCGCCTACAACCCGGTTCTTCACTCCAAGACGAAGCATATTGAGATTCGTCATCACTTTATTCGGGATCATGTTGAGAAAGGTGATATTGATCTCTCTTATGTCTCCACCACGGATCAACTTGCCGATATCTTCACGAAGGCCCTTGATGAACCAAGATTTCGAGCTTTGAGGAATGAACTAAATGTCATCGATTCCTCCAACTTCACTTGAAACCTTGCATATCTACCCTCATTATACTTGCTATCTAGTCTAGGTGTAGGCATGGATATAGGGGGAGCGCTACTCAACTCATGAGTATGCACTCCTTTTATTATGCGAAAATCAATCAATCATTGCATATCTAGTCAATTTGTGACTCATTGTGCTTAATTGTGAGTAGTAATTTTGGACCCAAGATATATCTTCGCGGTGCCAAGTTACACACTCAAACATGGTGGCCTCGGCCACCAACCCTTGAGGTGTTTTTGATCATTTTCTCACTTTATATCCTCATCTTGACAACTCGTACGGGTTCGGTTTTTCACTTGTTTTATGGTTCTTGCGAACCCCGTCGAGCAATGTCTCTCGTATGACAGTAACGTTTTTCCAACCCAAGCCCCACTTGCCCAAACCGTTGCTCTTATAGTATTGCTCGAGTTTTTCCAATCTCGGCGCGCTGAAATTCATCTGGGCGGAACCTCCGGTGAATCCACCGGAGGCTCCGCCGGGTCTGTCCACCGGAACCTCACCGGAGGCTCCGCTGGGTCCCTGTGGCTCAGCGGGCCAAAACCTAAAGTTTTGGGACAGGAGCGGAGGCTCCGGTGATTCCACCGGAGGCTCCGCTGGCGGGAGCGGAGGCTCCAGTGAAACCACCGGAGGCTCCGCCGGCGGAAAAATCACTGCGGATAAGATTGGGGCGCACGGGGGTAAGTGAGATCCAATCTCATTTTCCCCCCACGCCCCCATCTTCTTCCTCTCAAACCGCCGCCGCCCCCAAGCTCACCGCCGCCGGATTCGGGTGCTCCACCGCGGGGAGACCTCCTCCTTGCCTAGGGACGCCCCGGGAACCTTCCCTCCTCCTTTCTCCACCATGGATGATGCCGGTATGTGCTCTCTCTCTCTCTCATCTAGTTGATGGATGAGATGCATAGGAGTTCATGTTCTAGCCTTCTAGATTTGTGGTTTTTGGAGTTTTAGGAGTGGATTTTCTCAAGTACTCACCCTAGCAACCTAGATAATGCATGTTAGGCTTGAATCGTTGCGGTTCCATGGGAAGTTTGCCCTAACCTTAGATTATTCAACCCTAACACCATGAATATCTTGGTTCTTTGGTTTGTGCGTGCCTTATTTGACTCGAGCTTTACTCGTTCTTCATGCTCTTCTCGATTTTTCTGCTAGATGCTTCCGGCTCCAAAGGGAAAGGACTAAGGTACAAGTCCACGGGCCGCCGCAACCCACCACCCGTGGATGAGATTCAAGAGGAACTTGACCGTACTCAAGGCAAGCGCAAGAGATTTCCGGCTCCCGAGAAGACCTTGCCAAGGAAGAACACCGCACCAACCGCATCCAAGATGTCCGATGCGACATTTATAAAGGAAAGAAGGGAAAATCCCTATGTCATTGCCCGTGACCGCCAAATGCCCCAATTCCGGGGCAAGGATCCGCGTTTTCACACCGCCTTCCAAGGACAGATATTCAAGGAGATCTTGATGAGGAAGCCCAAGGAAAATGTTGTTCCCCAACATGCTATCAGTATTGGTCACATGGAACGCAATCACAAGTACTTTGGGGAGGCCCTTGAGATCATTGAGAAGTTTGGCCTCCGTCCCATTATCACCCTTCAACAAGACTTTGATGAAGAGCTCGTCTGTCAGTTCCTTGCCACAGTTCATCTTGGCAATGAGACCAACCGCCACCTCATTTGGATGACCAAGGACAAACAACTTGACATCACTTGGAAGGATGTTGGCACTCTTCTTGGTGGCTACCCAGATTTTGGTCCTTTTGCCAACGGAGAAGAATTTGCTAATGGATGGTTTCGAGTTCACTCCGCTCAAGCTAATTCAAAGGATGACCTCACTCCCCTCTATCATTGGAAGAAATATGCCGTGGGCTTCGTCAAGGGTCTCTATCCCACTTATGACATCATGTTACGGGTCTATAGAGAGACTATCAATCCAAAGGCGGGCAATGTGGATGAGATTCAAGGTTTCATGAAGAACTTGTTGCTTCTTACTCATCAATACCGTATGGATGCCACTCCTCGCAAGCTTGATGTCCTTGACTACATTTGGAACGAGTTATGGCATGTCATTGCCAACCGAAGGAATGCTTGTTTTGGGCCTTTCATCATGAAGATCATATTGAAGGTGTGGAATGCTAGGTTTCCGGATGATCCTTTGGATGATTCTCTTTGGATCTCTCATACGGAAAAGAGGCTTCTCATGAAGAATCACACCGAGCCCGTTGTGCATCCCACTCCAGCTGTTCGCAAGCACAAGGCTAGGCCTCGCATCATTGTGGATGAGGAAGAGGAAGCCGAGGGTCCATCTCAACCCCCTCCTTCTAGCAATGCCTTCAAATGGATGGCTCGGGCTCTCAAGAAAGTATTTTGCTTGAACAAAAAGATTGAGCAACATCAATGGGAGGCACATTATGATGCGGAACTCAAGGCACGTAAAAAGGCTCAAGCATCTCGTGAACGTCTCCGTGAAGAGGGTCTCTCCATTGATTCCCCGGTTCTTGATAGCATCACAGATTGGGATGCTTGGCAAGCTAAGGACTCCAAGGGCAAGCTCATTGAATGGTCCGAGGAAGAAGGAGACGAAGCCACTAGTTCTCACCGTGTTCCCTCCCCGGCTCCGGAAGCATCTCCCACATCCTCCGAATGATTTGGGGCGTTAGCACTTGGCTCTCCCTCTTTTGGTATCTTGATGCCAAAGGGGGAGAAAGATATATTAGGCAACGGGCATTTGCATGGTCCCTCAAGCTTTCTTTGATTTGCATCTCTCTTTTGCTTGAGGGAATTTGATTTGAACTATTTGGAACTTCGGTTGTTTATCTTATTCGTATCTATCGTGAACCTCGCTATATTGTGATCATGTGTGAACCTAGTTTCATATTATCTATGTGATATGTGTGCTATGTGTTATCATTGTCATATTATTAGTTTATATCATGTCTTAGTGATCTCAATATGAAAGGAGCATATCTTTAGGGGGAGCTCCGTTCATATTGAGTCCGTAATCATGCAAATAATTATGTTGTCATCAATTACCAAAAAGGGGGAGATTGAAAGATCATCGTCCGTTTTGGTAATTATATGACAACATAATTGTTGGATCTAATGTTTGTTCAAATGATGAAAATGCCCAGGTTATTAGGTTCACTATATCTATGGGGCTAATGCTTGATATATTCGAAAAGTGCTAAGAGAAAGGATTCCAGGGAGCCAAAATATGCAGGGGCGGAAGCTCCGGTGAATCCACCGGAGGCTCCGGTAAATCCACCGGAGGCTCCGGTGAATCCACCGGAGGCTCAGCCCGCTGCTGCCACTCAGCCTGTGAGCAAATAGGCTCCGGTGCGCATCCGGTGGTCCCTCCGCTAAAATGCCCTTCTGTTGGAAAGTGGCGGAGGTTCCACCGGAGGCTCCGGTGGACATCCGGTGGGCCCCTGGCCCTAGGGCAAATGGCCTCCGGTGAAGGGTCCGGTGCTAGCTCCGCTTGGCACCCCTTCTGTTGGAAAGTGGCGGAGGTTCCACCGGAGCTTCCGGTGCGGGTCCGGTGGGCGGAACCTCCGCTCGATCCACCGGAGCCTCCGGCCTCCTCAGCAGCGCGCAAAGGATAAGGCACTGCGCAACTGCGCAGTGCAAAGAAGACCCACCGGAGCCTCCGGTGCACTGGACTGCAAACGGCTACTTCGTGGCCAAGAGTATAAATACCCCTTCACCTACCTCATAAATGCCAATCTTTTCCCACTCTCTCTCCTAGCCATTAATGAAAGCTTCAAACTCTTAGATCTCCCTCTCCATCCACCCAATCACTCCCAAACTTGGTGGAGAGCTAGAGGAGACCTAGATCCACACTTCCACCAAAGGAATCTCAAATCCATCCACCACAACCTAGTAGATCTAGAATCCTACTTGAGGCCTAGAAACCTTAGTAGATCTCGTGCTTGTAGTTTCCACCTTGTTGCAAGAAGCTACGGATTGCTTGAGAGCCTCCATCCTTGTGGAGTGACCTCAAGCTCTTGTAAAGGTTTGGTCAACGCCTTCAAGTCGACCTCATAGTGGAAACGAGCATCTCCCTCACCGGAGAAGCTCAAGGAGAACAAGGTGTGCACAACCGTGCTATTAAGGAGCGCCTAGGTGGCTCCCCACCTCTCCAACGTAGACGTACTTCTCTTTGAGAAGGAACTACGGTGAAACATATCCTTGTCTCCTTGTTTACACTTGTTGTTTGCTTTACTACCTTACGCTTTACTTCCGTTGCGCATACTACTCTCTTCACATAGGTTGTTCACTTAGTTGCACATCTAGAGAATCGTATCTTATCTTACTAAGCCCCTTAAAAGGAAAAGAAAAGAAAAATTGGTAGTCAACCTATTCACCCCCCCCTCTAGTTGACCATAGTGCACTTTCACCTACAACTATGATGACCATTCATTTGAGAATGATGCATTCATACTTGTATAGAATTTCTTACTCAACTTGAGTAAATATACTTATCTATTTCCTTTATACCTAGGTATGAATAATTAGAAGTCTAGCATGTATTAGTGCTATTGTGAAAAGGAGAGTTCTGACGTGGTCAGAGATGATTAAGTCACAGTTATGATTAACCCATTCTATGAATGTATAGAATGGAGTATAACATGGTATAGAGTAAGCATAAGAATCAACAATAAGGAATGTTTGAGGATCATGAACTTTCATTAAGCCATGGTAACTACGGGGTAGATATCATATCCTTAGTTATCAAGTCCAGAGGTGAATCATTATAGTATAGTACAGAATTAGGAGAAGGCATAAGCATTGACGGAAGCTACATTACTACTCCTAAGGTGATCAACCACATGAAGGATCAATAGATGCCATGAGAAGCTTATCACAATCAAGATAAAGTACATCAGATTACATGGTACTTAGACCATATGGAACAAAGTTAGTAAGACAACTACTATAGGATCATTTTGTCTTGCTTTATTCCATTGCACTAAGGCATGCAATTGGAGTAATTACCAAGTCAAAGAGTGGTTGTGTAGAATAGGATTACAAGGTAATATATACCTAATTGTAGTGTATAGCATTTGAGAGCCTTGGTACTTGAGATGTTTTACTCTAAGTACTTTTATTTCACAGGCTTTTGATGCATGAGTGATAACTGTATTTGGGATTTATTGGATCTTATTTGGATCTTTGATTGACTAGATCTGTGCATGAAGTTGGAACTTGATGTGCATATGCATGTGCAAACATTGAGTTCTATCTTGATGTTACTGGTCTAGAGGGTATAGGATTAGTATGAGAGCGGTCTGAAATCTCAGCGGATTGAAGCAACCACCAAAGCTCTAGAAGTACTTGAAGTCAAGAAGGCAGAAATCAACAAAGCATTGATGGTAATGGACCACATTTTACATCTTGTTTGGAATTGGTGAGCTACTACATCAACACATGGTGAGCTACCACAAATCATGCCAGGAAAATAACATGGGTAGTTATATCTTAGAAGGAAACATGTAGGAGTCGATAAATAAACTTATAGAGTTGTTCCGTAGAAGCTAAAACCAGAGATATAGAAAGACCATAGGAAGTAACCAGTGGAATAGATTGTAGTCATCTGTAGGAAAAAGTTAAAACTCGAGGAAACTCAAAGATATTTTTACTAATTAGAAGAGTCTAAGTCAGTGTACACTAGTTTGTATCAGTTTCTTTGAGCAGTATTCCTATTGAGACCATTAGATTAAACCAAATGGAAATCTAACCATAGACGGTATCCAGTATACCAGAAGAATCTTATTGGTTATTCATCACCCGGTGGATATACCAAATGTTCTTCAGAAAGTTGTGAGGGATAGGAAACCATACCTATTCATCGGAGAACGAAACTTGGTATCCACTATATGGTGGAAATACCACGCGTTCTTCGTGAGACCATTAGGAAGGCCTAGTAACAAGACAGAGTTGTCCTAACAACTGGCATGCTATTAGATTATCATACAAGAAAGTGGAAGGTGAACAATCAAGACAAGAGGCTACACATGCCAAGGTCAACACAAGAAATAGATGGGAAGATTCAACGGTCTACAGAAGTTCTTTCTACCTATCTTTACGTGAGAGAGGTTGAACTTCGGGACGAAGTTCTTGTTAAGGGGGAGATACTGTAACATCCCAGTGTTTGGGAAGTTATAAGGATCTAAATTTAATATGTGCATTTGCAAGGCATGCATCTAAAAGTACGGGAAATTTTGGCGCGAAAGTTTAAAACGAATCAAAGTGACCAAAGTTTCACTTGACATGATGAAATAGGTCTAGTTCATCTAGTTAAGAGTACGTTTGGAATGATCTTTATAACAAGTATCTTAAGGAACCAAATCATTTGATAATACAAACCATAATTGGTTATGATCAAACACAAATTTTCAACAACCTTAACCACAAGTCTATAAGTGACTTGGGATAATTCACTAGGTATCTAGAACTCAAAGAGGGGTGAGAACCCAAATCACACAATTGATCATCATACTTCCTCCAATGACTAATACACAATTGAACCACCCCATCAACAGAGGTGTTATGTCCTCTCAAACAATAAATCTTTAAGTGATCAACCATTCACCTCACATCTTTCCAAATTATTTAGTAACTACTAAGTTAACCTTCACAAGTAGATAACAAAGTTTCAATAGAACATCAGTGATACAAACAAGTGTTAACTCAAAACCCACAAGGGGAAAATGACATAATAATTGTATTAACATATTTATCGAATATGTCCATATCTCCTCAACCATAAATGAAGTACCTAAAGGAAGAAGTAAATGTTCTTAAACAACTGTTAAACCTTGATCATTACATATGATCTTTCCAAAATCTTTATATCTGCATTATGCATGACAAACATTACAAAGGAAGATTATAAAGTAAAACCAAGACACCTGGGAAAACAATTAATAACTATGACATAAGTCATTCAACTCAATAACCTTCACATGATCATTGTTTCAACCATCCTATACAAGTGAGTATCTGAAATCTTAACACATCAATGAACCATTTGATCAACCTACTATTAAGTCATCATTCCATAAGCATTTCACACCTCTACTCAAATCCAACAATTCTACAACTGGAGTTTCTCTGGATACAAGTAAGGAAAACAACAAGTTATAACCTCTATTAGAGGAATTGAATGGATAGCTAAGTAACACCAAATATATATGAACATGAACATATCATATGGGAGATAAAATAAGAAGTATATGGAAGGATAATAAAATCATGAACTAACTCTTAAATCAAGATATTTCTACCTTTTCTAGATTATCTTGTTTTCACAATCTTCTCTGAATCATTCTGCAAGAGAAGCAACCCACCAGAAAGGAGGAACTACCACAAGAAGATCTACAGAAGGATTCTTTAGGTTGTCTTAGAAGTGCTAACTCAATCTATCCTAGAGAATTTGGAAAATCATACACCCAGATCAATCCTTATTAAACTATCTAGAAACAATGTGGTATTCTAATGTTGGTGTTATATAGAAGTAGTTTGATAACAAGTTTGCAACCTTGTTAACAAATCACTTTTGTAGGCTCTAACAGTTGAGTGTCATATAGAAATAAACATAAGGTTTGGTAACCTTGTATTTATCAGCCATTTGTATATGAAAAGTAATTTGGGGAAAAGCCTTGCAAACTTGTCAACAGATTCTTCTTATATGCTTAAGGCTAACTGATGTCATAAACTACACCTACACTCATTTTATCATCAACCAATAGAAAGAATAACACCAAGGAACAAGGAACCATTCTATAATCCTCTAAATAACATCCTTGCTTGGAGTAATTGGATGTTTTCACCACAATGGTGAAACAGTTGAGGTTGGAAACCATGAAAGGAACCTACCTGCAATGGACAAAGGTGATAACAGAAGATTAGTGACAACCAGTGACAAGAACATCAAGCAACAGGAGTCAACAAGGAGAAACACTAGTTTAGCAAGGAAGCCTAGCATAAGAAATTCTCCAGTGAAATCTTCAGTGATATTAGAGAAACTATAACCCAATGCCTTGTCAAGACTCATCATAGATGAGAAACAAATAACAATCACTTTAATGGAAACAATTGGCATGAGTGAAAATAGCAACACTGCCTCAGTTAGGGAGTATAAGAAATTATCCAGTGAATCCTTAGGATTTATTAGGGAACCATTAACCTCTGTCAAGCTCATCAGAGATGAGGAACTCATAGTAAATATCTTAAATGGAAATAATTATCAATAATGATTTAATAACCAACCATTTCATCCAAAGGTCTTGATATGTGGAGGTTAATGGTAACAAGTTCAATACCTTGTTTTCCAAATCCTTTTCATACACAAGACTAACAGATGATGACTAAAATTCATCAAACCATAACCATGTAAAATAATTACATGCTTTAAACAAAAGATGGGATAATACCCATATTGGAACCTATGTGGAAAACAAGAAAATAAGATCCCAAAACCACATATGTTTTCCACTTGATCAAGTACTAAAATCAGCAACCTTTCTTACACACACTTAAGCAAAATGCCAACCAAAATTGCTAAGAGTTGTAACTATGAAAATAACATAGTATTATTAAAATAAAACAAGTTCATTACCTAATAAAAATAATTTAGTGTGTCATGGGATACAATTCTTTATTTAGTGAGTTCCATTTCCATACACAGAAACAATACCAAGTAATTTTACCAAACTATTTTCTATAAGGGATTGTACCTAAAATTGTTCAATTATGATACACCACCTTGGTATCCACAAGTTTGGAGTGTGTACTTTTATTAAATATGCTTTAGCATAATTTTAAAGCTATTAAATTAATAAAAGGAGGAGAAAACAACAAAATCACTTAATCTAGCACCCTAAATAAAAAATACAAATATGATTCAAATCCACCAAAACAAAATATGGTGAGTTAGAGAATTTGATAAGGATTCCAAAACTTATTTTTAATAATTTTTCTGTTCACAAAAAGGCCCTAAAAACATTAATTCCTTCTCAGTTTGTAAGGCAGAAGGACCTCTTTGTAATATTTAGAACTTATAGGGGGTATCGAAATTGGGCATTCTTTTCCTTTCTTCTTCCTCTGCCAGAAGGCAGAGGAGAAGCAACGCCGTGGCAGCACCGCCGCTGCCACGTATTGCTTGGCCGTCCTCGTCGAGGATAAGAAGGAGAAGGCCTCCGTGACCATCTTCTCTTCTCCCTCCCTCACTCGCTCATCCTCTCTCTCTGTAAGAAAAACTACCGAAACCCTAACCCTAAACCTCACGGCCGCCGCTCGTCGCCGTCGTCTCCGGCCACGGCTGGCCGGCTTGAGAGCTCCATTAGCTTCGCGAAGTCCTACTCTACATCCTCGTTGAGTATCGCTTCCAGGGATACCCGGGAGGAGGCGAATCGGGTCATCCTTTACAACTCCGGCCGCCGGCCAATTCTTGATGCCGCCGGCGATTCCGACCTCGCCGTGCTCCATCAACTGCATCATCACGCTCACGGTGAGCTGCTGCAGCTTGTACTGCCCTCCATTCAGTTAATCTGCGTCGAATCCGTGGAGGTCATCGTGTTCCGCCGCCGGTTGCCGCACCACCACTCGCCGCCGGTCACCCCACGACCATATGGTCCAATCGCCACCACCCCTACACTCACCAAGTCCTCCTCTAGCTAGTGCACACAATGAATTGAAGCAATTTGAAGCGAATCCTCGAATTCGAGTTTCACAGAGGAGATCCTCTCCTCTGATGACGCGGTCATGACGTCATCACGACGTCATGGACCTTTTCCTTCTGTTTCTAATTATTTTCGTATAGGAAAAAGGAAACTGACTGGTGGACCCCATCTGTCAATTTAAATAATGGCAGAAAAATCATTAACTCATAAAATCAATATCTTTAAATTTACTCATCAGAAAAACACAAAGAAAATTGATAAATGCTTAGAAAAATATAATCTAAATATTTATAAACTTTTCAAAATGTTTGATAAAATTTAAAATTAAATATTTTCTTTAGTTAAATTAAATCATTTAAAATTGAGAAAATAATAAAAAATTCATGAAATCAGAAAAATACAAGTTATATACCAAAATGCTCCAAATCACAAATACAACACATCTATGATGTTTCCAAAGTCATTTGATCAAGTTTCATGTGTGCAATAGTTTGCTTAGTCATTTAATTAATTTAAAATTGAGAAATTAATAATTTATTCAAATATTCTCAGAAAAATAAAATGTTATATCAAATTAAAGAGAAAATAATTTCCAATTCAAATATGTCAAACATAAAACATTTAGTTTAACTTATAAACTTGTTTTTGTGAGTATAATGGAATTCGATAATATTCTATTATAACAGAAATAACTATCACACTATTATTTTCTTTACTAATAACATTCTCAGGCTTCCACACCTACTAAAACCTATCATCACAAGTCATTAGCAAGTATTGTGATGATAGAGTTAGCTATGCTAGTTCATCATTTTCAACTAAACTCATTGTCCTTAGCTCTACACTTTTGGAGAATATAATCAAACATGTTTGTTATCTTTTCAATAAATGTTTTCCATGTGTTGTTGTTTTGTCATCTAATAAAGTAATAAACACTTCCACTTAAACATAATAACAATTGTTTGCCAAGTAGAAGTGAAACACATGTAACTCTAAAAGAAGTAATAACCACATCACCTCAAGTAATGAAACAATTCACCTAAATCCTATGTGATGGAGATGTCGTATCAAACGTGGCTTACATTTGTAAGCTGGGGTATTTTCCAGGGTATTACACGATGCATCTCATTACTATGCATGTATCATCTTGCCAGTGTTTTCTGTAGTCCTTACCGGGACTACTTTGCTATCTTTCAGATGTTTGGATTTCTCTACGTGATCCTCGAACCCTGAAGACCTGGATTATTATTGTTATTTCAATCTCAGGCAAGTTCATCACTTGCTCATATCCTTTGCAGTATCTCATAACAAACTATTGGCAAAAACCCTATCGTATTATCACCTATTCTCAAAAGAATGCATGATCCTATTTTTATAATAATATGACTAATTGAATGACTACCCGAGTGGTAGTGTTCTGTTTGGTGGGCGGATGGAACCATGGTAAGATGAATAGGTCAAAGGAAGGTTCCATCTGCATGGGAACGTATTACCTAGGAATTAACAACAACTGCCGTCAGGATTCTTGCGCCGTAAATTCGCGTTGACCATGGATCTTTTGTGGGGGGAGTAAGTCAGCCGTGATACTTCTCTCGTTCGCATGTCAACGGACTAACAGAGACGTACGCTGTAGGTCTTGCGAGACTACATGCACATAGGTGGGAGCCCTTACGTCCCACGGGCTCTGGGATCTATGAGTGTCTGCCAGGGGCGCGTAGATCTCCATCGTGAGGGGTGGAATCAGGCGTTCAACCTGCTGGCAGAAATGGGTGGGCATGCGTTGTGCGGAGAAGCACGGTTTGGCTTGGACCAACTACCGGGCCCCACACCTGAGTGGGAGTGGACAGGATCTCGAGCCTGGTTGTGCAACATGGTCTTGGTCGTCCATGGGTAAAGTAACGCACCTCTGCAGAGTGTAAAATGATGTGACATGTTACCCTTTGTTCCGGGAAGGAGCTGCGAACGCCGCAGGAAAGGCAACTCCATGAAAGTTCTAATCCTGTGAAGATCTGGCGGGCATAGTTTTCAGAATTAAAAGCAACCTCTTGAAGAAAGTTTTACAAAACCTTGCATTAGCTTATGACTCTTTCGAGTCTAAAGCTGTAGTTAGTGCATCAACCACCCACTATATATCATGAACTTGCTGAGTAACGCTCGTTACTCATTCTATCCCGTTTGTTCCCCTGCTTAGAGTTGAAGCCTTATTGAAGTCGTCATCGAGAAGCCAACACTACCTCATGAAGCTAGATGGAGTGATCTACTACTTAGTCGGTAAAGCATCGTCATCAACAACGCTGGTGGAGGACAAACTATCAAGATGTAGTTGGAGACCATTCTTAGACTTAGCTATTTCAAGCCATAAATTAGGGCTGTCATCAGCCGTAGTGGATTAGTTCTGAGCTAGAGTTCTTCTCCGGCTTGGAGCTTCGAATTGCTTCTTCTGATGTTTCATTTGCAGGAGATCTTCTTGATTCATCAAGAGATTCTCAAGATTTTGTAATGAAGTTTGTATCCTATAGTTTTGCCTGGTCCCGCTGTGTTTCTGTTGTACTACTCTGAGGGATGTAATATTCACGGATAAGTCCTTCTGTGAGTATTATGTCATCGACTTGCGCACTACACATGCAGTGGTGTGCTGGGTCACCACAAAACGGTGCCGTCAAATGTTTTCCGTGATTTTGGCGGTCGCCGAACTACACAACGCTGGTTTCATCCTCGTTGGCGCCGAACTAAGGGCCAAATTTGAAAATAGTTTTTGCAGAGGCTTTACATACGCTATTAGTTTCGTCAAAGGGGCATTTTAGGCAAAAAAAAAAGCAAAAAAAAAAACATGACAGACCGTGACCAATACTCACTATGTTGTCACGTACTCGTGTCCCTGGCTAGCTAGCAAAACAACTGAAGCTCAATATCATCTAAAACACCTGACTGAAGATCCGCAAAAAAGAAGCTAATAACAGTACAGCTACGCGCAGAGCGTCCAAGTACGCGTGGTCAAACCATGCGCGCAGAGTTCGGCCGGCCAGGCTAGAGAGCGCAGAGCAAGATACGCTACTTCTCCGGTATGGTCGCGAGGAGAGGCCTCCACGCATCCCGGCACGGGCTCGCAGCGCCGACGAGACCCTTCATCCGCATCCTGGCTCTCCTCGCCGCAGCCGCCCGGCGTGCCCGCTTCTCCAGCCTCGCCATGAACACCGCCGCGTCCTTCCTCGTCAGCGCCACCTTCAGCCGCATCGCGTGCTCCTTGCCCGCGGCCAGATCCTGCCACGGCGCCCTCTTCTTGGCTCCGGCGGCGGTGGGCTGCACCACGCTGGCCTCCTTGCACGTGCATGGCAGCGGCAGGGCGTTGCCCATGTCAGCTAACTAAATCGAACTAGCCAGGTAGAGTGAGCTAACTAGCTAGGCTGGAGCGCTGGAGATCTCTGTGCGCTCGAGTGGCATTTCTGTCTGTGTATATTATATAGCGAGGCGCCGAGACAGAGACGTGCTGACGGTCTGACAGAGAACAGTAATTTCAGAAGTCAATTAACATCAGCACGTCACAAAAGAATAGTAATTTCGAAGCCTGCCTGCCGGGGTACGTACAGGGAAGAGCATGAATGTCGAGAAATATTGCTGGTCAAGCACGGAGGGCAACTGTGTCTAAGCTCAATCAAGAATGGATGGCACTGTTACTGTAGTTTTGAATAGATTTATCCAGGGGCGGCTCCGGTCAAAACGTTTATTTGGAGTCTGGAATAAAAAATAAAAATGAGAATTGGACTCTAGGATTACTGTTGATTTTGTCTGCATCAGATGACCCTGTGGCATCTTCTTGGTTCGATTACACAGCGCACATGACTCTGTAAAAAAAACAGTACACACGAATTCGTCACGCAAATAGGTTAAACCGTTTACGGGAGGAAAGCAATAATAAAGTACGAAATGAAACATCATCACACGATTGAATTTTTATGCAAAACCGTCGTGACCATCGTTTCTACAGCTACAAGCTAGACTGTCTTTTTTCATTACGGAGAGCTGTCAACAATTTTAGACCAAGCCTTGATGCAGTGCACGTTATGTTTATCCTGCCGACGAATCTGTTATCCAATTGTATCGTGTCCGTATGCCCACATGTAATATAATCCTGTCGTAGAGCGTACCAAAATTGACGCTATCAGTTAAAACATAAGTGAAAAATAATAAGCTTGCGGTTACGTCCGCGCTCTAGTGAGATATTTTTTCCAATTCATAGAAAAAGAGGCAAACATGCCCATTTACATTGCGGATGGGACAGACGCCAAGGACGCTCCACTAAAAGAAAGAGAAAGAGGACTACTCGCCGACCATCCACCTGCCCACTAATGATGGTCTAACCCTAAACAGCCCAGCCAGGCGACAATTGCTTTATTTCGAATCCTATTGGTTACCACCTGAGTCGAAGGGCGCGCACCCTCGAACACCACATCTTTCCGGTGCCTCCATAAACCCCAATAAACCAAGGCAATGGCTGTCCAGATGTCTTGTCCCCCCGGCGATCTGAGAGCCGGTTCACCAAACGTTCATCACCTGTAGGTATGGCAATGGCAGTGACCCTGTCCCACCTACTGAAGAATCTTGCCCAGACCTCTCTTTGAGGAACACACAACCTATCAAAAGGTGATCAATGGTCCCAAACTCTTGGTCACATAGTGGGCATGCTACGGGATGGGTGAGTCCACACTTGCTCAGCCTATCTGTTGTCCAATATATCCCTCTAACTGCTAGCCACATGAAGACTTTACACTTGATAGGGCTTGCGAACATCAAATGTGCTCCGCCGTCCCCATCTCCACTCGCCCCTGCAATATCGCCTTGTAGGACGATGGAGATGCAACCATTTGCCTCCCACACCATTTGAATGCATCTTCAGTCTCCTCGGCCAGTGTGATGTCCACCAACAAACCAGCCATGGCGAGCAACTCGTGAATCTCGACCTGAGTAAGTTCTGAAGGGACGTCCTCAAGCCAACCCCTGCGAGTCCCTCACAAACATGTCAAGCTTTGCGCTTACATTTAGGGAATTTTCCCAACAGGTTAGGGGATAGGTCCCCCACCTGTTCACCCTCCAACCACATGTCTGTCCAGAATAGTGTCGTGGCACCATCGCCAATCCTTGACCTCGTAGCAGCTTCGAACAGTTGTTTCACTACCGTTTGAACCTGTATGTTGAATTCGCTCCACGGAATGGAGTCATTTGTCCTGTTCAGCCACCAACGATCTTGAAACGCCCGGTTCATCATACGGAGGTTGGAGATCCTCGGGCAACCCAAATGTTTCGGTGTGTAGACTTTGTCCCAGGCCACCAGGCAGTATCCCCTGAATGTCCTTTCAACCTTTCCATAGGAATCCGCGGAGGATCTTCTCGATGCCAACCAAGGTTTTACCCGGAGTATCAAGATACATCATTGTTGTGGGGGTACCCGAGAGACCCTTCCTTAGGAAGGTACCCGGTGCGGCCCATTAAGGGGTATTGGAGGACTCCTCAAGAAATGTATACGAATGCCCACAAAGAATCGGGCCGCGACAAAAGTAAAGACTTCATTGGCAAGAATAGGAGGCGTCATGAACAAGACAGACAACCCTAGATTTAGAGCTAGCCGAGATCCAATCTCCGAAGAGCATCCCGTGTAATCGATACTTTTCACCTTATCGGAATAAACTCGACGGGTAGTAACCCGTCAAATCGAGTAGTCCACCAGCGCCCTTTTTCCTTTATCAAACCCCGGGTCCCTAACCATGGGGATTGTTGATCTCACATCCTCAACATTGGCGCCCACCGTGGGGATTTCGGGCGCTGGATCCGCGGCTCCTTCGATCCCATCATCAATCTACGACTCAGCGATCTGGGCGGACTTGATCCGTTTCGGGTCGATCGACTTCACCAAGTACTCGTCGACATCGCGCCTGACGTTCGACTACCTCAACACGGGTATCGATCTGAAGATCGGAAGTCTGAACTTCCGCGTAGGATGCACGGGAGTGATACATCTGGAAGATTCTGACCAACCCCAATCAGGAGAAGCAATCACGCCAGAATTCTCGCGGCTATCGCTCGAGGAAAAAAAGCTTCGAGTACACTTATCCGGCCAACCCCTACAAGCACTTCGTCGCAATGGAAAGACGCGTCTGAGAGCAAAGATGAAGGCGAGAAAGTTGACCCGCCTAAAACTACCGATGCGACGGAAGAAGACGAGGAGGATGAAGAAGAGAGCGAGGACGATAGCAACGCGGACCCGAAAAGTCCCCGCCGCCAGAAACTCAAACCTCAACTGACAATGATGGCAGTCTCGGAGAACTTCCTCCCCCTGCCAATTCCGGATCCACGACTAAAAGTAAGAAAGGCAAAACCGAACGGCCTCAGCTATATGTGACGAAGGAGACAATGGGGCTAGTCACCTCATTAGTTGAACATGGCCTTCCTCTCACATCAGATGCCACTCAAGAAGAACGCATGGCCTATAAGTGGAAATTATCGCAGCACATGAAAAAGCTGAACAAGATGTACAAGGAGCTAGACGACACATGTTTACCAGAAGTGCACTCGACAGAAGCCTCGAGTAGCGGGGTGCAGAAACCACCCACTTCCAAACGGCGATTACGACTCATAGACATGTCGACTGACCATATGAGAGGTACCCAAAAAGGTGCTTGGCCTCGATCAGGACCTAGAGGAACCCAAGTCCGCAGAAAAATTGGCACCCAGAACGCCTTAGGAAAGGCTTCTGCAAGTTCAAACGTATCTAATGTCCTTCAAACGATCGTTGGGTGACCCCTGTGGAGAAGTGCACAATGAGATTCTGCGAGGCCTCAGCATGGCAAGCACGGAGTTAAAACAGAAATCTGTTCCGCGCGTGGAGACATCCCCCCACGAGTAGAAACACCTGCGAAGCAGCTGAAACAGAGAGCCAAGACTACCCCAGCGGTACACCAAGAAGGAGTCCCGAAGAACCCGGGAGAACGAATCACGCAGAGCAAGGTAGACAGGCTCCAAAGGGAAAGAGCAGCTGAAGCACCATCCCCGAGGACGGGTAGAACCCGAGACAAGATCCCAGAATACGACTCGACTGAGTCGAATGATGATGAACTCTGCGGCCCTCCTTGCTTACTCGAGAAATTCGCCAGGCTAGGAAGCCGAGACGATTCAAACTAATAGCCAAAATGCCCAAGTACGACGGCGATCAGGAGCCCGAAGCGTGGCTGGATGATAACATGACAGTCGTAAGGTCCAAAAGGGGAACAAAACAACGAAAATGCAGTACATACAACTACAACTGGTTGGAGCAGCAAGAAACTGACCGAAGAGTCGGCCTAAGAACAAATACAACTGTTGGGAAGAACTCAAGTATGATTTCGCCCATAATTTTAGAACCACCTGCAAACAACCAGTAACAATCAGGCAGCTAAAGGCTTGTAGGCAAAGATCGGACGAGAATATTCGCGGGTACATACAAAGATGGACCGCGTTGAAGAATAGTGCAGAAGAAATCTCGGACGAAACAACAATCGACATCTTCAAAAAGGGATTCCGCCGAATGGACCTAAAAGGGTACATCGGCCGAATTCGAGTAAAAACGGTCAGCAAACTCATGGAAGTAGCGAACAGTTGTCACAAGGCGAAGAGTCAGCGCGCAACACCACCCACCCTGACCCGAGAAAGATCGCATGGAAACCTCCTATGCTCACGAGGGAAACATAGGGTACAACAATGACAGGAACAGAAGAGGAAAGTGCAAGAACCGGGTGTTTAACGAAATAGAACCCGAGTTAGTCGCAACCGAGTTTTCAGGCAGTCGCAGTCACGACTACCGCCGGCAAGGGCGAGGCCAGCCACGCGAACAAGAGCGCGACCGCAGGCAAGAACATAAGCGCGAGTGGCAGCCGCGGAAAATCAAGGCAGACGAGCTCGTACCGGAATCTTTGGTTGAACCCTCCGGCTCATACCAGAATCTTTGGTTGACGTGTAAATACGACGATTATTGATCCAACGTAACACTTGTTATTAACCCTGCCTTTTCCATACGATTGAACCTCCACCGCAACATACAGTCCGTGGTTCCACCGCCAACCAATCATTCGTAAAAGCATTTTATTTTAATACCATATATAATAATACGATTTGTAAACTCTGAAAAGATAATCCATTGGACATGCAAGAATGAACTTGCCTTGAGAATGAGATAAAATACACTCTAAAGCTTCGAGTGATTCGGGAACTTAAGGTTCTGAAAAACATCATCATTGTCTAATGACAATGTTTCTAAAGCTTCGAGTGATTCGTGAACTTAAGGTTCTGAAAAACATCGTCATTGTCTAATGACAATGTTTCAAACCAAGCTGTATGCTATTGTGCATAAATGATATGACCTTGCAAAACACTTCAATTTCATTTGAGATCATTTTGATCAAATTCCCCAATTTAATGGGTAATATTCATTTTACAAAGATTTACAATGAGAAATGAAGTTATAATGATTTGAAATTCAAATAGTTCATATAATTGGAGTTTATAATTAATTTTCCATTTTAAGATACTAAGAGAACAATTTTTTATTTCAAAATATATCCACTTAAGGAAAATGTTTTGAAATTGTAAATATTAATAAGTTTAAAAAATATTTTCATTTTTTGCCTAACAAATGTTCATGGTTTGAATAAAAGTGTTCACAGAATAAAAAGGTGTGTTCATGGAATTTTGAAAAGTACTTAGGCAAGTTTGAAAATATGTTCATGGGGTAAAACAATTTTACAGCTTCAAAAGTGTTCACGGGTTTCAAATAATATGTCCTTGGATTCCAAAATTGTATATGGGGATAGGAAAATTGACGAGTTAAAAAAAACAAGTTAATGGATTAGAGAAATGTTCATGGGTTCCAAAAAAACCACATTCATAGATTTTTTTCGTATATGTGGCTTAAATTGTTCACTGGGAAAAAATATTACATTCACGAATTTGAGGAAATATTCGTTAGATACAAAAATAAGTTATTCATGGATTTAAAGTTCACTTGTTAAGAATATTAAATTCATATATCGTCAGAAAATGGTGACAAAATATTCACGAATTCAAAAAATTTCATCACATAAAATTGTTCACATGTGAAAGATGTTTATCGTTTGAAAAAAGTATGTCCACATAATGTTTGCGGATTCAAAACAATATGTTTATGAGAACGAAAAAATATTCATAGATTCAAAAACGTTCATCGTCCAAAAATATTCATCACCTAACATTATTCATGGGTGATGAACAATGTTCACCGCTGGAAAAAAGTATGTTCACATACTCCAAATGTTTACGAGTTCGAAAAATGTTCGCAGATTTTAAAAAATTTGTTCATGAGTACAAATAATATTCACATATTCAACAAATGTTTATCGTAAAAAAATATTCACCTAACATTGTTCATGGGTGATGAACGATGTTCACCGTGGGAAAAAGTATGTTCACATACTCAAAATGTTTGCAAAATTTTTAAAAAAATTGTTCATGAGTACAAAAAATATTCACATATTCAACAAATGCTTATCGTAAAAAAAACATTCACTAGTTTGAAAAAAAAGTTCATAAATTCGAAAAAAATTACAAGTTCAAATAAATGTTCACACTTAGGAAAATATGTATGTTCATGAGAACAAAAAAATTATTCATAGATTCAAAAAATATTCGTAGCTGAAAAATGGTCACCGTTTGAAAAAAAATACGCTCATTGATTCAAAATGTTTACGAGTTCGAAATTATTTTCACATGTTCAAAATTAAGTATGGACATGAGCACACAATGTTCACCGTTTGAAAACAGCATGTTCGCATACTCAAAATGTTTACGAGTTCGAAAAATGGTCGCAGATTCAAGAAAAAAGTACATTCATGAGTATAAGGAATATTCACATATTCAAAAAATGTTTATCATCGAAAATTATTTAGTAGTTTGAAAAAAATATGTTCATAGATTCAAAAAAAAATTCAAGTTCAAATAAATGTTCACACTTAGTAAAATGTTTATGCTAATGAGAACAAAAAAAATATTCGTAGATTAAAAAAAGGTTCATAGCTGAAAAATGGTCACCGTTTAAAAAAAATACCTCATTGATTCAAAATGTTTACGAGTTCAGAATTATTTTCACATGTACAGAGTCAAGTATGAACATGAGTACAAAATATATTCAAAGATTCAAAAAATATGTATCACCAATCAATGTTCACCGTCTGAAAACAGTATGTTCACATACTCAAAATGTTCACGAGTTTGAACAAATGTTCGTAGATTCAAGAATTTTTTATCATGAGTATAAGGAATATTCACATATCCAAAAAATATTTATCGTCGAAAAATGTTCTAGTTTGAAAAAAAATACGTTCATGGATTCAAAGAAAATTACAAGTTCAAATAAATGGTCACACTTAGGAAAATGTGTATTTTCATGAGAGCAAAAAAATATTCATAGATTCAAAAAATATTCATAGCTGAAAAATGGTCACCGTTTGAAAAAAAATACGCTCGTTGATTCAGAATGGTTACGAGTTTGGAATTATTTTCACATGTTCAGAATCAAGTATGCACGTGAGTACAAAAATATTCAGAGACTCAAAAAATGTTTATCACCTAAAAATGTATGTTCACAGACTCGGAATGATTATGAGTTTGAAAAGTGTTCGCACATTCAAAAAAAAGTATGTTCATGAGTACAAGGAATATTCACATATTCAAAAAATATTTATTCACTATTTTGAAAAAAATACGTTCATAGATTTAAAAAATGTTTACAGGTTCAAATAAAAGTTCACATTTGGGGAACATGTATGTTCATGAGAAAAAATAATAGATTCAAAAAAATCATAGCTGAAAAATGATTACTGTTTGAATAAAATATGTTCATTGTTGATTCAAATTGTTTACGATTTCGGATTTTTTTTTCACGTGTTCAGGAACAAGTATGCTCGTGACTACAAAATTATTCACATACTCAAAAAATGTTTATCACCTAAAAATGCTCACAGAATGAAAAATGTTGAATAGAGTTCACATATTCAAAAATGTTTACGAGTTCGAAAAATGTTCACGAGTACAACAAAAATATTCACATATTCAAAAAATGTTTATCGTCGAAAAATATTCAATAGTTTTTAAAAAGTACGTTCATAGATTTAAAAAATATTTACAAGTTAAAATAAATGTTCGTAGTTAAGAATACATGTATGTTCAACAAAACATATTCACGGTTCAAAAAATGTTCATAGATGCAAAAATGTTCACCATTTGAAAAAAGTACACTAATAGATTCAAAATGTTTACGAGTTCGAAATGTTTTTCACATTTCATAGACTCAAAAAATGTTTATCATTTAGAAATGTTCACCGAGTGAAAAATGTTCACTGTTTGAAAAAAAATAGTATATAGATTCAAAATGTTTACAAGTTCAAAAATTGTTCACGGTTTAAAATACAACTATGTTTATGAGTACAAAAGATGTTCATCGCCGCAAAATGTTCACTAGTGAAAAGATGTTCTCCGGTTTAACAAAAATAAGTTCATAGATTCAGAAAATGACTACGACTTCCAAAAATTGTTCACGGTTTCGCCAACAAGTATGTCATGATTTATAAAGAAGTGTTTAAAAGTTCAAAAAATATTCACGGTAGTTCAATTTTTTCTTCAGGGATTAAAAAATTATTCCTGGCTTCAAACATATATTAACGGTTGAGAAAAATAGTCATGTCTTGGCATGCGTGAACATATTTATGCTCATGAATACAAAAACTGTTGAAAAGAGTATGTTCAACACAAAATGTTTACGAGTTCGAAAAATGTTCATGAGTACAACAAAAATATTCACGTATTCAAAAAATGTTTATCGTCGGAAAATATTCAATAGTTCTTAAAAAGTATGTTCATAGATTCAAAAAATGTTTACAAGTTAAAATAAATGTTCATAGTTAGGAATACAGGTATGTTCAACAAAACATATTCACAGATTAAAAAAATGTTCATAGCTGAAAAAATGTTCACCGTTTGAAAAAAATACACTAATAGATTCAAAATGTTTACGAGTTCGAAATGTTTTTCACATGTTCAAACACAAGTATGCTCATGAATACAAAAAAATATTGATAGACTCAAAAAAATGTTTATCATCTAGAAATGTTCACCGAATGAAATATGTTCACTGTTTGAAAACAAATAAGTATATAGATTCAAAATGTTTATAAGTTCAAAAATTGTTAATGGTTTAAAATACAACTATGTTCATGAGTACAAAAGATGTTCATCGCCAAAAAATGTTCACCAGTGAAAAGATGTTCTCCGGTTTAAAAAAGAAACCATAGATTAAAAAAATGTTTATGAGTTCCAAAAATTCTTCACGGTTTCGCCAACAAGTGTATCATGATTTATAAAGAAGTGTTTAGGAGTTCAAAAAATATTCACGGTAGTTCAATTTTTTCTTCAGGGATTCAAAAAATATTCATGGCTTCAAACATATATTAACAGTTGTGAAAAATAGTCATGTCTTGGCATGCATGAATATATTTATGCACAAAGAATATATTCATATGTATTAAAAATATATTTTAGAAAAAATACACACGTAAAATGTATCAATGTGCTTTAAAATAAATGTTCGCATGTTTTGTTGGTTTTAAATTTTTCTTAAGTAGTTAAAAATTTCAGATTCAATAATATTTCTAATTCAAAATAATTTTATTGTTTTTGAATGTAAAGTAAAAAACCTAAAAAGAAAATAAGTTAAAATTTATTTTTAAAACAAAAAATAGGCATGTACTAGTATTATATAGCTATAACTATGTTGTCTTAGGTGACATGTCAGCTATAGGGAGTATTTTATGCGAAGCGAATGTATGTATATAGTCGGCTAGATTCGAAATGGTTCAGCTATCAAAGCACTCGTATAGTGTGCGTGTGTGCGTTCAAGTTCAGCCTGTCCTAGTCCTGCTCGCGCGCCGCCTCTGCCACACAAAGCGGTGTATAGGCCCGCCCGTATACCGCGACCCGACCTTATTTAGATGCAAAGGAAAAAAGGAAGGCATGCCCTCGATGTCGGAAGTTTTGTCCTGAACTCCTGATCGACTCCTTCCGAGTCCCATGGGGGAACGGCCAGCATGCGTCGCTATGATATACCACCAATTTTGAAGCACTTGCTGGACCGGCAGCCATTCAGATGATATGGGAGCCGCTGTGTAGCCTTTGGTTCGGCAATTTCTAGTTTCACCGCGCCAAAGTGACCACATGCTACCTACTTCGTTTGATACCTAGCAAGATCCCGCTAGCACGCAACCTACCTGTCCGGTGCGGTGCCTTGCCACCATCAAGCAAGGGGAAAACTTAGCACACGAAGGCATCGCCGCTACCCTATGTAGGCGCACCACTGTAGCCGCAAGCTCCGACGAAGAAGGAACAAGGGCAGTCGGCACCGCCGCGTCTGACGCACAAGACGCAAAGCGCCTGCGAGCACCACGCCACCTACCGCCAAGGCTAGGGCGACCAACAAGGGAAGCTGGGATGCGAGATCGACGTACTAAGAAACCCGTAGCAAGAGACTAGCAAGAGGCCCGGGGCAGACAAGCAAGGAGCAGAGAGTATGTGGGTGTAGGAAGGGGTGAAAAGGTTTAGGGAAGCCTGAACACGGGCCCATCAATCCTAGGAAAACTCCAGCACCCGAAGGCATCATCCACCACCCTACGTAGGTGCACCACCTTAGCCGCAAGCTTCGGGGAAGCCTGAACACGGGCAGTCGGTGCCACCGTGTCTAACGCACAAGACACAAAGCGCCTGCGAGCACGGCGTCGCCTATCACCACGGCTAGGGGCGACCAACAAGGGAAGGTAGGATGTGAGATCAGCGTACTGAGCAACCCGTAGCCAGGGCAAGACGCCTAGACAAATCAGCAAGGAGCAGAGTGCATGTGGACGAGGGAAAAGGGTGAAAACGGTGTCAGAAGTTAGAAGTTGCCCGCAGCCACCGTCGGTGTTAGGCCCTGAGCCGAGCAACAAGGATATTATGACAAGCAAAGGTGGGTTGTGAGACCAGCGTACTGAGCAGCCCGTAGCCAGGGCAAGACGCCTAGGCAAATCGGCAAGGAGGATAGTGCATGTGGGCACGGGAAAGAGTGAAAATGGTGCCAGAAGAGGCCCGTCGCCACCGTCGGCAGTTAGGCCTTGAGCGGAGCAACAAGGATATTATGACGAGGAAAGCTGGTAAGGCGCAAGATAAAACACAACTCCAGGAGAAGAAAGGCGATGAAGGGGTTTGAGTGCTCACGACGGTTTCTATGAGTTAGTTTTGTAAAAAAAAACGATGGCCACCTATTATTCATCTGCCTACCACCCCAATACTAAGCATTACGATCGGCATGATTTACTTCTTAGAGGAGCATTAGGAACAAGGTAGTGATACAAGAATATAGAAATCTAAGGCTGCTAGCATTTCCACTCTCTTGGAAGTGTTTGGGAGTGACACACAGAGGAGACGATGACTAGCGTATTTGCGCGCCACCGCATCTGACGCACAAGACACAAAACACCTGCGAGCACGGCACCACATATCGCCAGGGCTAGGGGCAACCAAAAAGGGAATGTGGGATGTGAGATCCCGTAGACAGGCAAGACGCTTAGTCGAATCGGCAAGAAGCAGAGTGCATGTGGGTGAGGGAAAAGGGTGAAAACGTGTCAGAAGAGGCCGCAGCCACCATCGGTCGGTCGTTTGGACCTGAGCCGAGCAACAAGGATATTATGACAAGGAAATGTGGGTTGTGAGATCAGCGTATTAAGCGGCAAGACGCCTAGGCGAATCGGCAAGGAGCAGAGTGCATGTGGGCGCGGGAAAAGGGTGAAAATGGCGGCACTTAGGCATTGAGCGGAGCAACAAGGATATTATGACAAGGAAAGCAGGGAAGGCGCAAGATAAAAACAACGCCAGGAGGAGAAAGGCGGTGAAGGAGGTTTGAGTGCTAACGACGGTTTCTATGAGTTAATTTTGTAAAATACGAAGGCCTATTATTCATCTGCCTATCACTCTAATACTAGCAGCATAATGATCGGCGTGATTTACTTCTGAGAGGAGCATTAAGAACAAGGTATTGGAGGTATTGGTACATGGGATACAGAAATCTAAGGCTGCTAGCATTCCCACTCTCTTGAAAGTGTTTGTGAGTGACACACAAAGGAGATGATGACTAGCGTATTTGAAAAAAGGGATAAATCTACACATATAATGTAAACATGTAACCGTTATAATTATATTTTTTTTAGAAAACCTAGGTTTGACTAGATGTCTATACACTATAGCATCATATGAGTTTGTAAACATAAGGATGTGGCTTAACTTAGCACCACCAGCTGGCAATCTCTATTCCCAACCTAAAGGGTTCTTATTATATGATATCAAATACGGAAATCTTCTCAACTTTGCCATAAATTCAATAAAGTAATTATAGTTCAAATAATTATTTATGTTTGTGGTTTCAAAAGGATGATGTAATGTTAAGATGCAATGATAAGGTGTTGAACAAATATGCATGCATGTTGTATCGTGCTTATCGAGTGAACTCACATGAGTTGAAGAACGTTCCTCATCTCTGAGGTATTGAGTATTTGAAGTTGGTGCATGAAAACATAAATCCATCAACGAATCTATCTGCATGGAAGGATGAAAAAAGGGAGTTACACTAACCTGTTTACTAATGACCTTACAGAGAGTTGTAACCAGAGACTGTGCAACCAACAAATTGAGTATAAATGCAAGTTTTGAAGCGGGGATAAGAATCGTCTAGATGGAGCTTGACAGTACATGTGCAGGGCAGCACAATAGAATATTTGAATCTCTATCAAGTATAGGGCCTAATGACAGGAGCAAGTTAGACAACTACCTGTGGATCTGAAAATGTCACGAAGGCGAAGCCGCAGTATGGGTTTCCGTGTCAGCTACAACATGATCTGCAATAAGAAATACTTGAGAAACAGCCTACATGACAAAGTAGCACTAAATGGAAACAGCCTATGCAAGGAGCAACCTAGCTCCAGGACATTCCAGTAGTAAGAACGTAAAAGCATGTCTGGACTATTTTCTAGACAATTTAACCTAAGCTGGCGTGGAAGTGTATTACGATATACATGCTGAGACACTCTTGAGTTTGCATTTCTAAGTGAACTATCATGGTATCAGAAAACATGTGTTATGATAATAGAAAAATTGTCAAGAAATTGACCCCCAACTTATCTCGAGTCACAACAAAATTCTAAGTTCATTAGAGAATTATAGGTTGACCACGGTTACAATTGTAGAATGCCATGCATGTTCAGTTACCATTTTCGTGGAACACATACTTTCTGAGGGGCTTATGCACGAGTTTGGTCATGCACAAGGAACCAAAACGGAAGAGGAGAAGTGCACTACCGGACTGCGGATAAGCTGACTGAGGTTCGTCGGACTCCACCTAGAGGTAGATGCGTGTGCCCTCAATAGATTTACGTATTGGCCTGCATGGTTACAGATCAGAACAACCGTTAGGAAGCCATTAATAAACCAAAATCCTAACACCATAAGTATGCTTTTACATTAGTTATGCAGATAGATTGGTGGCGCATCGAGTGACCTTTTATGGCGCAGATGTGTCTTGTAAACAAAACTTTCTCTGTCTTAATATATATGCACAGCACGAGGAAGCAAAAATAAGCACCACCCGGTAACTTCACTGGTACTACCCGCCCGGCACCCACACTGCTCCATGGGCAACTCGAACTTTTGTGGTGGCAGAGAAGAAGAGCTCACATACCCTGCTCCGCAGACCTCCTCTTTCCTGTGTGTGCGGCCACAGATGATACAGAACAGTCAAAACGTTTCATGCCCTCAGAAAGACGACAACAGCAAAAGCTTCGCAATGCTAAGCATGGTCATTGTCAGCACAGAAATCATAACCTCATGTCGCTCGACAATGCCAGGAGCTGCAAAAGCTCTAACCTGCGCGCAATGCCTCTGATGTAGTGGCCCAGCAGCATACACCTGAACAACCATTGCAGTCATAGACGATCAGAGTTCAGCCTCCGATATATCAATATGCAACACAGGAAAAGAAACCTATCAATCCATTCGTATTACCAGAACAGGAGACACACAAGATGATATCGAGGAATAGATATGAGGGGCTGAAATGGGAGCGACACATCCTCCTCCCATTCAGTACGGTCATCATCCCCATTTCCATAGTTAAGGGTTCCGCCAGCCATGTTCTTCGATGGCAGAGGGGGTTTTGCATGCATCTTGGGGGAGATATTTGCTAGAAGACCATCTTGGGGGATTGAAGGTTCCGAGAGTTCGATAACCTGTACAAAACAATTAGTAGCTCAAATCAGACACAAAACAGGTACCCCACTTATCGTGAGATGTTGATTTGTTCAACTAAGAGCCCACGAGAAGTACCTAACAAATATGTAAAAATAAGAGGAAACATATTACTGCTAGATGAAAAGGTCCTAGACAGAACAAACCGTGTCAGGTGATAACGAGCTCAAGTAGTCCAGTAACTCATTTTTGTCTTCTCCAGCAAACTGTTGCATCTGCAGGGAGGAAATTTTCCTCTTGAGTTCATGTAGCTCCTGAATGATTGAAAATAAAATAAGCATCAAATGAAAGTCTCCAGCAACAGTCAACAAGTGAAAGGCTATGTCAGAAAGATTAAAGAACAGAAATGGGACATCCTCGCTGAAGAAAGTAAGCATCAAATGAAAGTCTCATATTACTGAAACTAGCTTATCTTGCACAAGGTAGACATTCTCAACAAAAAGGTAACTTTGTAAAAACAAATGCCCCGTAGATTTGAGCATAGTAGGTCCGTGAACATTGATAGCTAATATGTAGGGAAATAGAACATCCATCTAACCAGTGGGAAGTCTACTACTCCCTTTGTTTTACTATATCTATCCTCAGCCCACCAAATGCACAGACCATGGAACCACTGATGCCAAGAAAAGTGTTCCTATTAAAAACATAATATAACCATTTAGCCATTCCAAAGCAAATTAATAGGGATATGGAGTGGAATCAACACAATAACTACTTTCTTGTGCTCCCCCACTGGAAAGGCATTTTGAAACAGAGTATCCCAAGTCTGGGGACAAATATAGTGAAAAGGATGGAGTAACAACCATCTGGGATTTCAAAATCAAAGTATGAGATAGATGTTACCTTTTCCATGGAATCCAAGCGAGACTGCAATTGGATAATATGTTTGTTTGCTTCAGCGTTTAATTTCTCTAGTCCACCCATCTTTTCCGGGAATAAATTTTCATCCCTACTCTCTGTTTCATTGGTCAATTCACCATCTTCTGACAATCTCAAAGCAGCCATAGGTCATCCCAGATCGAGGTCATCGTGACTATGTTCAGTGTTGTATCTTTCCTTGCATTTGATTTCATCATCAGACAACTCTAGGGTTCTTTCAAGAGAGAGCCTATATTCGGCATTACACAGAGTGTACCTGAAACAGAATAAAGTAACTTTGAGTAATAATCATCCCCGGTACACTCAGGCATGCTTATCATGCTTGTGAGTAGGCGATGCTAACCAAATGCACATATAAGGCTAAGCTCTTTGTTACAGATTCTTATAAAGTTTCAACAGAATTGAATTATTGGTTTAAGATATGCTAAGATCCTGTTAGGTCCTGAAAAAGCTTCCATTTTCTTTCTATCATCCATCTAAATGTGCTGTATAAAAAGGTTTTCTTTAATTGGTTTGATATATTCCCTCCGATCCAGAAAAAATGTAGGAAGATGTATATACGAGTAGTACTAGCCACGTTGTTAAGTCACATCACTTTTAATAGATCGGAGGGAGTACTTATTTTTATTATCTATATTCTCTGTAACATTTATTCCAGGGCTAAAAATACAAGAAGGCATGAGCTGGTTCAGATTTCTGTAATAGTGAAAGTATAAGTGAAGCAAAACAAAGTGTTCAATATCACTAGAATAACCACCTAATGGTGTTTATTATCGTTAACAAAATTATCATTTTATCACATGAAAGGATATTAATGTTTCAGTCTGAAATAGGAAGAATCAAGCTTGGTGGCGATCTGTTTCACCTTCGGTTTCAAAATTATGAAAAAATTGCAGCCCTTGGTAACAACTGGAAGGGCCTGGAAGACATCAAGCAACATTTGCAAGTATAGACAAGGCAAAACTTGTACCAACATTGAAAGCACGTGGGCGGAGAAAATATGGAAGGAAATTCAGATTTAATAGGTCCCACTTCACAGCCTTAAAACATGCTGTGACATGTCACGGCATGAACCATGAACCAAAGTGCAGCAAACTGTCGTAACAACTTGCAAATTACAGACTTATACAGTGACCAGTAACACTGAATATCGATGCTACAGCAGGCTACCAGCCTACCACTAATGGCATGCTTCTCCAATCCACCTCACATAATTAGTTGACCTACATACAACATCAAATCATTTCCTACTTGTATATGCACACAATTGCAAAAGGTGATCATGCCAAAATGTGACTTATTTTGACCAACCAGATCAAATTCAACTATAAAAAGGTATGCATTTCTAAATGAACTATCATGGTATCAGAAAACATGTGTTATGTTATCAAGATAATAGCCAAATTGTCAAGAAATTGACCCCCAACTTATCTCGAGACAGTAGAAAATTATAGGTTGACCATTGTTACAATTGTAAAATACCATGCATTTTCAGTTAGCATTTTTGTGGAACACATACATGCACTTTCTGAGGAGCTTATGCTCCCTGGGCTCTACATTATTTATAATCCATTGATGTTTCATTTCACAATATCTTCAAGAGAAATCCTTCACAAGCATCTCGATACAACATTCACACTTTATATTTCATCATCTTTAAGAGCATAACCAATTCCTTCAAAATAAGAGTATAACCAGTATTTTTCAGATATTACCTTGCAAATGAGATCCTTGGCATCTGCAGATATGTAAGGAGTCAGAGGGAACAGAGCAGTGGCGGAGCTAAGGCCCGGCGACCCCGGGCAGCTGCCCGGGATCCAACTAGAAAGATAAGCTGAGATAATGGCACGAATTAGCATGTGATTAGCATTTTATATGGATAAATGGCCGCCGGTCGGATGCGTCGTATACTTTGCCCGGGCTCTCCATCTCAGCTGGCTTCGCCACTGGAACAGAGAACCGACCTTACCCTGCTCAAAATTTGTGTTCTGTATCAAGAAAGACTGGGCAAATCACAAACATTTTTTTTACCAAAATACACGGACATTGTAGCTCTTACCTCATTAAGGTATCATTCTGTTCTACAGCTTCAAAAGGTGGTGAGCCATATAAAAACTCGTAGCGACGAAGTGTTTTTATTTCCATACAAATACGCAACTGCATGATATTTATGCTCTAGTTACGAGTTTGCATTTGCTAAGAGAACATATTGTTTCTCCTATTAAACATGCAGCACATGAATCTAGCTGTAGAAGCAGTGGTTCTAGCTTATGTACGTAATTAATCTGACCTGGCTCAACTAATCACATGCAGGCAGAAATGAGGCAACTTACCTCTCCGGCATTGAGAAGGAGGTAGAGGTAGACTAGCTTCTTCCCTTTCAGCACATCCTTTACCGTCTGCACCGCCAAATATTTTACCACCTGCGCCGCACAAAAATCAGTATGAACTCTGCCAGGATGAGATACAGGGGATATGAGACGAGAGGATGGGAATTTCCAAACCGAACCTGTAGGAAGAGTTGGGCATCCCAGAGGCTCTTGAGCGCATCTAGCTCATCAGCATCGAACCGGCAGTCATAGAGGTGTGCATCGCTCCCCATCCGCCCCACCAGCACAACACTTCCACGGCAACTTGATTGCAGCCCGAGAATCTCCGGCTAGTTGTGTTCCCAACTCTACAAGAATGAATGACCTGATATTAACCTCTCCACACTTACACAAACGAACTAAGTATCATCCATGAAATTATTTGTGGTGTTAAAATAGTAATTCCATATCCATGATTACCATGCACTTATTATAAATTAGGTGACAATACAGATGTTTACAGAGGCCATGGATGGACGCATGGAGCCAAGGAGAAAGGAGTAGGTCCTAGTGGCAAAACCGCACCTACATTGACTTGCTTGCAGGTGTAGAGATCCCTGTTGTACCTGCCTCCTCTCATCTGCTTCCTTGACAACGCCTCTGCCCTCAACTGCCAGGCAGAAGCACCGTGCTTCGGATATATGATGTCGAGCCACCAAAGCTGCCACTCCTGATGTAAGGGAACTGAAGATGCAGAGGCTGGGCTTTCCCTTTTCAAAAAAAAAAAGGGAACTGAAGATGTTCCGCCTCAGATTCACTATCTCTTATTGCCACTTCACCCATTTCACATGTCGCGGACACTCTGAAACATAAAAAAGGCTGAAGCACACAAATATATAAGCAAAAATGATTATATGTACTAGCACATATCATGAATATAAACATATGCAAATTCGGTGTGCAGTGTCGATATTTACAATCTACTAAACTTTCATCTATATAATTCATCAATCACTTCACTGGCCACCCAGTGACGTGTGCCAGGTCATCGCTTCATGGCAGCTACCTTTGTCGGTGATGCAGCACAGAGCATGTGGCAGCCGCGAGGGATTTAGTCATGAGCTATTGAGGCTGTCCTCGTACCAGCACAGACTACATGCTGTAGAACCATCATGATGCACCAGAGCAACAAAGAACAAAACCTTTTTACTTGAGACTGGTGCAGGAGGTGTAAGGCGGCCGGAGCAGGACATTGAAAAAACTCTTTGCCGCATTGACAAGATTTGTGCCACTCTTGTGGGAGAACTCAACGGCATACACAAACCTAGTCTGCAAGTAATCGACGTCGTCAAGACAAATACACAAGTGAAAGTCATTTAACAATAAAAAAGGAAGTTGCAACAGGATCTCACCGATCCAACAATGTTACCTATGAGGTGCAATTGCTCCAGAGGCAGCACCAAGATACAACACACGAGTACCAGGAGCCTAAGACAACACATCATCAACTACTATAACAACAATGAAGCTAATTTACATTGCAGCCATGACCAGCAAGGTTTGCAAAACAATCGAGAATGCAAGCTAGCCCACATTGAACTTACAGTCCAGATGTTGTCAACCCTGCCAAACTCCTTAACATTAGTTTCAGCTTGGTTACAGAGCATGTTATCAGCATGAACTTACAATCCACGGCACCCAGGATCACCAAAGAGGATCCGCTAGCCTGCAGAAATAACAAGAAAAAAAAGGTACAATCACTTCCGACAGAAAGGGCTAACATTCTTCAAAATTCAGCTGGTTCACCAAGATCGGTCGGCCACAGGGAATTTGCGGGTTTTCTGTTGTTATTGAGCACAGATTAAGTGATTTTTTACTATTCATTTACGCTAATAAAAACACCGTGCTTATAAGAATGAAAGAAAGGTCCCACTAGTGAAGCTCTGGAACAATCATTTGTGCCATGGTTGATTGGCAATGCCTAAATCGGATGTTGTTGCAAGCGAGGACCACAGACAAGTGCAGTGCCGATAACGGCAATCCATAATTTCACAAAATATAATAATTTGATGAAGCATATTCTCGAAAAGATCAAAAGAAGGATAAATAGAGTATCAGATTGTTCAGGTAAGAAAACAACTGGGTGATGCCTGAACTGAGCATCTCTTCACATATATCAATGTCTGTGATAGCATTCGTTTCAGGGTTTATTCAATTCCAGACACCATGTTAGTCTGCCTAACCAATGTCGTAACAATCTAAAAAAAAGTGTCATAACTTCAATACTAATCACGACCAACGAATAAGGAAAGGATTAAACAAGTACACCGTTGTAAGAGGCATAAATTTGAGCATGAAGCATTCTAGAAGACAGATGAAAAACTTGTACAAATCGCGATGAAATAGCCAAACTGAAGGCAAGCAACAAAATTTAAGCTAAACAGAGAAAGAACTATGAGAACTGATAGCCACCAAAAAAAATGGGGAATGGCAATGTATAGGAAAATACAGACAGATCACCTGCTATAAGTCTGAACAGCTTCATATGGTGCAAATAGTAGCTTCTTCAATAAAGCAACCGCAGGCACCACTGAAGGACCAGATTTTTCATTTGCACGCGCGCCAAGCACTCAGCGTACCTATAAATAAATTCCACACAAGGTATAACAAGATTATTTATCATTTGAGTATCTGGCCTATCTAAATCCAAAATATCCCAAAAAACTTGCATAAGACCGTCAACTAATTCTGTACCTGTAAAATACAACGATATGCTATTATTCTCCACAATTTGGAAATATGCCAATTTACAGACTACGGTCTTTTATTGCGAGAAGTCCATAGCTTAATTTAATATATGATTAATGTTCTGAATACCAGGCTATTGCTTTAGTTCAAAGACAACGGCAGCAACAACTGTTGAAATATCATTGCAATTACACATCATTCAACTGCATGTCTATTCATGTTAGTCAACAAGAAACAGTCCTTACTGACATTTAGTACAGCACATCTTATTCCCAGAACAGAGTGAAAACAACAGAAGAGTCGACACAAAGAAAGATGTGTGAACTCGATTGATTTCACAACAGCAGCACAACAAAAGGCAAAGTGGTCTCCTGCATACATAGTTTCAGAATCTACGCGAGGCTCAAAATAAACGCACAGCAC
Source organism: Alopecurus myosuroides (assembly GCA_028641055.1). Classification (NCBI taxonomy): domain Eukaryota; kingdom Viridiplantae; phylum Streptophyta; class Magnoliopsida; order Poales; family Poaceae; genus Alopecurus; species Alopecurus myosuroides. The sequence continues at coordinate 49,099,212 of CM054061.1, forward strand.
CTAAGTATACATCATGGAAAGAAAACCATGCATGCAAATGCATGAAAAAAACCTGACTCTAGCATCGGCCATATAGCATAAAATCCCCGAGAACTAACAATCAAACAAAGGAGCTTAATCGGCAATAGATCACATCAATGATGTTTTCATACCCAAAAATCAGATGGAACCATAGAAGAAATACTATTAACTTGAAATATTACTAAGCCTTCTTATATCCTGCAGATTTAAGCAAAGCAACAAGATGCGCATGTTTTCGGAATAAAAACATCAGTATAAGTGGAGATAATAACTCTATCAACCAATTGGAACTATTCTTTCTTGACATGTGCACATGCCAGTCCCAAAACAAGAAAAACAAAATAAAAAATAACAAACTAAGAAGATATGTGTGCAATTGGTCAAACCACCTATCTTGCTTCCAATTACCAAAATGCCATAATAAAGTAACTACCAGATATATATCAAAAAGAGGCGTCTTTGAAGAAGCTTTTATTTTAGGACAAAGTTACAGCTGGCTAAATAAAATGGTGAGTATCCATAAGAGAAGATCACTGCGACCAATATCAAGTAAAAGGAAACAGTGCAGAAATGGGCCTGACTATGTGAGAGATCAGGTTCATGCAGCATTTTACAGTTGGGATTAAAGCTTAAATCATCTGCCCAGGAATACCAATTTCATTCCTAACACCTTCACAAACGTCAGGAACAAACCAAGATTCACAGCTACACCACCTGAATTATGCATGCAGAGTAATTTAGATGGCTTGCAAATATTTACACAAGGATGATTCCAGGTTGAGGACCCAAAAGCTATGTGCACTGCCCCACCAATTACAGGCCAACATTGCAAGAATCCCACGAGCAAAACAAAAACTAGCATTCCAATCTCTTGCAGCATCAATATCAATCATGAACTCGAGGTGGATGCTATCTCAGAATCAGAACAGAGCACTGAAAGTTCATATAACATCATGCCAAACATGCAGTTGCAGCAAATCCATGGTCCAAACGAAGCATCCACGGGTCTGAGCGCATGAATCTAGGTGAAGAAACAGTAGTTCTACCTCATGTACGTAGTTACTCTGACCTGGCTCCACTAATCACTGGCAGGAATAAGGTGGCTTGAGCTTCTTCACATCCGGCGACAGCGACGCCACATCCTTGACCACCTGCGCCGCACGCTCGCAAATCGGTTGAATTCAGCCAAGTTCCACGTCATGAAATAGAGGAGAGGGTGGCGGGGAGTTTCCGAACCAAATTTTCGGGAAGAAGTAGGCATCCAGGAGGCGCTCGAGCTCGTCGGCGTCGAAGAGGTCCGCCTCGATCCCCATCCGCCCCGTCGTCATCCACGAAGCCGCTTGCCTACAGATCGAACGTATCCCGATAATCTAGCGCGCCCCAACTCTCCTTGTACGCGTCCGCGAGGCTGCGAGGCGCAGAGATCGACGGCGGCGCAGAGGTCCGACCGTCGGAGAAGGGAGAGGCGGAGGAAGACGGCGGCGTGCGTCTGCCGTCTCCCGTCTCCGCGAGGCACACGTCCAACGGTCATCCACCCTCGATGGGCCTGATATTTAGGGGGGCTGATGGGCCTGGTATTTAGGGGGCTGATGGGCCTGATGCCATATAGTACGATGGAGTCTCATTAGTTAGAGGAAAAAAAAAAGAGTAAAGTATGAAATAAACCTTATACTCGTAGATGGTGTCTGAATCAAACCCCAGACTCCTAATCCCGGAAATCAGCACGCTGAACTTCCTATTCCCGGTCGTTACTTGCATGATGCGCTTCTCGGCAGGGTTAGCTGACGTGGCATGGTCAACCCTGGGATAATTGACTACCTCAGACTCGGAAAATCTAAAGAATTGCACATGGCGCTCGCGTTGCAGCTGTGGACGAGAAACAATCTGCTGCACCAGACGATCCTCCAGCTCCGCCCCAAAACAGGCAAAGTTGACGAAGGACATGCACCACCTCCCGGTTGATGAGCTCTGCGTCCACGCATCCACGATGACTAGAAGATCAGGCGGCATTGTCCGGTCCTGCGGCGGCACCACGTTTAGGCATTCTGGTTTGGCAATCATCACCTCTTCCTGCTCAATGCCATTAGCAAGCACCGTAACTACTTGTCTGCAAAATAGCTGGAGGAACATGGCCACGTTAGGAATCCTCTGTTTGGGAATGAGCAAAAGGCCACCTTCAGACCGGGAATAGGAAGTTCAGGGTGCTGATTTCCGGGATTAGGAGTCTGGGGTTTGATTCAGACACACTCTACGAGTATAAGGTTTATTTCAGACTTTACTCCAAAAAAAAGAAGGATGAACTCGATTATGCAATGCACATGAGTACATGACCTTTTATTGCGGAGAGCCACATCACACGCCGCTCACTGTCAACAATTTCAGAACAAGCCATGCAGTTGCAGGCTATGTTTGTCCTTCCAACATCGTACGTCCAACAGTCCACATACATTCCTGTAAAAAAAAAACAGTCCACATATATAATACTGTCTAATCCTATCGTGGAGCGTACTAAAATTCACACTATCTGTCAGAAAAATGTAACTGAAAAATAATATGGTAGCGTCTACATCCGAGTCTATTGGGTTTTAAAAAAATCTAACTACATTAACATAAGAAAATCTACATCTAAGTCTACAAGAGTGTCCGTTTAAAAAATATTCTAACTCTATTAATACGAGAAAATCTCGGAGGGATTATTGTTAGCAAATCCGGTAATAACATTTTGATGGTTTATCAAAAGCTGATAGGAACTTATTCTCAAAGAACACTGGTTTTTCATTAAACCATTGGTCTACTTATATCGCTAGCCCCTAAAACCATGACTACCGTCTGAGTCATGTCTCAACTAGAGCATCTCTAAGAGCAGGTCTAAATAGGGAAGCCACTTTGTGTGTTTTAGTGATGGCCTATTACTGTTTTAGGACAACACAACGGTTGCTGCTTTTCCAACGGATTAAGATAGGGCAGCGCAATGCTCCAACGGCTGCCCTATAAACAGAGATGACACAAACAATTTGAACAAAATTTTACTAAATTCAAACGGTTCAAGCGACATTCGACGATTTGACATTGAAACATACAAATTAGCAGCTAAATTTGACTAGTTGACCTAAATCTAAGCCTATTCCCAGTTCAAATCGTCGAGATCGTCATCGGTGGTGTCCCAGAAGCTCGAGCTGAGCTCCAACGAGTCATCGTCGAGGACGACGGTGGGCGGCGCAGTGGAGGCCCCGGTGGTGGGGCAGTGGACGGCTCCGCCTCGACGCTGCACCCCGTCCTTTTCTTTGACGCATAGAAGCATAGCTCGGGTTAGTCGTGGCGGAGCAGCGACATGCGGAGGTTGCGATCTGCTCGGATCCTCCGAAGATCAACAAGTTTGGGTGGAGGGATTGGAAGAAATCTTGGATTTGGTGAGCTCAATAAATGTCCAATGAATGCCTTGGACGAATTTAAGATCTTGGGAGAAGAAGGAGGGGTACTTATACCCAATCAATAAATGTGGTCGTTGTAGCAGAAAAGTGGAGCCAGATAATTCGTACTTGAACTAGAAATTCCTGTTAGCTATTATGTCTCAGATCTGGATTTTGAAGCAGTTGACCAAAACCAGAAATTCCGGTTTCACCAAAATTGCCGGACCAAATTTCCGGCTCACTTCTGTGCCGGAATTCTTCCCAACCAGAAATTTCGGTTGGCCTGGAAATTTCTGGTTTGAAATCTCCGGTTGACTTCTTTGTCTAGAACTTCGAGTCCTTATCCGTTTTTGCACCGGATATTCCCCAACCGAATAGGCCTTGGAAATTCCCGGTTGAAATTTCCAGGTCACTTCTGTGCTCAACTCAGCAGAAATCTTCACAACTAGAATTTCCAGTTGCACCAAAAATATCCGGTTGAAATATCTGGTTCTCTTCTGTGGCACAAAAGGCTGATCTAACTTCACCTTTTTCTGGTGTTCAATGTGAAGGAACAATTAAGCACCCGCACCACTTAACACCTTGATAAATAACATCGCTTTGTATTGTTAACAAACACTCAAAATCCTAGGGATCAAGAAATGCACTTTTAATCTCCCCATTTTTTGTGTTAGATGAAAATACTAAGATTTGCAATGAAAAAACGAAAAACAATATCATGTTTGTGAACGAAGTGGAAATTACTCCCCCTATAAGTATGCATACTTTTAGTTTGCCTAGACATGCAAATGCAACTTTAAGAGGAGAGTGATTTCCAACAAAATCACAACATGATAAGGGAGACAATAACAACTATATTGAGGCATGAGTTGAATACTATACCTTGTGCAAAGACCATATACGTAGATAATACCGGTGCACAATATATGATAACCTCAACATAGATAGATAACCAAATAGATCCACAATAGCATAGTCTCACAGAACATAAGAAGATAGCTCACAACGATGAAGCAAATAGTTTTGAAACAAGAATATAAATGGACACAATCTCTCAAAGAATGATAGACGAACATGCTTGTACACGAACCCATGCAAATCCCCGTAGTCCGAAAAGACTACTTCTCCCCCTTTGGCATTGATACACCAAAAAAGGAGGGAATCAGTGATGCTAACATCACATGACAATCTAGGCACCAAACTCTTCTGAGGCCTCTCCAGCGGAAGACTCGGACTCTCCTTCGGCAGCCCTCTCCAGGTCTTCATCAACATCCTCGTCATCGTCAAGATCAACATGAGCACTAGAAGAAGCAGTTGGGTCAGAGAGACGAAGACCATTGTCGTGGGATAATCACGGCAGACGTTACCGGGGGTAACTGATCTTGGGGCAAGACGACACAGGCGTTTGGGAGAGGGTTTAGCTCAGAGGGAAACATGATGCAACTCGATCTGGTAGCCGGCAATCAAAGTCGCCGAGTCTCCGATCTTGATATAATAACTCAACTCTGAGATTACACTAGATGCTCGATATCAAGCGATATTGCTAGGGTTCTTAGATCTCTCCCTAAACTAGACCTAGGGGTGGGTTTATAAAGCACCCGTACCCCCTCGGCCCTAGTCTCCAAGGCGCAGCTTGAATCCTATCCGGACACCGCTTATAAACCCTAACTTTCCTTACCGTAACACACAATCCGGGTTACGAGGCCTACAAACTTTGGGCCTTCCAGAAGCTTCATTATCCTTAACCAAACTGCGCACCATGTTCCTTGGGCCGGGTTACACCTTGGAGTTGGCCTACCGGGTTATTATCCCCCCATCAGTAGTCCCCAGAATAGCTTGGGCTTCACAGATCCTCCTTGAAGCGCTCGCTATTCCCTGCAAAGATATCAAACACACAGGCATATGGAGGCTGGGTTAAGATGCTTTGATATTCAGCTAGGCCTTACTCCACGGTGGCCATGTAGTAACCCGGGTTTTTCCTCCAAACACTTTGGTTTAATTTTCCAGGTCCAAACCTTAATAAAAATGCCAAGATCCCATACTCGATAACCGATCCTGATATCACGGAGTAGATCTCCTTGTTTCTTTTATCCAAATGCTTTGCTCAATACTTGGCGCATATCTCGCAGAATCCACGTAGATAACCATTACCCCACAATTTCCGGTTTTCGGCCGTTGAGATAGACTCACCCCCACCTTATAAATAGTGCTCAGAGGGTAACCCTAAACCCACCAGTCCGCCTCAGCATCCCCTTTCCTTCCTTGCTCCTTACACCCTTGCAACACCACCGCAAGAAGCTCGTGCACGCCATCAAAGCAAGATCGCCGACGGCCGCGCTCGCCCTCGAGCCATCTCGCGCCGCCGTCAAGCGTCACCGTCGCGCCTTTATTCCTCTCGCCAAGAATTGCGAAGGGGCATTCGAGCCACGCCGCTCGCCGCCGTCGCGCTAGACTCCAATCTCTCCAGTAAGCCTCTTGCAGCCGTTTAATTTAGCCCCGTAATTTTTCAATTCATCCAGGATCGGATCTAGGTCAACCCGTGAGCCGTTCTTCCGATTGCATCAAATTAGATCGATTCGATGCTCGCCAACTCCTCTAACCACCTGCTAGATAGTTACAACTCATCCTCCTACCATTACTAATCACCAAATCTCCTGTAAAATCGCTCGCAAACTTTCCCATCTAGATCCATTCCTCCTTGATTTTCCGCTCATTGCGTTAACACCCGGAAAATCCTCCTTTTCCAGCTATTTTGCTTGCAGTAGACACATGGGCAACCATCCATCTTCCCCAAATGCTTTTCCATACGTAAGTGACCAATAATTTCCACAATTGTACTTAACACCCGGATACCTTGTAATCTCCACTTCATAGCGTGATACCCGGATAATTCTCAGCTTCATACTTTCTTGATACCTTATACTCGGATAATCCAACACTTCCGGGTCTTATTTCCTGTACCTCTTTTTCTTGCGTTTTGCAGGTTGATCCCATGGCTCCCAAACGACAAGGAAAACAGCCGACTCAGGCGAGGACTACCCAAACCATATCCGCCAACTGGGGGCGTTCCACAGCTACGAAGGCCAAGTTGGACGAGCTAGCCGAATTAGGAATTCTCCCTTCTCAGAAGGACATTCACTGGAGGGCGCCGGGCAACGAGACCCGACCCACTCCCGCTGATAACGAGGTAATCTGCTTCGTAGAGCACGTGACCCGGGGATTCCGTCCTCCGGGTCACCCTTTCTTCAGGGAGGTCTTAAACCATTATGGCCTCCGGGTATTCGACATAGGGCCTAACTCTATGTTGAATATTACCCACTTCATCGTTCTATCCGAGTCGTACTTGTGCATGCCGCCAAGTTTGACTCTCTTCATCGAACTATTCCAGTGTAAGCTGTGCCGCGAAAGTGGTGACGGAGCACTTCTTACTTGCGGCGGGGTATCCATCCAACGCCGCAAGAATTCACCAATGCCCACTCTCAATTTAAACTCCCACGTCAAACATTGGCAGCTGTCTTTCTTTTATTGCCACGATACCTCACCAGACGGCGAAAAGAAACTGCCGGGTTACTCGGAAAACCTCCTCGAACCTTCCGAGTCTTTCAATGCCTTTGCACCAGACTCAGACAGGGAGGCGATCCTTCCCTCATTAGCCAAGATAGCCATCCTCTCAGCCCAAGGCCTCCTCGGGCTAAATTTAGTAAAAACATGGGTTGATTTTCGGATCCAACCCAACTCCATCCGCACCAAATTGATGTGCGAGTATTCGGGGCATACCACAGATGCACTCCGATACTCCACCAAGAGCTTTGCGACCGGCGATACCAACAAGACCATCAAGGGCTTCTTGACACAGAAGCTGGAAGTGATAAAGGGCATCACCGGGTTACCCCTGTTTACTCGGGAAAACCCGGCTCCAGCGGTAATATCCGATATTCATAACTTATTTCCACATTTTGACTTGATACAGCTTCTAACCCTTAGTCTCATTCTTTTGTCTTAGGCTGATGACCCTTTCTGGAGAGTTGAACCTCCCCCCCCTTCCAGAGACCCGGAAGAAGAGGACGAGCCGGCTGATGATAGTGAAGGTATTTGCACAGAACTTGTATAATTTTTACTCGTATCATTTTCCTCCCGTTTACCTTTTTTCCCACGAACACACACCCGGTTCGCAGGGCTGGAGGACGAAGGTGAGACCAACGAGGATGACCCGGAGGCAACCGAGTCTGATCAAGAAGCAACAGCTGGAGCCAAGAGGAAGGCCAGAGGGGCAGTGTCCAAGGTTCCTTTTTCCTCGTTATCCTCTGAACCTTACTCCTTTGACGCCATGCGACGACTTAACCATCAATTATCAAATTCGTCGTGCTTGAAGGATTCTCTCCCAGCCAAGCGCAGAGTAACTCGGAGCTCCCCGGGTGAAGATCCCCTTAACCCGGGCATCTCCACCCCCTTGGTCCATCGTGCCAGTGCTCCTTCGTCCCGTCCTTCCGACTCTCCTCAACGCCACCCTTCTCCTAACCATCCACGTGCTGGGCAATTCCGGGTTCCATTAGTGGTCCCTGTGACGACCTCATCTGCTTCCAGCGGCGAGCTCCCGCCGGACTACACCGTAAATGCCGGGTAAGTTTTTGCTACATGATTTCCTTTGACGTCTGACAAGTTTTCACTCAAGCCATCGTCACCACTAACAACTGCCTTTTCTCATCTTTCTTTCAGCACTCAAGTCACCGTCAGTGACCCGGAAAATGTAGAGACGGATAACCATCAGGCAGAGAAGCCGACTGAAAACGTAGACGCCGCAACTGGCGGTGATACGGCGAATAACCAGGAACAAGGCCCTCTGAACAACCCGCTTCCCCGAGCCGCCGGATCTCCTTCCTCATTGGAACCCGTGGACGAGGAGATCGAGGTTCTGGATACAAGGATGAGCTCTCCCAACCCGGGTACTCAAACTGTCCGGGTCTCGACCCCATGGGCGGGGAGAGCTCCCCCACCAAGCGACCAGGCTGCCGGCTCTTCCGGTACTCGACCCGAGGAACTGACGTTTGCCTAGATGCTGGAAAACCTGCGCACTTTAAGGGCTAATGAAGAAAACATCTTGGGCGCTTTAATAGCCAAACACGAGGTAAATCCGACTGATATTGCTTGTGCCCTTATCCAGTCCCCAAGTTCCGAGTGAATTGATTCGTAATTTGCTTGGGACTTTTATTATACAAGCAACTGATAACTTGCCCCTTTACCTGACTAATCCTTGTTTGCATCCATGCAGTCTTTCGTGACTCAATCTGAGGAGAAACTGGCAGACGCCACCAAGCTCATTGAAAAGGAGGTAGCTTTGCGTGAAGCAGCCGAGGCTGAGGCCAGGAGGAATAGGCTGATAATGAGGAAATATAGGAAAAGGGCTCACAAAGCAGAAGACGATCTAACGAGCCTTTCTGTCCAAATATCTGACACATATCGTGCTTTACTTGGTACGTTTCCTCCTCTGGGTTTATCCTTTTGATAGATAGCAAGAGTTTTCCCGACTTATGTTTCCATTTTTTCAGGCCCGGACGAAACCATGCCGGATGAGGATGACATTGCCAAGCTGAAAACTATGAAGAGAATTATCCGGCAGCTATGTGCCGGAACCAAATGGATCCTTCAGGAATTACGGTGGCCGGGTAAAGGACATGTTGATCTGAAGAGGATGCTGGATGCCTTCTCCACTATTCCTGAGTGGATTTGGCACTGGAAACGCTCGTCTTGCCGGGTTGGAGTGACCCGGGGGCTTGCACTTGCCAAGGCTTACTTTCCCAAGCTCGAGCTAGTGAAGCTTATGGGCGGCTTCCCAGAGTTCAAGCTTGATGGGTCCAAGTTCTCGGTGAAGGATTTTCAGGCTGTCCAGAAGGAGGTTCGTTACCCGGCCAGCGTAATTGCTGACGACCTGGATGTTAATATCCTTGTTCCTGCATATGATGCTGCTGGTGAAGCAATTAAGTCGGACCTTCCCGAGCCGTATGATATGCTGGCTCGGTGGAAGGAGGAAGCTGCTGCGTTGAGGGCGGAGGCTGCCAAGAAGCAAGCTGAAGCCGGCTCTGCCCCCGCTACCTCAACACCAGTCGTTCCACCTCCTGCGCGGGCTGGTACTACTGATCCGGGCGCTGCTGCTACCACCATCGATGGCAAGGGCAAGGCCAATATGAACGCCGAGTGATACCTGACATTTGATGCTTCTTCCTATGATGCGCTGTTTAAACGATTATATTTTGGTTGGTGCGCCTGTGCACCTTTGATGTCTTTCACCAGGACTTTGTGATGTATGATAAGGTCTTGATATACTCTTGCGCCTCTTCTGGCCTTTTAAATTTATCCACTTTTGAACTCATCTGCACTCGATATCCGGTTTTCTTTTATTGTTCCTTTTGTAAAACTCGGTTTCCGGGTCTCATGGGTGTTTAACAAGCGGATTTGCTTCTAAGTCCCCAAGCCCCCAACACTCGGATATTTGGGTTTTCGGAATTCTACAAGTAAGCAATTTTTTCTCTTTTCAAGATTTCAAGTCACCCGGACCCGGATCTCCAAGTCTAGGACACTTGATCTTGAAAGGAGAACGAGTTGCCTACTGCTAAATTCACAAAGATCCCTGAGTCGTTTCACATAGGATTTGAAGTTATGCTTAATAATCGTTGAGTTTCCAGCTGTTTAGCCTTGTACTCTGCATAACTTGTGGTTTAGATGACCCTTTTGACTATCTTGTACTGTAAGCCGGCTTTCGCGTGGATACCATGTTGTTACATCCATACGAAAACGTGGCCAGCCGAGCCCCGTCGGGTTTCATGGCTGACTGTAATCGTAAGCGAACAAATCATGCCACTTTAGTGCGAGTCACATCGAGCTTAAGTAAGAATAGCCAAGAAATTTGGACTTCTTTGTCCGGTTATAAGATTGTAGCCATACTCGTTTGCAAGTAATCGGCCCTTATAACTCATAGGCATCATGGCCGGGTCTTTGAGTTCGTAACTGTGCTATTCAAGCGACCAGCCCCCAAGACCTAGATATACGCATCATACTGAGAGTACATAACCTGATAATAACCATCTCTTTTCTTGATAACCACTTCTTTACTTGATATGAAAAATCTAGGTCAGCAAGCCGCCTCATTAAAAACCCCTCCAGTCCCCAAGGGTACCCTGGATAGGAAAAGAGTACGTCTGAAAACCTGCTGCCTGTTACATCGTTCAATTCCATATGCCAACACAATTTTTGCTAAGTATAATATGGACGTAGCTGAGCCACGTTCCACGGTCTGTCTTTTTCTTGCATAGATGAAGTGGTGTGAGCGGTGTCATTAATTGTGGTCGACTCTTCCCTTGCATCTATCAAGTAATATGACCCATTATGCAAATTCCGGCTTATGATAAACGGTCCTTCCCAGGGTGGTGATAACTTGTGCTTTCCTTCGTTCGACTGTACCAGGCGCAGAACCAGGTCTCCTTCCTGGAAGACCCGGGTTTTCACGTGCCGGCTATGATACCTTCGTAAATCCTGCTGATATATGGCTGATCTTTCCAGGGCTTGTTCCCTTTGCTCTTCTAACATATCCACAGCATCTTGCCGGGTTTTTTCATTCTCTACTTCGACGTATGCTGATACTCGTGGTGAATCATGAATAATATCACTCGGTAGTACTGCCTCCGCGCCATAGACCATGAAGAAGGGTGTCATCTGAGTAGATCTATTAGGCGTGGTATTGATACCCCAAACCACAGAAGGAAGTTCTTCGACCCATGCGCCAGCTGCCCTGATACAAGGGACTCGTAATCGTGGCTTTAATCCGCGAAGCAATTCTTGGTTTGCCCTCTCCACTTGTCCATTGGCCTGCGGATGAGCCACTGATGCAACATCAAGCCGGATTCCATTGTTGCCACAGAACTTCTCCATCTCTCCAAGGGACATGTTGGTTCCATTGTCAGTACTTATACTGTGGGGATACCCGAACCGGTAGATAATCCTTTTCAGGAACTTGACTGCTGTGGCTGATTCGCAATTAGTAACTGGCATAACCTCAACCCACTTGGTAAACTTATCAATAGGCACCAAAAGATGTGTCTTCTTGCATGGTGACATATGAAAGGGGCCAACCATATCCATACCCCAGACAGCGAACGGCCAAGTTAACGGGATGGTCTGTAACTCCATAGCCGGCACATGGGTTTCGCGAGCGTACCTTTGACATCCGTCACACCTTGCTACCAATCGTTCCGCATCTGCTAGAGCCGTGAGCCAGAAAAATCCGTGTCGATAAGCTTTAGCCACAAGAGATCTTGTGGACGCGTGATGTCCACAGTCGCCTTCGTGGATTTCCTTAAGAATCTGTCGGCCTTCTTCTGGCGCTACGCAGCGCAAAAAGACCCCTGCTGCGCTTCTCTTATATAATTCCCCATTGATGATAGAATATCCCTTTGCTCGCCTCAAAATTTGCCTTGCTAATACCTCCTGCTGTGGTAACTCGCCTCGCGATAGGTAGGCCAAAAACGGTTCTGTCCACTCGGAAATAGTACGTACAGTGGCCACAAGTCCTGAATCCGGGTCTTGATTTGCCAATTCCTCCTCTGACTCGGTTTTAACTGATGGTCGCCATAATTCATCCAGGAAAACGTTAGGTGGAACCGGCTCTCTGCGCGAGCCGAGTCTAGCGAGTGCGTCGGCTGCCTCATTCTTTCTTCTGTCTATATGCTCCACCTCATACCCGGAAAAACATCCTGCAACCCTATCAACTTCCCTGCGGTATGCTGCCATAGTTGCGTCCTTTCTATCCCAAGTTCCTGACACCTGCTGTACCACAAGGTCCGAATCTCCGAAACACCGTATCCTCTTGACGTTCATCTCCTTGGCTGCCCTTAGGCCGTGCAATAGGGCCTCATATTCGGCCACGTTGTTGGAACAGTCAAAGTGAATTTGTAGTACGTAACTCAATTTATCTCCTTTGGGTGACGTTAGCACCACCCCAGCTCCTGATCCCTCGTATTGCTTAGATCCATCGAAGTGCATGATCCATGATTCGGAATTTGGAACCGTTGTAGTCATGCCTGTATGTGTCCAGTCGTTAACGAAATCAATTAAAGCTTGGGATTTGATTGCTGACCTGGGTTCGTAATTGATGTGATAATCCCCCATCTCTATCGCCCACTTTGCTATGCTTCCCGTCGCGTCCGAGTTTCTGATGATATCCGACATTGGTATTGAACTAACCACTGTTATGGGGTGTTCTTGGAAATACGGCTTCAACTTCCGGCTAGCCATAAAGACCCCGAACACCAACTTTTGCCAATGCGGATAGCGCTGCTTTGCTTCTGATAATACCTCGCTGACGTAATAAACCGGTCTCTGAACCGGGTAAACCTTCCCATCCTCTTTGCGCTCCACAACAACTACTGCGCTGACGGCTCGGGGGCCAGCTGCCACGTATAGCAACATGGGCTCTTTAGGACCCGGAGCCGCTAGTACTGGTGCTTCAGATAACTTCTTCTTTAGTGCTTCAAACGCCTCATCCGCCTCTTGATCCCATACGAATTTATCTGATTTCCTCAAGAGCCGGTACAAGGGTATTGCTTTCTCTCCGAGCCTAGATATGAATCGGCTCAAGGCTGCTACGCAGCCCGTGAGCTTTTGAACATGCTTCAAATTTTCCGGTTTTTTCAGACTCTGGATGGCCTTGATTTTGTCCGGGTTTGCCTCGATCCCTCTCTCGGAAACGATAAAGCCGAGTAATTTCCCGGCTGGAACTCCGAACACGCACTTTGTCGGGTTAAGCTTCATCTGATATCTCCTCAGATTTTTGAACGTCTCCTTTAGATCATCGATAAATGTCTCCGCCTTCCTGGTTTTGATGACCACATCATCCACATAGGCATGGACGTTGCGTCCAATTTGGTCCTCGAAGCACTTTTGAATACACCGCTGGTAAGTTGCACCGGCGTTCTTCAATCCAAACGTCATAGTTTTATAACAGAAGGCCCCAAAAGGGGTTATGAATGATGTTTTCTCCCAATCCTCCCTCTTGAGCTTAATCTGATGATACCCGGAATATGCGTCCAGGAAGCATAATAGATCGCTTCCAGCTACTGCGTCTATAATCTGATCTATCCTTGGTAGCGCGAACGGATCCTTTGGGCAATGTTTGTTGAGACTCGTAAAATCAATGCACATCCTCCACTCATTGGTCTTTTTCATCACTAGAACCGGGTTTGCCAACCAATCCGGGTGAAATACTTCCATGATAAAGCCGGCTGCCAATAGCCGAGCGATCTCTTCGCCTATAGCCTTCCTTCTTTCCTCATTCATTTTCCTCAAACCCTGCTTCACGGGTCTGGACTTGGGATCCACATGTAAACTGTGCTCGGCCAGCTCTGTAGGGATACCCGGCATGTCGCTAGGCGTCCAGGCGAACACGTCTGCATTTGAACGAATAAACTCCACAAGTGCCTTCTCCTGCTCTTTTCCCAAATTAGACCCTATGGTAAACTGCTTAGTGGAATCACCTTCGACAAAATCTATCTTCTTGGTGTCTTGTGCTGCCTTGAATTTTGCTCTCTCATCCTCAGTATTCGGCTTTTTCAAGGCTGTTCTATCATCCGGATTTACTTGAGACCGGTAATATTCGAGTTCTTCCTTTCTGCATGCTTGCTCGGCCATAACCGAATCTCCTTCGTCACACTCAGCCGCTATATCCCGGTTCCCATGTATGGTGATGGTCCGTTTAGGACCCGGGATCTTTAGCTGCACATACACATAGCACGGCCTAGCCATGAATTTGGCATAAGCCGGCCTTCCAAACAGCGTGTGATAAGGACTGCGCAATTTGACCACCTCGAACGTGAGCCACTCAACTCGATAATTATCCGTCGATTCTCCAAAAGCAACCTCCAAGGTGATCTTTCCCTCGGGGCTCGCCGAGTGACCTGGCACGATCCCATGAAAGATTGTCGAACTTTTCTGTAACTGGGACTCTTTGAGACTCATGCGTAAGAAGGTTTCCCAATAAAGGATGTTGATGCTACTTCCACCGTCCATCAGGACCCTTTTCAGTTCATAACCATTAACCTGTGGAGCAACCACCAATGCCAAGACTCCTGGACGCTCTACTCTTTCCGGGTGATCTCTTCTACTCCATGTTACCTCTTGTTCCACCCATCTGAGGTATCCCGGCGCAGCCGAGGAGACCGATTTTACCGCTTTCTTTAATGTCTCTTTTCTCCTGCTAGAAGTTCCTGTAGTATGCACATGATATTGTCCCTTTAAATCAGGCGTACGTACCATACCGATGAAGATGTTGATCCGGCCGATCGTCACCATAGATCCGGACTCGAGGTGATCCGACTCTGACCCCCAGCCGGAATCGTCCACCATCTTTTCTCCTTCGCGGTCGATGTAGATCTCGCCCACGACAAGATTTTCCATGTTCTTCCGAGCTTCTCCCGTGATGTAAACACCTTTGGACGCAGGCCCCACGGTGGGCGCCAACTGTCGTGGGATAATCACGGCAGACGTTACCGGGGGTAACTGATCTTGGGGCAAGACGACACAGGCGTTTGGGAGAGGGTTTAGCTCAGAGGGAAACATGATGCAACTCGATCTGGTAGCCGGCAATCAAAGTCGCCGAGTCTCCGATCTTGATATAATAACTCAACTCTGGGATTACACTAGATGCTCGATATCAAGCGATATTGCTAGGGTTCTTAGATCTCTCCCTAAACTAGACCTAGGGGTGGGTTTATAAAGCACCCGTACCCCCTCGGCCCTAGTCTCCAAGGCGCAGCTTGAATCCTATCCGGACACCGCTTATAAACCCTAACTTTCCTTACCGTAACCCACAATCCGGGTTACGAGGCCTACAAACTTTGGGCCTTCCAGAAGCTTCATTATCCTTAACCAAACTGCGCACCATGTTCCTTGGGCCGGGTTACACCTTGGAGTTGGCCTACCGGGTTATTATCCCCCCATCAACCATCCTCAATCAGATCCCAAGGAGCACTGGCACTGGAAAACCACCGAGAAAAGGAATCAGGAACCAAGTCAGAGGGAGGAGCCCCGGAAGTACCGCTCACATGGTGAAGTATCTTCTGCTGGGAGGAGGGCATAACAATATCACTACAGTATGACTGATATTGTTCCTTGTGGATGTCCACTTTCATGCAGAGGATGTTGCGCTGAAACCGGGACAGCTTCCTGATGTTGCGCACATTAGAGGAATCAACCTGAGGAGCACGAGAGGTAGCAGAAGCACTAGCACGAGCATCCCTCATAAAGGAACCACTCTCAGAGGCAGCACCAGGAGAAGGAGTAGACTTCCTCTTAATGTACAACTTCTTGAAATGGTGGTCTTCCATGGGCAGCTCAATGAAGTCCTTCTTCATGGTATCCTTGATCAGCATCATAATATATGGACCATATGGGATAGTGTTCCCACCAAGCATAGCAGTGTTGAGCTCGTTGAAGATGAAACTCATGACATCCACTTCATAGGACTTTGAAGTGTCGGGATCCTCAATGCACTTCTTTGCTAGAATCAACAAGTTGACAAGGGAGCTGGTGAGGGCATCATTGTTTCCACCACTGGGTGCAATGAAAGATCTGAAATACAGACCAACTGATCATAGAAAAGGATAAGTCCTTCCACCTTTCCAACAACATATCTAGGAGCATACATATCAGCCATGGCGTTCTCACGGTGTGGCCTTTCCACAGCATGCATGCCATGGCCAACTGGAGGGTGAGATTGCCACTTGTATCCGAGAATCCTGGCAAACTTGAAGAACTGAGCTTCACAATAAGTTGACCCAGTCATCCACTTCATAGTGAAATGCATATCCTTTCCAATCACCAAAGTTGACATAAACTAAACCACAAGAGTAATGTTGTAGGGGCAACGGGTTTCCATGAGCTTGACGAGATTGAACCGTTCCACTAACTTTGTAGCTTAAGAAAGCACTTGCTTGTCTTTGAGGAGTTGAAACTTGGTTGGATTCATAGGACGGACATGATGCTTGTAGTAAAGATAGATGTTCGTGTAGATGTAAGACTGCTCCAAGCACCAAAAACTGAGTATCCTCAATCGCACCATACCTTGGGGTATTGTACCAATCACCTTGGCGCATCTGAGTGTACCCATGGTGGGGATGTGAAACTTGTAATTCCTCCTTGTTTATTTGCCTTTCTTACTTTTGGAAGTGGTCTTCTTCTACACAGTGGACTTTTATTTGCCTTTGGCCACAACTTTCCTAGGAGGCCGAGAGTCATTGGGGTCCTCATCACTTGTTTCCTTATAGGAAGGACGCTTGGGAGAGCTCAACTTGTCAACAAGGGAACCACCTATGAATATATCACAATAGATGGATAGCAAAAGATAAGTACACACAAGTTAAAGAAATGGAAACATAATAGGAATAATAGAAAAAATCCACAACACGATCATGTCTCGTTCCTAGAAGAAATCACTTGAGTTCTGAAATTTGGAAATTTGGGACAGAACCCAACCGGAATTGTCGGTTCAGTTCTGAACCGGATATTCTGGTTCCACGATTTTAGAACTATATTGATTTTCCAACTAGGTCTAAACCTAGATCGGGTAATCGGGGTGTTATCCTATTGTTTCTAGCATGCAATGAAACACCTTAGGGACCTCTACCACCAAGCAATCTAAATAAAAACAAGTCTCCTAAGATGGAATAGGATGAACACCCAAGATTCAAAAAAGAGTGAGTTACCCGCTTCCATTGAGACAAAAGCTTGGTGAAGAATATTCCCTGGGAGGAGGATCACCGGATCCGGCCAAAACCACGAGAATCCAATGGAGGAAGTAGCCGGGAGGGCTAGGGCACAAGGAGGTGGTGGCCATGGAGGAGGAGGTTGGGGTGGAGAAAGAGCAGAAAACTGCCCTTCGCCCCGACCTCCTCGGATTTTTAAGGAGATTCTTCCGACCGGATATTTCGGTTAAGTATGAACCGGATATTCCAGATCGAACCGGAAATTCCGGTACAGAAATGTATCGGGAATTCCGGCTGCCTGCTGTCCCGAAACTTCCATGTTTCGAAACAAACAACTTGTCTACTACATAGAAGTTGGCTTTAGACAAGGAAGCTTAGGTTCAGACTGCCAATATGAAAATGGTACTTATCCCTTATACTTGCAAGAAGAAAACAAGGAAATGCCAAGAAAAAGGAAGTTCCCCATGAAAAAAAACACTTAGCTACGAAAACGAAAGAGAAGCAGTGAAATCCAAATAAAATTCCCAACTAAGATCCAACTCTTTGCAACGAAGAGGTTGGTGGCCTAAGACACCATGTAAGAGATAATGGTATGACACCGCGAAGATATATCTTCGGTGCATTGCTAATTCGCGACATTTAGCTCACAATTCAACATTAGAAATAGGGAGATAGCAATGACTTTTTTTATTTGGGCATAATGGGGGAGGGAGAATCCAATGTGTTAGGATAACACTCCCCCTGTGTACATGCCTACACCTAAACCCAAACACATAGTCAACTATAAGCGCGTGTGCATCAAGCTACTTGAATCAATGATATTTAGCACATTCCTCAAAAACATGAATCTTGAATTATCAATAGGCGTTGTGAATATGTCCGCGAGATTATCCTTTCTTGGGACATAGGCTAGCTCAATAACACCTCTTTCCACATGATCCCGGATGAAATGATGACGGATCTCAATATGCTTCGTCCTTGTGTGTTGCACGGGGTTGTAGGCGATCTTGATGGCACTCTCATTGTCACACAAGAGTGGCACTTTCTCCAAGTGAACATCATACTCTTTAAGGGTTTGCCTCATCCATAGAAATTGGGTGCAAGCACTAGCGGCCGCCACATACTCGGCTTTGGCGGTAGAGAGAGATATACAATTTTGCTTCTTAGAAGACCAACTCACCAAAGACCTACCAAGTAATTGGCAAGCCCCAAAGTTGAATTCCTATCATCTTGATCACCATCCCAATCCGAGTCTATGTACCCCTTGAGATAAAATTGTGCCCCCTTTGGGTACCACAAACCAAATCTTGAGGTATGAACCAAATACCTAAAGATCCTATGGACCACCATCAAATGGCTTTCCTTAGGAGTCGCTTGATACCTTGCACACACTACTACACTCAACACAATATCGGTCCTAGATGCACAAAGATAATCAAAGAACCAATCATAGACTGATACAACTTTTGGTCCACATCTTTACCATCCCGGTTGCGCTTGAGATGGCATTTGACTTGCATTGGAGAGACCTTCTCTTTAGCACCTTGGAAGTTAAACCTCTTGAGCATGTCTTTGGTATACTTGGCTTGAGAGATGAAAGTCCCACGAGCCAATTTCTTGATCTCAAAACCAAGAAAGAATTTGAGTTCTCCCATCATAGACATCTCGAACCTGCAGTCATAAGCTTGGAGAATTCATCACTGAAAGGGTGGGATCGATTTTCCCAACTTCAAACACCCGTTCTTGCAACAACTCTCGAAGGTGCTCATACCACGCACGTGGTGCTTGTTTAAGTCCATAGAGCGCCTTATCAAGCTTGTAGACATGGTTAGAAAAGTTGTGGTTCTCAAACCACGGAGGTTTCTTAACATATACCTCCTCTTTCAATGGACCATTTACAAAAGGCACTCTTGACATCCATTTGTTGAAATTTAAAATTATGCGAAGATGCATATGCAAGGAGGATACATATGGAATCAAGGCGAGCCATAGGAGCATAGGTTTCATCAAAGTCAATGCCTTCCACTTGAGTGTAACTTTGAGCCACAAATATTTCTTTGTTCCTTATTACAATGCCATGATCATCTTCCTTGCTCTTGAATATCCACTTGGTTCCAATAACATTGTGACTTCTCAACTAGATTTCAAACTTTATTGCACCAAAAGTTACTGAGCTCATCGTGCATAGATTCCAACCAATCCGAGTCCTCAAGAGCTTCAAACACTTTATTTGGTTCCACCATGGATATGTGAGCTTGATGCTCACTAAAGCTTACCAATTGTTCTCTTGTGGACCTTCTTGCTTGAACATCACTCCACACCTTATCATCGGATGCATCAATTTTCTTCAAGGCTCTTGCTATCCTTTTGGGACGACGGGCTTCGATATCCTTATTGTTGCGAGGAGGAATCACTTGATCATCTTGATCATTTGGGTCCCCGTCTTGACCGGAATGTTGGCCTTGATCATCATCGTGACATTCTTCAACAAGAGATGAAGAAGGTTTATCTTGGCCTTGACCTTCGCTAGCTTGAATGAAACAAGTGCTTGAATTTTGCATAGATACTTGGTCAACAATAGGACGGTCTTGAACTTGTTCTTGGGTCCGTGGATCACTTGCTCCATTGGCATGTTCTTCTATTGTAGACGAGGGATCCACTTGAGTAGAGCATAGTTCTTCTTGATCCGCCACAAGGTATCCCTCAATGGGGCGGAAAAATCCACGTCCATTCTTACTATGGCTTCTTGGGACATTTCAACATCTACATTAGAAATATGAAAGTGCGCCACCTGGGAGACATCATTTTCCTCGAAAACCACATTACAAGATTCTATGACAATTCGTGAGGTCTTTTAAAAGACTCTATAAGTGTGGGATTTGGCACCGTAACCAACAAATGTACCCTCAATAGATTTAGATTGGAATTTAGACAAACGGATACCTTTTATCAAATATAAACACTTACAACTAAAGACATGGAAGCAAGAGATTTTTTTTGTTGCCGGTGAGAATCTCATACGGAGTCTTCATTAATCCCTTGCGAATGTAGAGGCGGTTAGAGGAGTGGCAAGCCGTAGAGATGGCCTCGGCCCATAGATATTGGGGAGAAGAGTACTTCACCAACATGGTCCTAGCCATATCCACGAGAGTCTTATTCTTCCTTTCGGCTACACCATTTTTTTAGGGGTATATGCAGCGGAATATTGATGACATATACCCTCTTCACTAAGAAATGCATTAAGGGTGTAGTTCTTGAACTCGAAGCCATTGTCTCTCCTAATAGCCATGATGGGAACATTGTGTTGACGTTGCACTTGGTTGGAGAAGTTGATGATGGCTTGTTGCGTCTCACTCTTCAACTTGAAGAAATAAACCCAAGTATATCTTGAATAATCATCAACAGTAACCAACCAATACTTATTGTCTCCAAAACTTGCCTCGGACACGGCACCAAAGAGATCAACATGGAGAAGCTCCAAGATCCTCTTTAATGAGATAATGGTCTTGCTTTTATGGGATGCATCATGCATCTTTCCTTCAACACAAGCCTTACAAACACGATCTTTGGCAAAGGAAACATTTTATTTTAGTCCGAGGATGAGTCCACATTTGTGAAGACTTTTCAAAGTTCTCATGTTGACATGGATAGGCAGCGATACCACAACCATCCCACATTCGTCTTTCTGAAAAGACACATCGCTTGAGAGTTGGTAGACTTCGAAAATTATACCACATACAACTCATTTTTGACATGTCCCACGTATGCGACGTCTAGAGTCTTGCTCCACAAAAGGACCACGATTCAGGTTAAAAGAAGGCAGAGAAACCCATCTTCCCTAAAGCACGGACGAAAAGTAAATTGAAACCAAGGGATTCGACAAGCATGACATCAACAATAGTGATGTCAGGAGCAACAACCACCTTGCCAAACCCCATTACCTTAGACTTGGACTTATCTCCATCAGTGATGGTTGCTTGATTTATATTTGGACGCAACTCTGTCACAAGCTCTTTGCTTCCGGCCATATGACTTGTACATCCACTATCAATTATCCATTTAGACCCACCGGAAGCATAGTCCTACAAGAAATCATTGACTTGAGTTATGACCCGAGGAGGATCCTCTCATGTTAGCAACAAGGGTCTTTGTAACCCAAATTGAGTAATCAATGAAACCTTCACTAGGACCAACATATTTATCTTGCACAAAAACATAATAATCAATAAATAAGAAATGGTGTGGATTGTTAGTTCCCGCGGAATTTCTACGAGTAGTGTTGTATATAATGACAATATCACTCGCACCAACATTCTTCTTTGCTTGTGCAGGCTTAGCCTTGTTCTTGTTCTTCTTCTTGTTCTTGTTCTTGCTCTTGTCAACATGGACAAGACCTTTATTGCCATTTTGTAGTCTAGGAGCAACCACTCGTGGCTTTTGAGCCACAACCTTCTCAACACTAGGGCTCTTGCCCTTGATTCTTGCTAGCTCTTCCTTTAACCTAGTATTTTCCTCTATAACATTTGCATGATCACAATAATAAGTAGAGTTACTAGGCACATTGAATTGATTAAGTTGATTTTGAAGTTGTTCACGAGACTTGTTGAGAGTAGAGTGTTCACTCTCCAATGCCTTGTGATCCTTGGTGAGCTTCTCTAGCTCCCCGGTTAGTTTTTCATGACCAAACCCAAACTCAACCTTCTTATTTTTAGCCCTTCTATATTTAGCAATTTCATGGTCACGTTCTTTAGCGAATTTAGAAATTATTTCATTATATGAATCTTCAATAGTTTCAAGTTCCTCCTCAAGAGAAACTCGAATCTCATGCTCTTCCTCAAGAGACATAGTGAGAGATACTTTTTCAATATCATCACTTCTTTTGGTCTCACCTTTCTTCTCAAGAGCTTCTTAGAACTATCCCAATTGGCTCATGAGAAGATCAATGTATCTCTTGGTCTCACCTTGCACGTTAGACATAAAATGACCCAAGGAAGCAATTTCATCTTCTACACTAAGACTAGCAAGGTTATTATTTTCATTTGGAGTCTTAGAGATGATACAAGATGATAATTCAGAGGCCTTAGCCATGAAGCACTTGGTGGAGGGTTGAGGAAGATTCTCATTAGGCGATTCAAGGAGAGATGAAGATGATGATGATGATGATGCAATAGCAATAGCTGCCACTTCACTTGTGGTTTCTTCTTCATCGTCATCACTGGAATCATACTCTTCTTGAATCACTAGCACAAACTGTGAAGGTGGTTTCTTTCTGAAAGGTTTCTTCTTGAAGAGAGGTTTCTTGTGAGAGATATTTGACCTATCCTTGGGGATAAGTCTTCCTCCTTGAATTTCTCTAGTCTCCAACGGGCACTCGGCAACAAAATGATGCTTGTCTTGACAATTGTAACAAGCCCTCACTTTTTGAGTCCCTTCCTTTCCACAACTTACTTGTTCTTATCCTTAACATATGCCTTGCCCTTGGGTGGATTATTCCAAAACCTTTGCATCGCAAGAGAAACGAAGTCCTTAAGCACGAGATCATACTCTTGATCTTTCAATGGAGAAATTCTTCAATAGACTCAAACTCTTCTTGATGGTCCACCACCTTGGTCATGACTTTTGCCTTCAAAGCAACGGAGGCTCATTTGTGCATTCCAATAGCACGAGCACAAGTGTCAAGATCATTATTTGTTTGAACTTGGAAAGAGCACATCTCTTGCATCACCTCATTTGAGGTCATGAGGTGATAGTTGTGTATTCCTTGAAGGCTCTTCAAGTCCACGGGCTCAAATGGCATGAGGGAACTCACGTACTTTTTCTTGATCCAAGCATCATAAATATGACTGACACCAACACCATTAAAAGTGGTGGAAAGGGTCTTGAGTCTCCGGTACATGTCCTCATGGTTCTCACCATCATGCATATAGAAACCTTAGGCCTCGTTGCTCAAGGTATCATACATATTCATCTTCATGCTTTCATTGTCCTCAAACATGGTGATAAGAGAATCCCATGTTTCATGTGCGGTGGAGTATTGTTCAAGATGAGGCATGTTGTTTGGACCCACGACTTGTTGAATCATTGACAAGGAGGTGTAGTTGAGTTGGCAATTTACCACTTCTCTTCTTGTCAAGTTCTTGGGGTCATAAGGCTTGTATCCATCTTTAACGATCCTCCAAAGCTCAATACAAGAAGAGTTCAAGTGAGTTTTCATGTAATACTGCCATTAACTAAAAGTATGTTGATGCGTGTAGATTGTACGCTCGTTGGGAGACCCCAAGAGGAAGGTATGAAGACCACAACAGCAAGTTTTCCCTCAGAAAGAAACCAAGGTTGAATCGACCCGTAGGAAAAAGAAATCACTTCTGAAGGTTGTTGGCAACACGCACTACCGGTTCAGCGGCAACGTGGAATCTACACAACACAACCAGGTTACTTTGTCCCAATGAAACACTGAGGTTGTCAATCTCACCGGTTTTGCTGAAAACAAAGGATTAGACGTATAGTGTGGAAAACAAGGTTTGTTTGCAGTGAATGAAAAGAGAACCATGATTGTGGTGAATGAAAGGAAAACAATGTTTGGAGTAAAAGAACATTGCTTGCAGTGGTTGTATTATCAGTGTAAAAGAAAGGACCGGGGCCCATAGTTCACTAGTGGTGTCTCTCCAAAACAAATAGATAAGTTGGGTAAACAAATTACAGCTGGTCAATTGACATATATAAATGTTGCACCGTAGTGCATATGCATGACAAGATAATTACTATGTGATTCATGCGGGCATTACAACATAATCCATAGAAAATTATCCAAATGCATCTATGACTAATAATCCACCCTCACAGCGTAACCCAGTCAAACCTCAAGTATTAAGTTGCAAGCAACAGATTATTGCATTAAGTAAAGTGCGTAATCTAAACAATGTAAACATCGTTATTTTCTCCCTAATGGCAACAACACTTCCCCCATCTGTTACGTTTATGTAACTCAAGCGTGGATAAAAGGGAGGCATGAACCCACTATCTAGCATAAATACTCCCTCTTGGAGTTACAAGCATCAATTTTGCCAAAGCATCTACTAGTAACAGAGATCATGCAAGATCATAAATAACATAAACATGATAGATTGATAATTACTTGACATATCATTCAATATTCATCGGATCCCAGCAAACACAACATGTAGCATTACAATAAGATGATCTTGATCATGTTAGGCAGCTCACAAGATCTAAACATGAGGCATAAAGAGGAGAAGACAACCATCCAACTACTGCTATGGACCCGTAGTCCAAGGATGAACTACTCACGAATCACTCCGGAGGCAGGCATGGTGGTATAGAGCCCTCCGGTGATGATTTCCCCTCCCGACAGGGTGCCGAGGAGAGCTTCAGAACCCTTCCGAACTAGGGTTGACGATGATGGAGGCTACGTAACTTTTCGTGGAAAGGGGCTCGGGTGTTTAGGGTTTTCCTGGGGAGGATCTTAAATAGGCGAAAGGGCAACATCGGTGGGTGGCCAGGGGGCCCACACCGCCTGGTGGTGCGGCTAAGGGGGGCGCACCGCCCTATGGTGTGGTGTCTCCAGGGCCCCCCTCCGGGATCCTCCAGACTCCATGTACGTGACTGAATTCTAAGGTCTTGGGATTTTGTTTTGTCCAATTCCGAGAATATTTCCATAACAACTTTTATGAAGCCAAAAACAGTAGAAAGACGCTGTGGCATCTTTGTCGGATATATACCAAATAGGGGTATAGAAGATGGTAGATAAAGTGCCGGATTACCAGGGTGGCCTAAGTGGTAGTGGGCTCAGGTCCATTGGGCGGCCCAGTAACCCGACGCACAGAAGTTGGATTCTAGAAGAACCCGGATCACGGCCCAGGTGATCTGGCTTGGAGGAGAAGACGGATTCCTTGCTTTCCAAGTTACAAGTTACCGTAGTCCTCTAGGTTTCCTATTCTGTAAGCCCTAATCCGGCTATTATATAAAGCCGGACGGGAGATAGATTAGACAAGGGACGAATAACAGAGAAGCTCTACGCCAACTCGACGAGAAGCTCATCCTCGTCGAGTAGCTTTAGTCCCGATTAGTGAGAAGTGCAGGAGTAGGCACATTGTAACCCTGTTTACGGGCTTTAGTCCCGATTAGTGAGAAGTGCAGGAGTAGGCACGTCGTACTGTCGCGACGTACCGAACCTGGGTAAATCCTGTGTTCTGTGTTCACTACGCGATCCCGTTACCCCACGTCTCTACCGTAGTCTCATGGCACCCCCGTCTATGAAAACTACTACGATGTCTCGACATTTGGCGCCCACCGTGGGGCAGACGACGTCAGGCGTAAAATTCCGATCGGGGATACTTGGCGGAATCGGAAGATCAATCACTGTCGGAAGCTTGGAGTTCGACAACGACGTCGGGCGCTTCCTCGACAACGGATCCTACATACCAGCGCAAAACCACCTGGTAAGTGCCTGCGTGTTACCGATAGGATCTGCTAACATCTTTATCGGACTAACTGCAGAAGCAATGGGGTTTTGCGGTGGAAGCAAATTTATCCCACCCGCCCCAGTCGAAGATGACTATGATACCGGATTCTGCTCAGATCGCCGACAAAAAAGTGACTTACACTTCATCGGCATGGTGTAGTCCGCAGTCGCCGAAAACACGGATGACGGAAATCCCGTGCAAGAGGCAGACAACAATACACCCGTCGCAGAGACGGAAGATCCGATACCCGTCACAGAGACGGAAGACCCCACACCCACGGATGTGGAAGATCTGACATCCGTAAACAAGACTACGAACTCGGAAGCTGACTCAGTTTTAGCCGCTATCGAGGCAAGATTAGAGTCGGAAACCGGATCGGACGATTTCGATTCCGAAGATGAGGACGACTTCGAAAAGAAAGTTAAGTCCTTTCAAGAGGGATTCCATGAAGTTCTAATGGCGAAACCGGCTGATACCACGGACGCCGGCAGCCAGGAAAGCCCTAAAACCCCTCCGCTAGAGGAAGAGAGAGAAGACGGAGAAACTTCTCCGGTATTCCCCAATGTCAAGGAGATGACAGAAGATGAACCTGTCAAAAAACCTCCCTCTTCCAAGAAGAAACACCGTGCTGCTAAGAAACTCCAATACAAAATCCGGAAGAAAAAATCAGCCGATCTCGCTGATGAAAACCTGGAAGTAGGAGATGCTAGCAGAACGAAGCCTGCGGAGAAGAAATCCAAAGAAATCACTGCTCCGCCAATGACGGAACAGGAAGAGCAAGAGCTATTACAAACACCAGTGGGACCAGATGAACCCCCTAAGATGCTGGAAGCCAGGAGACAAGCTTTCCAACGGCAACAACAACATCTACTCAGATCTCGGCAACATCTCCAACAAACCCATAATGACATCAAGGTCATGAAGGAAGAAATAGAGGAGTACGAGAGAAAGAATAGATCCGCGTTAAAACCTACTAGGTTACCCGGAATCGCAAGACCGGAAGAACTGCCGCCAAAAGAAAGGTTCCATAACCCATCTTGGCAAAAGCAGGTAAACGGCAAAGATGCCAAGGGCGAACCAATATACAAGACCGCAGCAGAAAACGCGGAAGCAGCGTTCGCGATTCTTAACAACGATCTGTACTCCAACGGGGAAAAACTCCAAGGGGTGTATGCTTTCCTAGGAAAATCATTGCAACAACAATAGCGCGCCCAAGAGCGATCAGGGAGGCTGCACGATAACTCCGCCCTATGCAAAACAGCTACTTGCGCTGCTGGAGCACCTGGACCGGAAGAACCCGGGGATTCAGACAACTCAAAAGATAAAAAAGAGGATCCGAGAAAAGACAAGAAAAACCCCGACAACCGGGATGCAGCGTCTAGGACCGGATCCCATCTCCCGAAAGATGGACATAAACCCCATGATCGGGAAGGCAAAAACCGAAACGACGGCAAAATAATGCCACCTCCGAGAAACCCAGCTGAGAAAGCTGGAAGATACGATATACCTCACAGGCGTGAGAGATCCCGGACACCTCCTAAGGACAAAGAAAGGTACAGGAGCAGAACTCCGCCTAATCCAAAAGGGCGTGACCACGGAAGAGACAGAAATAACCCCGGAAAAGCGCGTTCGCGCAACAATGGAAGAGAAAGGAGCAGATCCCCTTCTGTCCATTCAGCCGGGAGATATTCTGCACACATTGACAGAGCAGAAAAGGATGATCTATACTTTGGTCCTAAGTGTTTTACTGACAGGGTCCGAAGAATAACGCTACATTCTGGCTTTGCCAAGGTCGGTCCAACGTACCAGAAATACACCGGCAGCACAAACCCGGATACCTGGCTCTCGGATTACTATACAGCCGTCCAGATCAACAATGGGACAGACTTGGAAGCTGTCAAGTTTCTTCCCCTAATGTTGCTGGACGGAGCCAGGGATTGGATCAATGGATTACCATCAAGAACTGTCGACAGCTGGGATGATATGGCTAGAGTATTCACTCAGCATTTCCGGGGAACGTACAAACGCCCGAACATCATCAACCAGCTAAACCGTTGCACCCAATTCGAGGATGAACCATACGTGGATTTCATCTCCAGATGGACAGCAATGAAGAATAGTTGCTCTGGAGTAACTGACGTACAAGCAATGCATGCTTTCGTCAATGGCCTAAAACCCGGACTCGTACCGTTCATGGTTGGTTCCAAAAAGCACAAAGATCTCGGATCTATGCTTACAACCGCCAATGAGCACGCTGCAGCCGAAGATGACATCAGAGCAAGAGGAGGCAATATCGAATCAATGATACTTGCCGAGAAAACCCCTCATTCTGACAAAAAAGGAACTCCAGAAACAACGACGAAACCCAAAGAGGTCAACATAGCCTTTGGAGGAGAAAAGGGAAACAAGTGGAAAGGACGCAACCCAGATCCAATCAACTACACTCCAGAGGAGTGGGAGAGGATTAAGTCGGAACCTTGTGTTCACCACTCCCAATTTGGGAAACCCACCCATACAAACGCGCAATGCCGGCTGAATAAGCACATGAAAGGCAGTGCAGGAGCCGGAAGTAAGGGGAAGGGTTCCAAAAGGAAACCCGCCAAACAAAAGCCAGAAGCTGACAAAGAAGACAGTGAATCGGACACTGACGAAAAAATCCAGGAACAACAGCGTAAGGGAGAACCCAAATTTCCGAGAGTCGATGGAGAAGCAATGCTAACTTTCTTAGCAACCCCGTCAGCAAAGGTGGCCAAAAGAACACTTCGAGAAATAAACGCGGTTGTTCCGGCAACCCCGAAATTCTTGAAGTACTCCAACACACCGATAATCTGGGATCAGTCTGATCATCCCGGAAATATCCCTGAACCCGGCACACAAGCTCTTGTTGTAAGCCCTATTGTTCAAAATACTAGGCTAAGAAGAGTGCTGATGGATGGAGGATCCAGCATTAATATAATGTACCTGAATACACTGAAGCATCTGAAGATTTCCGAATCTCAGCTCAACTACAGCAACATACGCTTCCATGGCATTGTTCCTGGCAGGCAAGCACGATCCTTAGGAGAAATTTCCCTAAATGTCACCTTCGGAGATAAAGATCACTTCCGGCAGGAAAAAGTATCCTTCGAAGTAGTGTCGTTCGAAAGCGTGTATCACGCAATACTCGGACGTCCAGCTTTCGCCAAATTCATGGCAGGATCTTGTTATATCTATAACAAGCTGAAGATGCCAGGACCCAAGGGAGGAGTAATCACTATAGCCGGTGATTTCAAGCTGGCAAGCGAGTTAGAGAAACAAAACGCCCTTTGCGCTCAGAGAGTCATAGCAAAGGAGGAACTGAAGGAATTAGCCAAGGAGGTATCGCCGTCAGAAATGCCGGCAGGAAAAGAAACCCGGAAGCCAACAGACAGCTTCAAGGCGTCCGAGAATACAAGACAGGTAATCCTAGATCCCAAAGATCCAACAAAATTTGTCGTCGTAGGGACTGGGATGACTGACAAATAGGAAGGCGAGCTCATCAAGTTTCTCCGTGAGAACTGGGATATTTTTGCCTGGTGTCCAGCTGACATGCCAGGTGTACCCAGGGAACTTGCTGAGCACCAACTCAAGGTTATTCCTGGATCAAAACCCGTCAAACAAGGTCTCCGTCGATTTGACGGAAGAAGACGGAAGGCTATTGGCAAGGAAATTATCCGGCTTTTAGCAGCGGATTTCATCAAGGAAGTAATCCATACTGACTGGTCCGCAAATCCGGTATTAGTACCGAAGAAAGACACCACTGCTCTTAGAATGTGTATAGATTACACAGGTTTGAACAAGTTGTGTCCAAAAGATAGGTTCGCGCTACCGCGAATCGATCAAATAATAGACGCCACTGCAGGCTCTGAACTTTTATGCTTTTTGGATGCATACTCCGGGTACCACCAAATACGCATGAAAAAGGAAGATCAAATCAAGACTTCTTTTATAACCCCGTACGGGACGTACTACTATGTAACCATGCCGTTCGGCTTGAAGAACGCAGGTGCAACCTACCAGCGTTGCATGCAACGCTGTTTACATAGCCAGATTGGCAAAAATGTCCATGTTTACGTGGACGATATTGCTGTCGTAACCAAGGAAAAAGATACACTCCTTGAGGATTTGCGAGAAACTTTCGAAAACTTGCGCACCTACAAGATGAAGTTGAATCCATCTAAGTGCGTATTCGGGGTTCCCTCAGGAAAACTTCTGGGTTTCATCGTTTCTCACAGAGGAATAGAAGTTAACCCGGAAAAGATCAAGGCAATCTTGAACATCACAAAACCTACCTGCGTCAAAGATGTCCAAAGATTGACGGGTTCTGCCGCAGCCGTCAGCAGATTTATTAGTCGGCTAGGGGATAAAGCCTTACCACTTTACAAGCTGCTGAAAAATCCGACAAGTTAGAATGGACAGAAGAGGCCGATGCGGCGATGACCCAGTTGAAGGAAACCTTGATAAAAGCTCCGATTTTGGCATCGCCAAAAGACGAAGAACCCATGTTATTATACCTTACGGCTACAAATTGGGTTATTAGTGCGGTAATCGTTGTGGAACGGATAAAGGAAGAACAAAGCATACCAGATCAACATCCGGTATATTACATAAGCGAAGTTTTTTCCGAGTCAAAACAAAGGTACCCACACTACCAGAAACTGGCGTATGGTGTATTTTTCGCATCTAGAAAATTGCGCCATTACTTCCAAGGGCATTCCATAACAGTGGTTAGTAAAGCACCACTAGGAGACATTATAAACAATGCGGAGGCAACCGGCCGAGTAGCCAAATGGGGCATTGAGCTGGCAGCCTTCGACATTAAGTACCAGCCAAGGACGGCCATAAAATCCCAAGTTTTGGCAGACTTTGTTGCCGACTGGACGGAAGCAATGGAAAAAACACCGATGCCGGAGTCCGAGTACTGGATCATGCACTTTGACGGATCCAAGATGAAGGAAGGAGCTGGGGCTGGCGTAGTCTTAAAATCTCCTAAGGGAGACACAATGGAGTACGTGTTGCAAATACACTTCAACGCCAGTAATAACGTGGCAGAATACGAAGCTCTGCTTCATGGCTTGCATATTGCAAAAGAAATAGGAGTAAAGCGCATCTTGTGCTATGGCGACTCGGATTTGGTGCAGCATCAGCTCAACCAAACCTGGGACGCAAAAAGCCCTATAATGGCCGAATATCGGAGAACGGTAGACGAGTTCGCCATCTGTTTCTTTGTATTCGAGGTCCTTCACATCAAAAGGGAGGAAAATTGGAACGCGGATGCACTAGCCCGCATGGGATCAGAAAGGGTAAAAACCTTACCACCAGGGGTATTCGTTCAGCACTTACATGAGCCGTCCATAAAAGGTGGAGACGTTGATTACCCTCTGGCGTCTGAATCAATCGAAGTCATGCTCGTTAAGCCGGACTGGACAATTCCGTACTTAAACTTCTTAGTCAATCATAAGTACCCGGAAGGAGCAGACGAAGTCTTGCAAAGACAAATACAGCGTCGATGCAAAGGATACGCGGTAATTGACGGCTGCTTATATAAACGCAGTACTTCTGGAATTTTTCAGCGGTGCATCTCACCAGAAGAAGGAAGAGAAATACTGGAAGAAATCCATGCCGGCGATTGCGGACACCATGCTCAATCAAAAAGCATAGTCAAAAAAGCATTCCGCGCGGGGTTTTTCTGGCTAACAGCCAAGACAGATGCCGAGCATATAGTTAACACGTGTGCAGGGTGTCAATATTACGCTAAGCAGACCAATTTGCCGGCCCAAGCACTTAAAACTATTCCCATTACATGGCCGTTTGCGGTCTGGGGGCTAGATATGATGGGACCGTTCAAAACTGCAAGAGGCGGACTTACACATCTACTCGTAGCAGTAGATAAGTATACCAAATGGGTGGAGGCCAAACCCATCAAAAAGCTGGATGGTGCAACTGCCAGAAATTTCATCATTGATTTAGTAATGAGGTATGGCGTCCCACACAGCATAATAACTGACAACGGGACGAATTTCTCCATTGGAGAATTGGGAAAATATTGCCAACAAACGGGAATACGCCTAGATCTTGCATCTGTAGCGCACCCGCAATCCAATGGGCAGGTTGAAAGAATGAATAGCTCAATCCTGCAAGGAATACGCCCAAGACTCGAATCTCCTCTTCATAGAGCAGCTGGAGCATGGGTAGAGGAATTACCTTCTGTGCTTTGGAGTATTCGAACGACGCCAAATAGGTCAACTGGGCAAACCCCGTTTTTCCTAGTTTACGGTGCGGAAGCTATTCTTCCAACGGATATGATCCATGACAGCCCTAGAGTGCAGGATTTCGATGACTCAGATGCCGAAGAAGCACGACAGGACGCCGTCGATCTCTTAGAAGAGGAGCGAGAGCTTGTGCTTCAAAGATCCGCCATTTACCAGCAAGGTTTGCGACGTTACCATAGTCGGAAAATCAGGCATCGTTCTTTTAAAGAAGGTGATTTAGTGCTGAGGCTGGTACAGCAAAGGAAGCACAAATTAGCCCAGTTTGGGAAGGACCATTCGTCATAAGTAAAGCCATGAAGAATGGATCATATTATCTTGTCGATATTCGAGATACGGAAGATGATCCAGAAAAGCCGAATCGCAAAAGAAAGAGAAAAATGGATGATGAGCTAGGAGAGACAAAAAGGCCTTGGAGCATCCAGCAGTTACGTCCCTTCTATACTTAGTTCAATCTCTATGTAAACATCTTTTGAGATCATGAAATAAGGAAGTCGGAATTTTGACATCCATGTTTTTACAAGTTCATTATAGTACAAAACATGATTCCATCTTATCTATTTCCCAATGATCTTACAAAATACTCAATGTTAACCCGAATTGTGCCTGCGTGCTCGGTGTTTAAAAGCTGAATGATTCAGCCTTCCAACGGTTAAAGGAAACTTGGATTGTGCCTGCGTGCCCAAGTTTCAAAAAATTCCTTACCTTTCTCTAAGCGTCATCTGATTGGTCGTGCGTTGGGTCACTAAAGCTAGTTCGTAAAAATGTCTTTAGTATGATCCATGTTTTTGAGTTAAAACTGATGGGTTATAGCCAGTTACTCAACATGATGTTTCATCTAAGTAATTTTTTCACAGACTAAAGGGCAGTTAAAATGCACATGCTAGAAGGCTTAGAAGATAAAGGAATAGTCAAAACCCGAAAAAACTTGCAAGGAATTTCATAATTCAAAACTGCAAAAAGCGGAGTTCTTGTTTCGACAAAAGGAATAGAAGCATTACAATATGAATTACATTGTAAAAATAAATGCTCCTATATCCATCATCCAGGTGAAATGCACTTCTTCAAACATCCGAGTCTTCATCGCTGCTATCATTCTCGGGGGCTGCAGGCACTTCTTCTTCTGGATAGGTGATGGAAATATTAACCATAGAGGCAATCTTGGTAGCGTGCCCTTTGATTGCATCAAAGATCGCATTTCGTTGGGTTTCCGTGTATCCTTGAGGGACACCTGATGCTATGCGCCAGGATTTAGCATCAGGATAATGTAGACGCATAAGGCCGAGTGCCATGCGCGCACCACCTCGTGCAACTGAGCGTAGAATGGATTCTTTCGACTCCGCAACCTCTGTGATGGCACCCGGAAGTTTGTAAACTTCCGAGAATTCCATATTGCTTGTGGGAAGGAATTTGTTAATCAGCTGCGTTCCTGCATTTCTGATGGCATTCCACACCTCCCCAAAAGCTCGGATCTTTTCAATCCGAGAAATTCCTGGAAAATTTCCTGTTTTTTCAAAGGAAAAGTTTAAGTGAAAAGATACAGGAAATAAGACTTGAAGATATTGGTAAAAGTTAACTTACCAAGAACCTTGTCAATCTCGGTGCCTTCTTTCATACGCGGGATTAGCATACTTTCCAAATCATTGATGACAGATTTATCTTCCTCTGCCTGCAACGAAGCCTTGGATCGAGCAATCCCAAGGGCCAGATTGCTGGCTTCCAGGTCTTCTTGAACTTTCAAAAGCTCCTTTCGAAGGTTTGAGTTTTCCTCACGGAGCTGAGAAGCATTGACGGTGTCTTCCGCTAATTCTTTGGCTTTAGCTAAAGAGGCTAGAGGGCGAGAAAATATTCCGAGTTTACAAAAATTCGGCAAAAAATTTCCAAAGAAACAACTGCACAGAGTAAATACCTGTCGCTTCCGATAGTTGTAGCTGAGATGATGCCAGCTCGTTGCTTTTTAACTCAATAATAGATTGAAGAGTTTTCACTTCTTCATTCTTGATATTAAGTTTGTTAAAAACTTCTAAGTTTATATCATCGGCAGAATGCTGAAACTCGGAAATGAAAACCAAATGCTTAAGTATGAGCAAGCATAGTAAGAAACATTAAGAAGAAATCAGGTTTTCACCTTAATGCTTGGGGGCTAGAGATAATACCTGGCTCATTTCTCGCAAGCTGGCCAATGTCTCGTTGAATTCTTGTGCGTAATCTGAGAAAAGAATTCCAACATGATGAAGGCCATCCTGTATGACCTGACGAGGTGAAAATACGATATCGTTGCGAATAACTAATCCGCCTTGTGGCCAAGGGCGAATCAGAGGGGCAGGAGCAAAGAATTTTTTAGCTTCCGGACGAATATATCCGAGGTCGTCGAATGGCTCTTCTTTTATCCGGACATTGTTGTCCAGATTGGGAATGGGTTCGTTTCCAGCAAATGATCGAGGATTTCCGCCCGTCTGTGTTTTTGTTTTTTCCCTTATGCCCATGGCCGCAGAAGAAGATTCTTCTTTAATAGCAGCTTTATGCTTCTTCAACTTCTTCGCCTTTAGAGGAGTTGGGGCAAGTCTGAAAGGAAGATATCCGAGAAGTAAAAATCTCGAAGAATCGAAGGAGAATGATAACTAGGAAAACTCCAGTAAAAGTACCTGGACGTGGCGATAGGAATTCCGTCAACAGTTACCATTTTCTCGAAAGTCACCTGCCTTTTGCGCTTCCGGTTGCTGTAAAACCTAGCATGTAATTCGCTGAGTTCGGCATCGGAAGCAAGATCATTTCCTCCGAGTTCGTTGAACTAGGAAAGAATTAACAACATATTAAAAGGCGGAGGTAGAAGTTAATCTGAGAAAAACACGGAAACAAGGGAAGTATAAATACCTTAGGAACCAGGTTTTCCACGTGATAAATGGCTAGGTTTTCTTCAATTTGAGTGCTGGTGGCGACCAGTTGGTGAAGCCGCTTTATAAAATCTTTCTTGGTGTAAGCTTTGTCTGTTCCCCTCATGCTATCTTCTGGCCCTTTGTATTCGCAAAGAAGCCGGGAACGAAACGAAAGGGGCTGGATGCGACGTACGAACCAGCATAAAACAGTGTCCTTCCCAGTTAAAGAAGGTTTGGAAGAAGTAAGCTTGGCAATACGGCGCTTTATCTTCATTAGATTTTCCGGCAATGTCTCAACTGCTTCAACTGTCCAACTCTCTAAAGGAATGGCAGCGGAATTAACAAATGGAGGAACCCCGATTTCCTTGCCAGGGAACGGGATGTCCTGATGATAAAAGAAAGAACCCAGCCAGGATTTGGCGGGTTCTGGCATTTGTATTCTCGGGAACCAATCCTCTCTATTTTTCCGAAGAGTGAAAGATATAGTTCCACAGATAGGGGAAATTCCTTCTGTGATGTTATGTTTTACTTCAAAACAATATTGCCAAAAATCTAGACTAGGAGCTATTCCGAGATATCCTTCAAAAAGAGCTTGGAAACTAGCTAGATAGAGGATGGAGTTTGGAGAGAGGTTATGTGGTTGGACGCCGTAATAGTTAAGGATGTCTATGAAGAAGGCAGAAGGAGGTAAACCCATACCTCGCATAATGTGAGAGGTAAGGAGGACACGTTCTCCGTCTTTCGGTCTGGGCTCGAGCTCACCATCTGAGTTTCGCCATTTGCCTTTAACTATTAATCCCTCCTTTGACATTTGTCGAAGGAGGACGAGGGAAGAATTACTCGGATTCCAGTTGCCGACAAATTCTGCTTCTTCGGTCGCAGCGTGTTCGTTGACTTGAAGCGAG
This sequence comes from Alopecurus myosuroides, assembly GCA_028641055.1. Taxonomy (NCBI): domain Eukaryota; kingdom Viridiplantae; phylum Streptophyta; class Magnoliopsida; order Poales; family Poaceae; genus Alopecurus; species Alopecurus myosuroides. Next base: position 49,134,942 of record CM054061.1, read on the forward strand.
ATCTTCTCCTCCGCCGTTTCAGGAGCAAACGGCGGGGAAGCTGCGGAGCTCGCACCCGAACGTCCGCGGCGGCGGAAAGGTTTTCTCCGCCCGCCGCGGAGGCCGCGGTTTTCTCCGGCTCGTCGCCAGTGTGCTTGGGTGACCCCAACTATGGATCCAGGTCGCCGATGAGGTCGTCGATGGCGGCGCGAGTGGGCGAGGACGGAGAGGATGCTATTTCTGGGCGGCGCGTTGCGTTCCGGCGTGCTTTGAGGCTAGGTGCGCTCGGGGCAGTGCTTCGCTCGAGGAGCTCGTTCGCGTCAATGGCGTGGACAGTGAGGAGTGCGGAAGATTTTCGATGAGGACGAGGATGGCTATTTATAGCTAGAAATCCGTCAAGATACGCGCCAACGGCTATTTGACCGTTGGATGTTTAACGCGTGTCGCTCGCCGGAAAATCCGGGAAATAAAACGACAGGGGAATAATGACTATCTCCTCGTTTCCCGTGAGAATCTGTCAGAGATACGTTGCAGGGTTTCCCGCGTGAAACCCAAACGTCCCTTGCGTCAACATGATTTAGGCTCTGACGTAAGGAGTTCCTTTTCCGCGAAGGATCGTGAGAGAAAAGCCGGATTTTCAGGATTCCGAGTTTCATGTTACCATCTCTTTCAAAAGAAGAATAAGAAGAATCAAGACTGCTGACTCGATATTTCTCGGACAAAGTATATTTGGCGAAAGACGGAGAATCAGAGTTTTAATCCTTCTTGGGGGCTACTGTCGGATATATACCAAATAGGGGTATAGAAGATGGTAGATAAAGTGCCGGATTACCAGGGTGGCCTAAGTGGTAGTGGGCTCAGGTCCATTGGGCGGCCCAGTAACCCGACGCACAGAAGCTATATTCTAGAAGAACCCGGATCACGGCCCAGGTGATCTGGCTTGGAGGAGAAGACGGATTCCTTGCTTTCCAAGTTACAAGTTACCGTAGTCCTCTAGGTTTCCTATTCTGTAAGCCCTAATCCGGCTATTATATAAAGCCGGACGGGAGATAGATTAGACAAGGAACGAATAACAGAGAAGCTCTACGCCAACTCGCCGAGAAGCTCATCCTCGTCGAGTAGCTTAGATCTAGACCCTCACATTGTAACCCTGTTTACGGGCTTTAGTCCCGATTAGTGAGAAGTGCAGGAGTAGGCACGTCGTACTGTCGCGAAGTACCGAACCTGGGTAAATCCTGTGTTCTGTGTTCACTACGCGATCCCGTTACCCCACGTCTCTACCGTAGTCTCATGGCACCCCCGTCTATGAAAACTACTACGATGTCTCGACAATCTTGTTAATAGGTCAGTCCCAGGAAATCCATAAAAATGATGTAAAGTGTATAGAAAACATGCAACAATTGGCATGAAAACAATATGGAACATCATAAATTATAGTTACATTTGAGACGTATTATATGTGCATCAATTTTAGGAGGTTCGCCTCTTGGGTTAATATGAGGATGTGGGATAGGAGGATCGGGAGAGTACCATCCTTCAACATTGTGGCAATCTTCCTTTCCCTTAGAAGCGTTTTCCTTAGAGGATTGAGATTCATTTTTAGTTTATCCACCCTTGTCCTCATCTTCCTTATTCTCCGGAATTTCTTCTGAAGGAATAGAAGATGAAGTTTCCAGACCCTTGGCTTTCAAGAGTTGCGCCATCAACTCATGCAACTCCTTTATTTGGGACTCCATGGAGGAGGTCAAGGAATTTTGTAATTCCTTGAGATCGTCCATGGTGGCTGGTACCATGGCCATGGAAGCTTCCTCTCCGATGACCATACTATAACTCTTATATGGTTAAGCCCAAAAATAAGAGTCGAGGCTCTGATACCAATGGATAGTATGGGAACCTAGAGGAGGGTGAATAGGTTCTACGACCAATTTTAATTCTTTTTTGATTTAGGCTTGACACAAAGGTAAATTCTCTAGATATGCAACTATGGTGAATTTACCTATATGACAAGAACAACAATAAACAAGATACAAACACAAAGTAAAGGAGAGGGAACGAGGTAACCGATAACGGAAGCACGCAGAGACAAGGATGTCATAGCGAGTTCCTCCTTTTGAGGGGAGTACTTTTCGTTGGAGGGGTGTGAGTTTTTCCACAAAGGCCTACTCAACCACAAAGGCCTCACCCTATTCTCCGATGAACCTCGCCACAAAGGCCTAGTTTATCTTCCACTATTGATACCCTTTGAGGCAGAAATCGAGTCCTTTACAATGAGATTGGGTCACACACCCACAACCGAATTGGGGGCTCCCAAGAATCACCAACAATCTTTCTTCAGTTGACAAGTAAGCAACAATGGAGTCTAGGTTTTTCACAAAGAAACCCTAGACTCAAATCCCTCAGGTGAATGAGGGAGAAATGAAGAACGAGTTGGTGAAGCTATAGATCGAGGCCTTCTCCTTCAATCCTCCGAAGGTCAACAAGTCTGGGTGGAGGAATTGGGAGAAATCTTGGGTTTAGTAAGCACAATAAATGTGCAATGAATGTCTTTGTTGAACTTAACCTCTTGGGGAAGAAAGAGGGGTATTTATACCCCTCCATAAATGTGGCTGTTGGAGCAGAAAAGTAAAGCCGGATATTCCGGTTCAAACTTGGACCAAAAATTCTTGTTAGCTATTCTGTCTCAGATCTGAATTTCGAAGCAGTTGAGCAAAACCGAAATTTCTGGTTTGAAATCTCCGGATGACTTATGTGTCTGGAACTTCGAGTGCTTAGCCGTTTTTGCACTAGATCTTCCCCAACCGGAATATCCAGTTGGCCTTGGAAATTTCCGATTGAAATTTCGGCTCACTTCTGTGCCCAACTCAGAAGAAATCTTCACAAGCAAAATTTCCGGTTGCACCAAAAATATCCGGTTGAAATATCTGGTTGCCTTCTATGGCCCAAAAGGATCTAACTTCACATTTTTCTGGTGTTCGATACGAAGGAACAATTAAGCATCTGCACCACTTAAAACCTTGATAAGTAACATCGTTTAGTATTGTTAACTAAAACTCAAAACCCTAGGGATCAAGAAATGCACTTTCAGGCGGCGAGCTTCATCGCCCTGCTGATCGGACTACATGGAAACAAGGAGGTGGAAAGAGGGATAAGAAAGGCGTGGTCACGAGAGACTCGTTCTAAACACATGCATGCATTAATTTACGGATTGGTTGATTGGATGCTGACGTTACCAAACATAATTATCTGAGTTAATTAGGCACAAATCGTTCCGTCTACTCCAGAATCATTAACACGCTGAGAGAGAAATTCGCCCGAATCAACAACTATCTTGATCCCAGAGATTAGAATATTATGCCCTATACACCAGGACGGAGGGAGGCTCCTACTCCCTCCATTCTCAAATACTTGACTCTCAAATGGATGTATCTAGACTCGTTTTTTGTCCAATATACTCATTTGGGAGTCGACTATTTCAGAACAGAGGGAGTAGTGTACATGTGTGAGTTGTGCTAAGATTGTATTGCATTTGTGAGACAAGTTGCAACCAATCATGTGAGTGAACAACATGCAGAGTCGATCCTGCAAAGCAAAACCCAACTCTTCCGCCCCGTGCTATCTGAAAAATACACGTAGGTAATTCTAGTAGAATCTTCCTCAATTACAATCTTATATATCGTATTCTAGCCCACCTATCCTCGGCACTTGGAATACTGATTCCTCAAGTGATATTTCTTATTTCCTGGTAGCTCGAGGAAAACTCGGCTGCAGCAATTATTCGTCATCATATATGCGTTAATAATATAAGCACTTCCACATTAAGTTAAATTTATAATAACCATAAACTCTGGACCTCATAGGTGGGTATTTCTCTCCACCTTACCCCTTGAGATTCGTCTTGGAGCTTCCGTGTTGCTCGAGCCGGTACCGAAGCTTCTCCACCGGCGTGTATGGTTGGAGGTGCGATGGGGGAAGTGCTTGCGGATTCGGTACATACTAGGTGTAGTTTCTTCTCTAGGGAGGTCGGTTGCATGACGGTGTACGGGTATGTGCCGCGGGGTGCTAACCGCTTGCGTTTTCGAGCAGCACCGGCAGGCTACCGGGGGGGATCTAGGAGGCGGGGTGGTCCTTCCATCCTCTGCTTCGTCGATCTCTTCCGAGGTCACCCCAAATAAGCTCGATTTGGAGGAACAGGCATATCCCCTCCGTCTGGATCTGTTGTTTCTTGGTTTCGCTCCTAGGCGTGGTGCTCTGATGGGCGGGGCCGCATGCGCCATGGTTGGGAGTTCCAAGCTACTCCGCAAATAAAGCTGAGGTGTGGATCCGAGGTCACTCCAATCTTCTTGCTTTGTCTCCTTCTATGATCTGTGGCGGGCGTTGGAGTTTAGACGAGGGGCCCAATAAAGGGTGGTGGCAGAGAATCCTGGTTGTGCTGGTCCCCGTCGTTGCTTCTCTGTTTGGTGCATCTCTGGCTGCCATGGCGGTGGAAGGGATGTGTCAAGCTGAAGCTCCCGATGTGTGCTTGCTGCAGCTGCAGAGTGTTTAAGCTCCCAATTCCTCGAGCACATATCTAGTGGCCATGTGCGGCCAAGGAAATTGGTTGGGGGAGCTCCAGCCCTTCTTCAACCCCTGATGTGAGGCCCTCTCCGGAATCGGCTATTGCTGCGGTGCACGCCGTCATCGACGCAAATTGTTTCTTCCCCTGGCGGTGGCAGGCGACGACAAGCATGATTCCCCCCTAGACTTGGTTCTAATTTTTTTCCAGCAATATCCTTCCTATTTTTTCAGGGACATATGTGTGATTTCCTATGTTATGGGGTCGCGTGTAATTTCCCTTGTACACCCACCGAGTGATTTAACACGAGGCTTCTAGCCCCTTCGCGGGCGCTCAATGTTCGATAAAAAAAACATAAACTTTATGTGCTAAATAAATGTTGAATGCCACAAAACATGTATCGAGTTTCCAACACCATACTCTCTTTGTCTAATTGTCGTGGATTTGTAAAAATATGGATATACCTAGACATTATAGCCTATTGATACATCCATATTTTGACCAATCAATTTGGGACAGAGTAGATTCGTCCTAGCTAGTGAACAGGAACATCATCGATGGCGCGCGCGGTATCGGAGAAACCGGACGTTTCCAACAGCTTCCACCCAACCCAATGGACTTGAGGTGTGCGATGCGCCGAGACCACACCTTTGGTGCCCAGACGGCGTAGCGATAAAACCTCGTGCGTGTTTTTTTTTCCTTTCAAACAAACCGACGCGGCCACGTCCCCGACCAAGAGCGCGAGCGAGAGCATGGCGGCCACGAGCTCCGCGGCGCTCTTCTCCGTCCTCCCCCATCCCCTCTCCACCGCGACCACCACAGCCTCCGCCCGGACAAGCAGCAGACACAGCCACAGGCCGCCGCGCTCTTCCGTCGCCGGATCCCGCATCAGATGCTCGGCCGCCTCGCCCGACCTGTCGCCCGGCGCTCCCGCGCCCGCGCCGCCCAAGCCCCAAATCGAGCTCGAGTTCCTCGGGGTAAGCTCATCCTCCTATGGCATGGCCCTTAGCTAGGCGCCGGCCGCAAGGGTGGTCTTTCTTGTTTGTTCTGCATGTACGAGTCGCTGAGTTCGTGTGGTTGGATTGGTGCATGTGCAGCCGAAGCCGGGCGCCGACGGGTCGTACCCGGTGGACAGGGCGTCGGCGGTCAGCGGCGACAAGCTCCTCCGGGACATCATGACCGAGAACAAGCTCGAGCTCTACGCGGCATACGTACGTGAGCCTTGCACCCTTAAATTTCTCTTCAGACAGAGACTTTCGGCTAATGGTTCTTGGTGCGTGCGCTGCAGGGGAAGCTGATGAACTGCGGCGGCGGGGGCAGCTGCGGCACCTGCATCGTCGAGGTACCTACCCGCTCACCTCCCTATAACTGACCACGAGCGGCCGATGCTCTGAAGTCTGAACCGTGTCTGCACCTGGTGTGCAGATAATCGACGGGAAGGAGCTCCTGAACGAGAGGACGGACACTGAGAAACGATATCTGAAGAAGGTACGCAGCATTGAGCTCACATTCTGAAGTTTCTACCCCTTTGTGCTTCACACACAGTGGAGCTGCCAACTCACTCTGCACTCTGCGCCCCACTTTCTGTTTCAGAAACCGGAGTCATGGAGGCTGACCTGCCAGACGATCGTAGGAAACAAGGAGAACTCCGGCAAGGCATGATTCCGAACTGACCTAATGCACTATCTCCGGCCATGCATGTTACTTATAAGCTAGCGCCCTTCTGAAACGAATGCTGTTTTCTTCACAGGTTGTCGTCCAACGGCTGCCCCAGTGGAAGAAATAACTGCACATCTGATGAACTGACAACACGTGAGCCAGCTCCATGCATTTCCTGGTACCCAGTGTTGCACCGTGCTCCGTGCACGAGCTCCTGAAAGCTCCCTAGCTCCAGACTTGCTCACTCCAAAAGATGGACGCAACAAGAACACGCCTACTCCGGCTCCTTGCTTCTCGGCATCGTGTCACCATGCATGATGGGGCTTAATTAGCAGAAATTTTAGACTCAAAAAAAAAAATTAGCAGAAATTTGTGTGTAATTTTGTACTACATCTGAAAAACCATGCCCTGAATTTCCTTCTAGGCATCCCTGGAAAGTTGTAAAAATATATTGAAGAATATTTCCTTTGTGCCATGTGCTAGCTGTTGACTTGTTAGTTTTCCCAAGGATTACTGCTTGCCAGCTAAATTTGATTGCACGAGTCAATCAACTTGTTAAATCAATTTTCATTTTGCTTGGTGGTCTTGTACTCCTGTGTCGTGTGCTGTGATAACCGCTTGTCGGCATCTATGTACTATGTTACAGTGCATACTAACGGCACTTGGTAGAGGAATTTGTCTGTAATTTTTATATATTTCTTAAAACCGTATTCCTGAATTTCTTCCTAAACATCCCTAGGACATTGTAAATCATTTCCATTTATCTTGGTTGTCTTGTAGTGGTCTTGTGTCGTCTGTCGTGTGCTAGCTGATTATGAGTTAAGTATAGGGATATGATAAAAATTGACATGATCCGTCGTAGTCTAGGTGGTTAGGATACTCGGCTCTCACCCGAGAGACCCGGGTTCAAGTCCCGGCGACGGAAATCTTTTGCCACTTTTATTTTCCAAACCCAGGTTGTATTAGCTCAGCTTTCAGCCCAGATTCTATGGGTAACCAAGAAGTAGAGGATGCAAAGAGAAACCAAGCAACATTTTCAGGAGTGGGGCAAATGAACCCCTGCCAAACTGACATATTCAACCCAGGTTCTATGGTTAACCAAGAGGACTAGGAGGATGCAAAGAAAAATCAAAGCAACATTTTTCAGAGCGAGGCAAATGAACCCCTGCCAATCTGCCATATTTGCTCAAGAGAATTCAGCTCTAGACACTTGAAATTAGCTCTAGGAACATTGTTCATAAATAAACAGGCAAAGCTTACAGGTAACGAGTCTGGGCACTCAGCACTCGCTCTTACAGGTACGCTTGCCTCTGGAGCATAGACGTAGTGGAAATAGTTACAACTTACAAAGGTTTAAAAAAAAGCAAAACGACGAAACCCTGAACTGAAGTCGTTCACCCGCGGGGGGGAGCTTCACCGAAAAGGGGAAGGAACAACACCCCCAAAATCCCCACCGACAGAACGAATACACGCTAAATAAGGGTGGCGATCAGATTCGCCGACGGCTGGCGACCGACCAGGACGGCGGTGTGGCCGGTCACTGGCTGGAGGGCCGCGGCGGACTCTAGCCTCGCCCACGTCGACCTCCGCTTCTCCTCCAACGACGCCTGGTTCTCCTCGTCCTCCTTGCACTTGGTCAGGCACGCCGAGAACATCTCTTCGTCCATCTCGGAGAACATCTTCATCACGTTGGCGGTCAGGTTCAGGACTGCCTGGTTCCAGTGGGTCTGGCTGTTTTGCTCTAGTGCTGGGACGATGATGGGCATGATCGCCTGCCGGTTCTGTGCCATCAGGCTGATGATGTGATCATTGTTCCACATGAAGAGTGCTCTTTCGGCAACCTGAAGAAAGTATCTTAGTATTAGCCAACAACCATTTGTGATAGAAAATTTAGAGCACATGTGAGGTGAGCCCACACAAAGACTAACAGACCATGAGACACATATGTGTGTTTGACACCTTGGGACTCATTTCAGTGCTTAATGATGGCCCACATGCCTGTTATCCATCCTATTAAAAGTATAGAATCCAAAGCATGACTAGGTGATGATATGATGACCTACTTTGGATCTGTTATTCACTTGTCCACATTAAACTTCAGATCTTCAGACAGCTGATGCACATTTGGCATTTCCACACATCATAGCTTACAAACATCAGACACATGAAAGGACCAATCCCCTTGCTAAATAAATCCAATAATGAAGGGACCAAAAATAGCATAGCAGTTGGGACCATAGGGGGCTAGCAGAACGTTACTACTTTGTTACCATGAATCATTGAATGACAGTTATAACTTCTTCAGACTTTACCACAATAAGTTCTAGATGATCAAGTGCCTAGTTCAAGTGGCAGAGACACTCAAAGTGCATTTATGAATACAGCTACCGATCAATGATTCATGCATTTCTGGGTGCTTCACATTGCATGTTGATTTTTTTCCCATAAATTGTGGGAATGCACATTGTGAGCATGAAAACAGAAGAACTAAGAATTGAGTACCAGGTTACCTGGAAGTGAGAACTGTTTATGCAATGAGCGATCCGCCGAAACAACGGAACCATGCATTTCTGGAACTCCACCGTGCTGGTAGCTTCGAGGATCTCTTCGATCTCGCTTAGAAACATGACCTCCTTCTGACTGTTTGTTACAGGCCAATATCTGAGCAAGCCGATGATTATCGAGCCCGCGAGCTTGGGATCCTTCTCTAGAAACTGTGTGACGCAGTATGTGAGCTGCTGGAGATACACGCCGACCGATTTCGGCTTGTGCAAAGGGATGAGAACTTTCCAAAGGAAGATCTTGTGCTCTTCCTTGAGAGGCAACGCAAAGCCGCTGATAACGCTGCCAAAGACCTCGAGCAGCTCGGCGATCCCGTTATGCCGCTGCGTCTCGAACACGAAGTGGTAGAATATGTTGCTGACCGCCTTGCGGATGAAGGGGCGGTGCACCATGAATTTTCCATAGATCCTGTGCAGGATGGTCTTGAGGGAGTCTCTTTCTCTGGGGTCCTCGGAGTCGAGGAGGTTGAGCAGCCTGACAATGAAGGAGTGGTCGAAGTACTTCTTCCCAACCTTGGCGTCGAGGGAAGTGGATCCGATGAACTTGAGCAGCAGCTCGTAGACCAGCTGCAGGTGGCACCAGGCAGGGTCGAACATGGGCTCGTCCTCGTCACCCTCGCCGGACGAGCCGCCACCGGACCTGTAGCTCGGCGGGAAGACCCGGAAGAGGTTGACGGCGAACATCCTGGAGCAGGCGGCGATGACGGCCTCCGGGAACCTGCCGCTGCTGGTGTCGACGAAGTCTACGAGATCCAGCAGCGTCTGGCGCTTGATGTCCTTCTCCGCGGAGCTCTTGGCCGGGTCGGAGAAGTCGAAGAGCGCGCAGCAGAGGCCGAGCTTGCTGACGAAGAGGTTGTGGCGCTCGGAGCTGGGCACGTCCTTGAAGGCGACGAGCGGCTCGATGCCGGCGACGACGCTGGAGGGGAAGACCGCGGAGGACATGCGCTTGATGGCGGACGCGGAGGACCGGCCGCCGCCGCCGCCGGACGGGACGCTGCTGGCGCGCTGGATGGAGCTCCCATTGCTGTTGCTGTTGCCGCTGCACTGGCCCGAGTCGAAGGCGTCCCTCCCGGAGGCCGAGGACTTGCTGCGGGGCAGCTTGCTAATGAACTGCTTCCACATCCTCGTTGCGTCCGCCGAGCTACTCCGCCGCCATGGCCGGAGCAGTGCAGAGCAGAGCGTCCGTACGGAACCTGGTTACCAAATCGCGGGAGGGGTTAGCACGGAGTGGAGCAGGAGCTGGAGACGCGGGATAAGATCTACTGGCTCTAGATGCAGCTACAGGAGAAGAATGCCTCAAATCCGGGCCAATGCAGCTGAATCTGGACCCAGCAAGCGCGAACCAGACGCCGACAGACTTACAGACCCAGAACCCAGCTCGAAAATGTCTACCAGAAAGGGACGCGAGAATGGCGGCGGCGGAAGCTAACCCACACCCACTGTCCACCTACCTCGCACTGAGCTTCGCGGAGCAGAAGCGGCAGCGACCGGAACGGCCCGGATCTGGGGCCTCCGCGCCCGGGGCTCGCCGGATCCTGGCGCCGAAGTAAGGCGAGGTGAGGTCGCTAGCTCGCTACAGGGCTGTGCGTGAGCTCGTGAGGGGAGGCGGGCGTGGGGAAGCGGATCGAAATCTCTGCGGCTTCTCCTCTCGGGAAGAGGAGCGGGAGCGAGTGAGAATGGGGGGCGACAGGGAGGGACGGGCTCGCTTGTTCGCTTCCTGCGTGGACTGTTTTGTTAATACGGGCAAGCGTACGGACGTGCTCTATAGAAAAGCATTTCTTGTACGAGCCACGATGCCGCCTGCTCCGCTGGTTAGCATTTGAAAAATAAATCAAATCTGGACCTTTTTATTAAGCGGGGAGATCCCCGGTCGGTCCTACCAGCAGATTTAGTCATGGGGCGATAATTAGATAGTGTAAAAGCGAGGGAAAACGGGAATAGAAAGGACTTTGGGGGTGCATGTGCGAAGGGGGTCCTCTCAATCAGAGCCCCTGTCTGCCGCCGCGCGCGGGGCCCCGCCGGCCGGCCGGGCTTTAACTCGAACGGCTCGGGTCACGGGCGGACCGGCCTGCGCCGTCCGATGGAGGCAGATGGACGGCCGTGCGGTGCAATCACAGCGGCGGTACCTACGAGGACAGCGCGGTGGATGCGAGCGAGTGAGCGACTGTGACGGTGACGGCCGCGCACGGGCTCGCCGGCCGGCCGGCCGGAGGACCACCAGCCAGCAGGCCCGCCGCGTCGCTGTCTCGGCGCGGGGGACCGCGGCGCACGGGGGAGTGAAGTCACGTACTACCACTGCGTGTGCGTACTCATGTTGTGCACTCGGGTAAGGAAAAAAAAATGAAGAAATACTGCTGCGAGGAATTCTTACGGCTCCCAACAGTAATCGCGCCCACTAGATCCTACGACGTTCTCTGGCATTGTTTGAGTACTCCTACTACCGCGGTGCATTATTTACCACGGGAGAAGGTACACGTGCGTTGCAACAGCGCACGTTGCCAGACACACATAGGTCCCCTCACAACCATTTTCTACCGCGTAGAATTACAGAGCTAAATCCGCGTGTGCACGTAAAATAATAGCCCACGTGAAATCATGTAAATTCTACTCCCTCCCGATCCTAAAAAAAGTGTCGCCACAAATAAACTAATTCTACTCCCTCCGTCTCAAATTAAGTGTCGCAAAATTTGACAAAAGTTGATGTATCTAGACATAATTTAGTGTTAGATACATCCACTTTTGTCATACTTTGTGACACTTAATTTGAGACGGAGGGAGTATACAACTTATAGTCATAGCTCCCGACACTTTTTTAGGATAGGAGGAAGTACAAAATATTACGTAAAAAGCAGCCCCAACTCCCCATTCCCGTCGTCCCTAGCGCCGGTTTGCATCCGCCACACTCACCCTCACCATATCCGCTGCAACCCCACATCGCGCCAGCCCCTTCCCGACATTGGAGCCCTGTCCCTGACCAGCACCGAGTAGGCCCACAAGATGTCCACCGTTTGCTTAACGTCCGGTTTCATCACCTCTTGTGGCCGATAGCTCGAATGAGTTCTTCTACAAGAACATGTTGTATTCATCATCCTCCTCTAATTCATTCGACGATAAGAGCGAGATTTTGATTGCTACACTCCTCGTCAACGAACATATTTCAAGGATGCAACCAATGTTCAGGAGCTCAGTCCCCGGTCGTTCAACAATGTTGGACCGTGACAGAGCAGGAGGCCATGTCCAACCTGCAAAGCATAGGGTGGTTACAGCATACTCTCGTGAAAGTATTTCTCCCAGTTTTATATCGAACCCATAAAGAGCAATAAGGTTGGCACTACGAGACCCGCAGCTATGTTGTCACAGTGGTACACATGCAGCCACGTACGCACCCAAAACGTATATGAAAATAGTCTACTCTACTTGTTGCTATGGAAAACGGTTTATTAAAGTAGCTTTGCACATACAACATAATCCACCGCTTCGCTCTCGAGAGGATAAGCCAGGTTTGAGAGTCGACCTCCGTCTCCGTCGCCCGGGCCGGTCCCGGAACGGCTCTAGCGGCGCCGCCGGCCGGAGCTGGGAAGCGAGAGGACCGTGGTGTGTCCCTGTACAGAGTAGAGGTAGTTTTTCTTGCTTGCTAGTTGTTTTCTTCGTGAAGTATGGCGTGATGCCGGGAGGGGGCTGGCGATGGATGCTCTTGGGCGGCATCTCCTCGCTGTCGTGGTGGTTGGTTCTTGCTCAGGCGCTCCGATGGTTGGAGCCAGAGGAAGGAGCAGCGGCGGCGGCACCCCTCTTCAATAAGCCCCCTTATCGCAGGTTCTGTGGCTGCGGTGAGGTCTCGTCTCTGCCTTCTGTTCCTCGCCGTGGAGGCGAAAAGGAAGATGATGGCGATTTCCTTGGCGTTCGGCTGCTGTTTCTGCAGCAGGGGAGAGTGGAAGCTCTCTCGGAGGAAAGCATGGCGAGCCCGTGGTGGCCACCATCTCTGTTGGTCGTTCGGCGACTCCTCCACCCCTTCTCGTCGGATGAATATGATTCTCCCCGGCGTTCTAAGGCGGAAAACGCCTCCAGGCTCAGATGCCAAGATGGAGCCTCTCAACTTTTGGTGCAGTTGGCTCCCGATGCGCCGCCCCCAAGTGGTTTCGTCCCCGGCGGCGGTGTGTTTGACTGCGCCAATTTCTTCGGATGCGGCGAAGATGGAGCCGGACCTGATGGCGTTCTTCTGTATAGGTCAAGGGTCCCCAGTGCTTATTTCTAGGACCATGTTGCAATTTCCTTTTCTTTTGGGTCCTCTGTTGTATTCTGCCGGCATCTATAAAAGCTTCTAGGTCCCTACGGGGCCACCCCTGTTCAAAAAAAAAAATTAAAAGTAGCTTTGCAAATGCTAGATCTAGAACACAAGTAAAGAACAAATAAAAGTAAAGACAAAACTGAAAGTAAAAAGGGTTTGTAACCGCATGATTGACTAGAGTAAAAACGGTGTCTAGACATTCGGTCTCGCTAGTATTAGAGGGCAACTAAGTGGTAGTGATCTAGTAAATTTACAAGAGCACTTTTGAGATAAAACAGTGATTGCCTATGATTATCGGGTTGTCACGCGTAGTGTACCACATATAGCCCTTACTGACACGAAGGATGTTAACACACAACCGAAAAGGGTCACACGAACTCACAAAGAGAGAGCAAATACTAGATCATGCACAAAGTCTAGAGTTGCGTACTAGATCATACCTCAACCTATAACCAAATCAACTACTCACCATAGATGTATAGCAACACAAATATGAATAATTCATTGAGTACATGATTATGTTCAATCTTATAAATACCACACAATAGATAGTTGAATGGAGACGTTGATGTAGATGGTGGTGATGGTGGCGGCGTCTCCATCTCCTCATCGTGCTTGGATTTCTCGGTGTTGTTGAAGATAAACCTTCAGTGGTGGAGATGGCGTGGAGAGGCAGCCCTCCGGCGGCAATGGAGGTGTGGTGGCGGCAGCCCTCCAGGAGGAGGCTATGGATATGGATGTGTTGGAGCTAGGGCATCCCCTTCTTGTATAGGCAGCCACCTCTTGATCCAAGGGCTCTAGAAGAGTCCCCTTTGACCCCCCCCAAACCGACTTTAACACCTAAGTAAGGTTAGGGTTCGAACGGGGAAAAATGGCGAAGAATCGCAAAAGTTCAGGTGATTTCCATCGCCTAGAACCCGCGGTACGGCCGCCGGTACGGTCACGTGCCACTGTACCCGTGGTCGTTAAACCTTATGTTAATAATATCGTTTTGTCCGTCGTTTCTGAAAGTACACAATGGTCAACTAGAGGGGGGTGAATAGGTGACCTACAAATTTTAATCCTTTTTCACTTTTAGATGGGCTTTAGCAAGTAAACAACTTGGTTATCTAGATGTGCAACTAGGTAGACACCCTATGTGATAAGCAACAAGTATGCAACGGAAGTAAATGCAAGGCACAAGATAACCACAAGTGAAAAACACGGAGACAAGGATATGTTTCACGTAGTTCCTTCTTAAAATAAGTATGTCTACGTTGGAGAGGTGGGGAGCCACCTAGGCATACATCTATTAGCATAAGTACCACAAGGACAAGTAAAGGTTGTTTTCTCTTGATCTTGCTTCCTAATAGCAATTTAAGAAAACCCAGAATAACCATCAAGAAAGCAAAAATAAGTTTTCTTAGACAACCTTTCTAGCATTTTATCAATAAAAGGCAAAGGATGATGATCGTTCTTAGTAACCTTGTTAACTTTCCTAAAATCAATGCACATTCTATAACCAACTACTACTCTTTGAGAAATAAGCTCATTATTTTCATTAGGCACAACGGTCATTCCTCCCTTCTTAGGAACACAATGCACAAGGCTTACCCATCTACTATCAGCAATAGGAAAAATAATGCCAACATCAAGGAGTTTTAATACCTCATTTCTTACCACTTCCTTCATCTTACGAATTAAACGACATTGATGTTCAACTACTGGCTTTGCATCAGGTTCAATATTAATAACATGCTGACATGTAGAGGGAGAAATCCCTTTCAAATCATCAAGATTATATCCAATAGCTCCACGGTGTTTCTTCAAGATTCCCAATAATCTTTCCTCTTCATCACAAGTTTGGAACTAATAATAACAGGATATATTTTCTTATCATCAATATAAGCATATTTAAGATCATCAGGCAAAGGTTTTAAATCAAAATCAGGATCCTCCTTGGGTAGTAATGTGGTACCCAAGTCTTCCACAGGTAAATTATGTTTCAGTATCACCGGTTGACGAAGAAGAATATCGCCAATCTCATTTCTCTCTTCCATAAAGACCTCACTTTCATGACCCTCCATATATTGCTGAAAAGCATTGTTAGGTGCAAGAGCAATAGAGGCAAGTTGTTTAACTCTAAAATTTTCATTAGGCAATTCTGATTCATAAGGAGCTCTAGCAAATTTGGAGAAATTAAACTCATAAGATTTTCCATCAAATTTAGTTAATATCTTCTCCCTCTTACAATATATAATAGCACCACAAGTGTTCAAGAAAGGTCTACCAAAAATAATAGGACAAGTTTTACTAGCAGCTTTACCCATAACTACAAAATTAGTAGGATATTTAGTTTGACCACATAAAAATTCCACATATCTAACAATACCAATCGGAAAATAGTTTCTCTATTAGCAAGCTGAATAACCACATCAATATCCTCAAGCTCACAAGAACCAATTTTATGCAATATTTCTTTATAAAGCTCAGAAGGAATAGCACTAGAACTTGCACCAATGTCACACAAACCATAATAGCAATGATCACCAATCTTAACAGAAAGCACAGGAACACTAGTTTTCTTAGGTCTATTTGGATGTGAGACAATATTAGAAGCATCTGATACGTCATAAACGTATCCATAATTTCTGATGCTCCATGATCATATTATGCCAATTGCTACATGTTTTCTCCCTTATTTATAGCATTTTTATACGTTTTCGGGACTAACCTATTAACAAGATGCCACAGAGCCAGTTCCATGTTTTCTACTGTTTTTTAGTTTCAGAAAAGTTGTTCTGGAAATATTCTCGGAATTGGAAAATTCGAAGCCCGAAAGTCCTATTTTCCCCGGAAGCATCCAGAAGACCGAAGAGGAGCCGGAGAGGGGTAGCAGGGGGGCCACACCAAAGGGTGGCGCCCCCTGGCTGCGCCAGCTATGGGTGTGGGGCCCCCCGGCCTCCACCGCCTTCGCCCTTTCGCCTATTTAAGCCTCCCGGATGGAAAACCCTAAATACCTGATCAAAATCCCCGAAAATGTTCTGCAGCCGCCGTCACCGTCAACCCCAGATCAGGGGGTTCTGAATCTGTTTCCGGCACCCTGCCGGAGAGGAGATCATCACCGGAGGCCTCTTGATCACCATGCCTACCTCCGGAGTGATGCGTGAGTAGTTCATCCTTGGACTACGGGTTCGTAGTTGTAGCTAGATGGTTGTCTTCTCCTCATATGCCTCCATGTCTAGATCTCGTGAGCTGCCTATCATGATAGAGATTGATCTTATGTAATTCTCTGTGTTGTGTTTGCTGGGATCCGATGAATATTGACCTTATGCCAAGTTGATTATAGTCTTTATTTGCATATGTTATTTGTGATCTTGCATGCTCTTCGTTGCTAGTGGTTATTCTAGCCAAGTAGTTGCTAGTGACTCTAAGAGGGAGTATTTATGCTCGATAGTGGGTTCATGCCTCCTTGTTGCCTTGCTCGAGTGACAGAAACATGAAGGGGGAGGATGTGATGTTGTCATTAGGGAGAAAACATCGGTGAGAGTGCCCGCGTGCATAATCATTGCTTACATTACACACTTTGTTTAATGCAATTATCTGTTGCTTGCAACTTAATACCTGAGGGAGTTCGGATGATAACCTGAGGGTGGATTATTAGTCATAGATGCAGATAGATGTCGGTCTATGTATCTTGTTGTAATGCCCGCACTAAATAGCATAGTAATCTTCATGTCATATTGTGCACTACAGTGCAACCTTTATTTGTCAATTGCTAAGTTGTAATTTGTTCACCCAGCATGCTATCTTTATGGACAGACACCACTAGTGAAACTATGAACCCCAGTCCATTTTTCCACACTTTTAGACAAACCACAACAATTTCCTGCTCTCTTTACTTTCTGCAAGCATATACTGCTTTTCCACACTATACATCTAATCTTTGTTTTCAGCAAGACCGGTGAGATTGACAACCTCACTGTACCGTTGGGGCATTTTGATTGTGTTGTGTGCATGTTCCACGTTGTTGCCGACACCGGTGAAGCGCTAGCCCCACCGTCAGTGGCATCAACCTTCTGAAGATTCTCTTTCTCCTACTGGATTGATAAACCTGGTTCTTAACTAAGGGGAGAACTCCTACCGCTATGCTCATCATACCTTCCTCTTGGGGTTCCCAACAATGCAGAGAAAGGATCTAACTCTGCCAGCAACAAGGATTTTTCTGGCGCCATTGCCGGGGAGAAGGAAGTCTTCTGGCAAGGGGAGTCTCTCACTCTCAATCTCTTTATTTTGTTTTTTGTCTTGTTTTTATTGTTTTCTTGTTTTTATTTCTCTATATCATAAACATAAAAAAAATTAGTTTATTTCTCTATATTGAAAACACAAAAAAAAATTAGTTTACTTCATAGTTTTTATTTTTGTATCTACGTTGTTATTTCTCATCATGTCGTTCCCTAAGTTCACCATGAAAGATTTGCCGGTAGGAAGT
Organism: Alopecurus myosuroides; assembly: GCA_028641055.1. Lineage (NCBI taxonomy): Eukaryota > Viridiplantae > Streptophyta > Magnoliopsida > Poales > Poaceae > Alopecurus > Alopecurus myosuroides. Next base: position 49,152,449 of record CM054061.1, read on the forward strand.
GGTTCTATACTTGGAAAGGACACTGTTAAAGAATTCTTTGATCATGTTAGTAAGCATGATAACTTTGAGGAAAAATCCATAGTAGAACTTGCTCCTAGTTACGAGAGTGCTGCAACTTCTTTAGTTCACATGCTAGAAGCTAGGTTTGTTAACCTCCATCCCAGAATGCCACATATGTTCCTCAGCTTGAATAACATTGAAGATGTTGAGAAAAGAAACTTCATCTTAGAAACTATGCTTAAAGAATTTAGGGATGTTGCTATAGAAGCTAGAAAAGTTTTTGATCGTTTTAATATGCTTGGCTCATGTGTAGACATTGTTGGTGCTCTAGAAAAAAATGAATCTAATAATGAAAACAATGATAAAATACAATGCATTATTAAAGAATTGCCAAATCTTGATTTGAATGCTTCACTTGAAAATACTTGAGTTGATTTTTCTATGCCTAGCTGAAAGGCTTTAAAGAAAAGCGCTACCGGGAGACAACCCGTTTTATTTCGTTGTTTTCTTTCAGTTTTCCTTTGTTTTCTTTGGTGTTCTTGCACCTGGGTGTTGTCTATTTCCTTAGCAACCCCGTTGTATCTTTTCTTTTGAGTTTTTTTTGAGCCAAGTAAAGCCACTAGTGGAAAGTTGAGTCTATATTTTGGATTTCTGCGCAGGAAACAGATTTCTGTTGTCCACTGTAAATTCCGTTAAAAATCACAGAAAATTCAAAATGACCTGAGCTTTTTTGTGCTTAATCCTGAGTTATATGCGAAACGTTTTATATAATACCACTTTTTGATTTTCTTAACAGAAGATTTTAAAAAAAATCGATCTTTACCTGTTGTTCTATTTTTGACAGATTTCTGCCATTTATCGCATTTGCATCTTAATCTCTTTCTTTTGGTGTTCTTTTGAGAAAAAAGTTTTGAAAGAAGTTGTGACAGTAGGTAATGTGTTTTTGAGTGTTAGACTTGTGTTGAAACTGAACCATGTATATTTATTATTTTGATTGCACTAACGTTGCTAATGAAGATTGTGAGAATTTTGATGTGAAGGAAGTTTTCAAGGGTCAAGAGAAGATGATGATATGACGTGATCAAGAAGAGTGAAAAAACTAATCTTGGGGATGACACGGTGGTATATCCAAGCAAATTCCAAGTTGATTCAAGCGTCTAAGCTTGGGGATGCCCAAGGCATCGGCATCCCCTTCTTCAGCAACAAATTATCATGTCACTTCTAGTAAAACTATATTTTTATTCGGTCGCATCTTATGTGCTTTACTTGGAGCGTCTTTTTTTCAGTTTGCTTTTGCTTTTGCTTTCAGTTTGTTTTTACTTTCATAATAAGCTTGGCTGGACCCCAGCATTATTTTATTGGAGAGTGACACGCTCCGCTTTTTCTTGAGAATACGTTGTATTCTTAGTCTCTGTTTGACTGCTGCATTTATTCAGCTCATGTTTTCCATGCATCTCTTGTTAGACCTGTTAGTTTTAGTAGTATTATTTGAGTACTCTCATGTTTGCTTGCTGTATCATAAAGAGTATTTTTGTTAAAGCATGTTTTGTATGGTGCTTGTTGGGAGAAACAAAAAAAAACTGCTGCTTGAAGTAGAATTTATAACAGTACTAGTAGAAGCTTGTATAGACTGTGGCTAGGACTTTTTCATGCCATGCTAAATGTTATTTTAGTTTTGAAGCCTTGCGGTTATTGAGTAGAATGATTAGCCTCAAATAGCTGAGAGTGTTTAATATGTATTGAAAGATTCATGAGTTGTTCTTGTCATAGTAAAGCATCAATATATGATATTCTGTTTCGAATGTTTTATTTGGTTGAATTGGCGCATGCTCACACCATGTTTATGACTACAAACCAGTCACGAATAGACTCCATGACCACTTAGTTTTTGAACTTGTGATACTGCTTATGTTTTAATTAATGATGCTTATGTCGCTATGCATGATTATGGCTCTTATGCTCTCTTGATTTGTCGCTCCGAGTCTTTTGCTAGCCTCCACCTGTAGTGAGTATGAGCTCTACTCGTGCATCCAAACTCCCTTAAACAAAAGTTTTCCCCATCGTGTCCACCATACCACCTACATGTGGTATTTAACTGCCATTCCAAAGTAAATTGCTTACCTTTAAAACCTTCAAAATTACTCCTGCTTTATGTTCCTGTTTTTGCTCATGAGGACGTAAATAGCGAACCTTTATCTCACTTTTTGATTGGATTTCACACCCTGGACTAGTGGCTTCATCCGCTTATCCAAATGGTAGAAGAGCTGGCAGCGGGGTGCCCAGCCCCAAATTAATGCATACAAATTCTCTTCACTATTTTTGCCCCTGATTTATCAGTGAAAGCATAATTGTGTAAACAAAAGAGAGACAGAGATGACCTTCTACACCAGTTGCGTCCTTCACCATGGGAGCCGCGTTTGTGAATCCAGTTGACTTGTGATGTATTGTATTTTCTGTTTACCATTCGTTGACATTAGCATACATCTCCCAAAATATAGACATTCCTCCACAAATATCAAACTTTTAATACCCCTGTTTAATAAAATAAAAGCTCTAGCACATGAGTGATCTCTTCTTCCCTCTGCGAAGGGCCTTTCTTTTACTTTTATGTTGAGTCTCCATCTTCTAACTTTAAGCACAGTTGAGAGAGCATTTTTTTCCATTCTGAGTTCTATGTGCATTTGTCCCTTAAGCATCAATAATTACTTCATGATGTGTTATTATTTGTTCTTAAATTATTTGTTCTAGTCTTCCTCTTGAACTTTGAAGGTGTCCTGGCATTTATGTTTTTCCCCACTCTTAAGGACTATCGAAATATTACTTTGCCATGCTTTCTCTATACCTGAAACAAACGTTTACCTTTCTTTGCATTATTATTCATGATCATTTCTTTGAGTTACTCTTCGTGATGCAAAGTAATTGCTATGCTTTATTATTAAAGTTTTATTTAGCATGCATGTGATTAAAGTTTTATGATCTCAGCGTGCATATGCTTTTACATTAGATTGATCAAGTTTGTGTTAGTAGCATGTTGATGACCCACAAGTATAGGGGATTGCAACAGTCCTCGAGGGAAGTAAAACCCAAATTTATTGAATCGACACAAGGGGAGCCAAAGAATATTTGTGAGCCTTAAAAAGTGAGTTTTCATTTCACTTGCACCTGAAAGTACCTTTGTTCGCAGTGGTTTATCAGTAGTAACAGTTTTGTAGTAGTAGTGGCAGTGAAATAAAAGCAGCAGTGGAATGAAAACAACAGCAGCAGTAGTGATTGAAGTAAACATCGGTATTAAATACCGTAGGCATAGGGACGGATGAACGGGCGTTGCATGGATAAGAAAGTTCTAATAATGATCATGTCAGGGGCATTGCAGATAAATAAGATAAAGCATCCAAGCACTAAGTAACCATAAGCATGTGTTCCATAAATAGTCATACGTGCTTGCAATGAGAACTTGCACAACATCTTTTTTCCTACCAGCCCGTTTTAGCGGGGCCTCAAGGGAACTACTGGTAATTAAGGTGTTCCTTTTAATAGAACACATGAGCAAAGCATTAACACTCTGTGAACACACGTGATCCTCACATCGCAGCCATCCCCTCCGGTTGTCCCAATTTTTGTCACTTCGGGGCCTCGGCTTCCGGACAACAATATGTGTAAACAACTTGCAGGTATGATCAAGAAACAATAATTATCATCGTGATTCAATAACATGTTCAGATCTTTGATCATGGCACTCGGGCCCAAAGTGGCAAGCATTAAGCATAACAAGTTGCAGCAATGTCAATAGCACTAATAGAGGATACTAGGCACTATGCCCTAACAATCACGGCATTATTACATGAATGATCTCATCCAATCCCTACCATCCCCTTCAGCCTACAACGGGGAATTACTCACACATGGATGGGGAAACATGGATGGTCGATGGAGAGGCGTTGGTGATGACGATGTGATGATCTCCTCCACTTCCCCGTCCTGGCAGGGTGCCAGAATAGGAACTTCTGATCCCCGAATTGAGATTCGGGATGGCGGCGGCGCTCTGTTGTGTTTCTGTGGAACATGACGAACCCCCTCGGGTTTTAGGGTTGGAGGCTACTTGTAGTCAAAAGGGGAGTCCGAGAGGGGCTCTGGGTGGCCCACACCCTATGCTGGTGTGGCCAAGGGGGGGCGCCAGGGGGTGTGGCCAGGGCTCTTCTCCTAGCCCCCTTCTGGCTCCCGGGGTCTTCCGGAGTGAAAATACCAATGGGGTCTTTTCTGGGCATTTTCCCGAAAGTTGATTTTTCTGCACAAAAACAAGACACCAAGGTAATTCTGCTGAAAACATCGTTAGTCCGTGTTAGTTGTATTCAAAACACACAAGTTTAGAGGAAAACAATAAGAAAAGTGTTCGAAAAAGGCGATACGTTTTCGACGTATCAACTCCCCCCAAGCTTAGCTTATTGCTTGTCCTCAAGCAATTCAGTGACAACTGAGTGCGATAAAAGACTTTTACGAACACATTCGTTTCATATGATGTAAATATACTCACTATGTGATCAAATACTTAATTATGCTCATGATAAGATACATGCAAGATACTGACACTTAATAGCTATGCAAACCATGAGAAGATAACAACATATTAATAATAAACAACATGAAACATAACTATTTGCAAGATTGAAATATTCATAATAGGATATGACAAAGTGGTATCTCGCTTGCCCTTAAATGTGGGGAAAAACATAAATGCCAGGGAACCTCTGAAGTTCAAGGGAAGACTAGAAGTAAATATATCAAAGATACAGGCATCAAAATTATATCACAATTGACCGTACTTTGGGACAAACACATTACACTAAGAATGATAATTATGCTCTCAAGAAAGTGCTCAAAGAATATGACGGAGACTCAAAATAAAAGTAAAAGAAAGTCCCTTCGCAGAGGGAAGCATGGATCACTCATGTGCTAGAGCTTTTTATTTTATTAAACAGAGGTATTGAAAACATTTTGAGAGAGGTGTATGCTTATGTCAACGAATGGTAAACAGACAATACAATACGTCACAAGTCAACTGGATTCACAAGAGTGGCTCCCATGGTTAAGGACGCAACTGGTGTAGAAGGCCATCCCTCTTTCTCTTTTGTTTACACAATTATGCTTTGACTGATAAATCAGGGGCAAAAAGAGTGAAGAGAATTTGTGTGTATTTATTTGGGGCGGGGCACCCAGCTGCCAGCTCTTCTATCATTTGGATAAGCGGATGAAGTCACTAGTCCAGGGTGTGAAATCCAATCAACAAGTGAGATAAAGATTCTCTACTTACGTCCTCATGAGCTAAAATAGGGGCACAAAACAGGAATAATTTTTAGCAGGTTTTAAAGGTAGCACATGAGCAATTTACTTGGAGTGGCGGTTAAATGCCACATATAGGCAGGTATGGTGGACACATTTGGCAAACTTTGGTTTTCAGGGATTTGGATGCACGAGTAGAGCTCATACTCAGTACAGGTGAAGGCTAGCAAATAGACAGGGATTGACAATCAAGAAAGCAACAACTATCATAATCATGTTTGCGACAAAGTAAAATTAACTGAGGCATAAAATTGATACTAGAACTCTGAGGCAAAATAAATCATCGAGGCTTATTGACTTTTTGTTTTCAGTCTTAGCATGCACGAGCATGTGCCAAGTCGATTCAAATGAAACTGCCAGAGGAGGCTACCACAATATCATACCCTTCTATGAATAAAACAATGCGAACAAATATTTATATGACAAGTCATTTACTATCAATATATTGGAATAAAACATGAGAGAGCATGGACTATTAAACAGCCATTAAGGCACATATATCTTATACGAACAAACTAAGCATGCTCAGATAGCTGGATATATGTACAAAAATGAAAGCAAATAGAGTTAATACCAGCCTCTCACCACAACTTGAATTGTCGTATATCGTCATTATTTCTCTTCACTTGTGGCTCGAATAATATATAATGAAAACCAAGCTCCAATGGAATCACGGACGATTGTTGAATTCTACAACAAACTTTACAAAACCAAAGAAGAACAACAAATATTTTTGGGTTTTTCAATTAAAGCATGAACAAAAAGAGAGCAAGCAAACAAAGCAAAAATCTTTTTGGGTTTTCAAAATGAAACAAGAACAAAAGAAAGCAAACAAACAAACCAAACAAAATATTTTTGGGTTTTTGAATATTAAAATGCAACTAAAAGATAAAGCAAACCAAATGAAGAAACTAAAGAGGCAAACAAGGAGAAACAACAAAAATCTTTTTGGTCTTTTTGCGTTTTGGAAAGCGGAAAAAAAACAATAAAAACAAAAGAAGTGGAAGAAACTAAAACAAGCGAAAGAAACAAAGAGAAACAAAAACAAGCGAAAGAAACAAAGAGAAAACATGGATATATAAAGAACCGACTGAACATGATATATAAATGAGTGTGATGTCGGTATACCTCCCCCAAGCTAAGTCTTTTGGCCTAAGTGGAGATCAATCACCAAGGGGTCCAAGAGGTGCCGTCCCCGTAATACGCCGAGGAGGAAGCCTCCCCCTGATACGTTCTCGAGTATGCGCTGGTGTACTGCGTGTTGTGGTCCTCGGGAGGCCTGTCTCGCCTCTCCTGCTGCCGGTAAAACTCCATGGTGCTCAGATGCTCGTCTATTTTCTCCTTGGTGAGCGACCACGGTGACCTGTCAATCTTAAATAACACAGGTTGCGGCAAATTTTCCGCTCTTCTCCATCCATATACAAAACTCTATATATTAAACGTTCATTAGTAGAGTTAGAAGTGACAAACTGATGGGATTTCATGGTATCAAGGTTAAGCCTATGTGGAGCAATACTTTCATCATTAGGATCAATGGAAACATACAAAGCGGCTATGACACGTGTAGCAATAATGCCACCAAAAATAGGCCCAGCAGCGGTAAGGCGGCGTGCAACAAGTGCACCAAGGTTATACTTTGTGCTACGGTTGCAACATCAATAAAAGCAAGGTGATAGCTAGAAACATTGCTAGTGTTCTCCCTACCAATAATACTAGTACCAATGTAGTAAGTAAAGTATCTAAGAGCAGGAAGTTGAATGTTCCTTATCTTCCCACGCTGGGATGAGCGCCCATCATCGTTGGTGATCTCTCGGTAGATCCCCTGGAGGTCTGCTGGTCTATCTTGAATCCTTCTTGCCCTCCCGGTGGCGTTGATACCTATAATAGCACAAAATTCCACCAAGGACAAAGACACAGAACTACTATATAATTTGAATGCAACAGTTGGACCATATTGAGTGTTCTGAAATTTAAAGCTCTTAACAAAAGCTTTTGTGAGTGTGGCATACTGAGGGCTTTCATCCTCCATAAAGTTGGTGAGCCAACTCTGTCAACAAGCATAAGAAAATCATCTAAAAGACCTGCATTTCTTAAAAATGTGTGACAAGGAAAGCTAGATGGGTAAATGATACCGTCATCTTCTGCATCATTAATAGTTGACGCCATAACGTCTTCATTATATGAGGGCCTTGCTAAAGTAGACGAGCGTGATGGCCTTGTCCTTCTAGGAGCATCAATCCTAAATATCTCACCAAAGTTTAACCTATCCACCTCTGAAATTTTTCAACAATCATCATAAAAATTCATTTCAAGCAACTATAAGGTGGAGACTACCATAGGGACTTATATGAGGGCTAAACATACATCAAAAATATATTATTTCTACTCAAATCAAGCATGCAAACTCACATAAGCTGTCACCTACAGTACCAAAATACTCAAGAAATACTTCACTAAACAAAATTCTACTTGGATCATCTGAGGAGTCACATACCGGAGAGCAAATGCACCAAATTTCAGCACAAAAGATGGGCTGAGCAAAGAGATCGAAATTTTATGAGGAAGAACAGCAAGAACTCGGGTTCCAGGAAGCGTGTTGAGTTTGGGAGGTGAGAGAAGGAACTTTGGCAGGGGAGAGAGTTAGTGGGGGGGCCCCTGGCCCCACACCATGGGCTGGCGCCACCAGGGGGCAGGTCGCGCCACCCTAGGGTGTGCCTGCCTGGTGGGTCCCCTGGGGTCTCCCAGGTGGCTTTCTGCCTCATTTTTTACGTAAAAATTCATTATAATTTTTCTGGAATTTTTCGAGAAACTTTATTTTTGAGGTATTTCCAGAATTTTAATAATTAATAAAAACCGGGAAAACGAAAGTGAAAACGTGGAAAACAAAACCAAAACTAGAACTACAGAGGTTCTAAAACACTCTAATGAAAGAATAACCAATAAAAACAAAGGTGGTAGTGATGAAAACAAAAGTATGGGTGGTGAAAACATGCATAACTTCAGTAAACAGGGTGAAAACTTCAGGAAAACATGCATAAGGATGGTGGAAAACATGATTGCACTCAAGTAATAATGTGATAACAGAAATAAACATGGTGAAAACATAATGGGGAAGGTGAAAACATAGTGAAAACATTGCCCATTTCATTTAAAATCATTTTGTTAACAAGGGTGATCAAGTTTTGCTACCAAAATAATTTTATACGAAACAAAACTTTGTTTCTCACTAAATAATTATGTTACCTCAACCTTGATAGGCATCGTACCAATCATAATAATTTCATATTCTTTGGGTGGCTTTGGAATAGGACAATAAATTTTTCCAATCTTGATGGTCTCAACATTTTAAATGGAATTTAGACCATATTTTCTATCAATCTTCTTGGGAAAATAAATAGTGTGCTCTTGATCATTAACATTAAAAGTAACTTTTCATTGATTGCAATCAATAACAGCCCCTGCAGTATTAAGAAAAGGTCTTCCAAGAATAATAGACATATTATCATCTTCAGGCATTTCCAACAAAACAAAGTCAGTTAATATCAGACAATTATTAGCAACTTGAACAGGAACATTCTCACATATACCCACAGGAATGGCAGTAGACTTATCAACCATTTTCAAAGATATATCAGTTGGTATCAATTTTTCTAGGAGGAGTCTTTTATAGAGAGTAAAAGGCATGACACTAACTCCAGCTCCCAGATCACACAAAGCAGTTCTAACATAATTATTTTTAATAGAGAAGGGAATAGTAGGTATACCAGGGTCTCCAAGCTTCTCAGGAACCTTGCCACTAAAAAAGTAATTAGCAAGCATAGTGGAAATTTCCTCATTAGGAATCTTCCTTTTGTTAGAGACAATATCTTCAATATATTTTGCATGAGGAGGCAATTTAATAGCATCAGTTAAAGGAATTTCCAAAAACAAAGGTTTCATCCATTCACAAAACTTGTTATAGTGTTCTTCTTCCTTAGATTTGTGTTTCTTAACAGTGAAAGGCATTAATTTTTGTACCCAAGGTTCTCTCTCGTTACCATGTTTATTAGCAATGAAATCTTCCTTAGTATACTTTGCAGTTTTAGTTTGCTTTTCAGGTTCAGCTACAGGTTCTTCTTTGTCAGAGGCATCATTCTTTTCATTACCACTTTCAGTTTCAGCATCAGATATAGATATACTATTAGGATCTTTAGCGAGTTCAGAGGATTCTACATCAGTTTTAAGGTTCTTCTTCTTTTTCTTCTTAGTATGACTAACATCATTATTAGTTTGTTGAGAATCTTGTTCAATTCTTTTAGGGTGTCCCTCAGGATATAAAGGATCTTGTGTAGCAATACCACTTCTAGTTCTTATTTCATAAGCATGTTTTTCTTTAGAAGCATTAACTATCAAATCTTTTTGCACTTTAGCAAGTTGATAAATTTGGGTTTGAACCATTTTAAATGTTTAACAAACATTTTAACATCATTAGAGGTTCTTTTTATAATACCATGCAAATCATTAATAGCTCTAGAGTTTTCCATAAGGTGGTTCTGCACTCTCATATTAAAATTATCTTGCTTAATGACATAATTATCAAATTCATCTAAGCATTCATCAGGAGGTTTTCTATAGGGAATATCTCTACTATCAAAATATTGGAGAGAGTGTACCTCGATGTATGGTGAGTGAGGTATTGGCTTACATAATTCTTCGATAGGTGGAAGATTCTTCACATCTTCAGATTTAATACCCCTCTCTTTAAGAGATTTCTTGTCTTCTCTCATCACTTCATCATTTAATTCAATCATTCCCCTCTTCTTGGGTCTTTGTGTTGGTGTTGGTGTAGGTACTGGAGTAGGAGTCGGCTTAGGCTCAACCATAGTCCAATCATCATGATTTTGGCTTATTTTAGCCATTAATTCCTCAGCTTCTTCTGGAGTTCTTTGCCTGAAAACACAACCAGCACAACTATCCAGGTATTTCCTAGATTCAACAGTTAGTCCATTATATAAGATATCAAGAAGTTTATTATCTTCTAGCTTATGCCCAGGTGCAGCTCTAACTAAAGAACCAAACCTTTCCCAAGATACAGGCAATTTATCTTCTTCCAATTGCTTGTAATTAAATATATTTTGTAAAGCAGCATGTTGAGCACTAGCAGGAAAATATTTCTGAAAGAAAGCATTAACTAAACCAATAGGACTATCAATAGATCCAGGAGACAAATTGTTAAACCAAGTTTTAGCTTCATCCTTTAATGATAAAGAGAATATTTTAGCAACAAAGTAGCTATGTTTCTTAAGATCATCAGAGAATAAACTACTCAAAGAGGAGAGCTCATTCATATGTTTTATAGCACTTCCATTTTCAGTTCCACAAAAAGGTTCTTTCTCAACAATAGATATATAAGATAAATCAAGAGAGAAATCATAATCCTTATCCCTAATATAAATATGAGAAGTGGCAAACTTAGCATCAGGAGAAAATTTATATCTAACAACACGACTTTCCATAAGACGTATAACAACATCTTTATCTTTCATAGCATATATTTCATCAATAAGATCATCACTCAGTTCAATATAAGCATCATCTAGATCATCACTAGGGTTCTCTCTAAACTCAGGTGAAAAAGCAGGAGTAACATTGTTTTTATCAGGAGTTTCAGTGTTTGCAATATTTTTAGCTTTAGCAATAGTAGCATCTAAGAAAGGACCGAGAGAACCACTCTCATCAAGAACAGTAGAAGCATCATCAAAAGTATCAGAAGCATTTTCAGACTCAGTAGAAGTAGCATGTGTAGCATGTGGTGGCGTAAGCAACTTACTCATAGCAGACGGTGAATCAAGAGAAACAGAGGTGTACAGAGTTGTACCTCTTCTTGTAGTGGATTTTAATATAGGAAACTTTCCATCACGAGACTTACCCATGATGAATGATAGCAGTAGATAATAATACTCTCCGGTGAGCTTGCAAATAAAACTATGCTCCCCGGCAACGACGCCAGAAAATAGTCTTGCTGACCCACAAGTATAGGGGATAGCAACAGTCTTCGAGGGAAGTAAAATCCAAATTTATTGATTCGACACAAGGGGAGCCAAATAATATTTGTGAACCTTAACAAGTGAGTTGTCAATTCACTTGCACCTGAAAGTACCTTTGTTTGTGGTTTATCAATAGTAACAGTTTTGTAGTAGCAGTAGTAGTGAAATAAAAGCAACAGTGGAATGAAAACAACAGCAGCAGTAGTGATTAAAGTAAACAGTGGTATTAAATACTGTAGGCATAGGGATGGATGAACAGGCGTTGCATGGACAAGAAAGTTCTAATAATGATCATGTCAGGGGCATTGCAGATAAATAAGATAAAGCATCCAAGAACTAAGTAACCATAGGCATGTGTTCCATAAATAGTCATACATGCTTGCAATGAGAACTTGCACAACATCTTTTGTCCTACCAGCCCGTTTTCAGCGGGGCCTCAAGGGGACTACTGGTAATTAAGGTGTTCCTTTTTATAGAACACCGGAGCAAAGCATTAACACTCCGTGAACACACGTGATCCTCACATCGCAGCCATCCCCTCTGGTTCTCCCAATTTTTGTCACTTCGGGGCCTCGGCTTCCGGACAACGATATGTGTAAACAACTTGTAGGTATGATCAAGAAACAATAATTACATCGTGATTCAACAACATGTTTAGATCTGAGATCATGGCACTCGGGGCCAAAGTGGCAAGCATTAAGCGTAACAAGTTGCAACAATGTCAATAGCACTAATAGAGGATACTAGGCACTATGCCCTAACAATCACGGCATTATTACATGAACGATCTCATCCAATCCCTACCATCCCCTTCAGCCTACAGCGGGGAATTACTCACACATGGATGGGGGAAACATGGATGGTTGATGGAGAGGCGTTGGTGATGACGACGACAACGATCTCCTCCACTTTCCCGTCCCGGCAGGGTGCCAGAACAGGAACTTCTGATCCCCGAATCGAGGTTCGGGACGGCGGCGGCGCTCTGTTGTGTTTCTCTGGAATATGGCGTACCCCTTCGGGTTTTAGGGTTGAAGGATACTTGTAGTCGAAAAGGGGTCCGAGGGGGGTCCTAGGGGCCCACACCCTATGCTGGCGCAGCTAGGGGGACCCGCGCCAGGGGGTGTGGCCACCCTGTGGCCCCTCTCCTGGCCCCCTTCTGGCTCCCGGGGTCTTCTGGGGTGAAAACATCAATGGGGTCTTTTCTGGGCAATTTCCCGAAAGTTGATTTTTATGCATAAAAACGAGACACCAAAATAATTCTGCTGAAAACATCGTTAGTCCGTGTTAGTTGTATCCAAAACACACAATTTTAGAGGAAAACAATAAGAAAAGTGTTCGGAAAAGGAGATATGTTTTCGACGTATCACATGTCACCTCAGAAATTATTGTTTTATCGTTTACCTACTCGAGGACGAGTAGGAACTAAGCTTGGGGATGCTTGATACGTCATAAACGTATCCCTAATTTCTGATGCTCCATGATCATATTATGCCAACTGCTACATGTTTTCTCCCTTATTTGTAGCATTTTTATATGTTTTCCGGACTAACCTATTAACAAGATGCCACAGAGCCAGTTCCCTGTTTTCTGCTGTTTTTTAGTTTCAGAAAAGTTGTTCTCGAAATATTCTCGGAATTGGAAAATTCGAAGCTCGGAAGTCCTATTTTCCTCGGAAGCATCCAGAAGACCGAAGAGGAGCCGGAGAGGTGCAGCAGGGGGGCTACACCATAGGGTGGCACAGCCCCCCTGGCCGTGCCAGCTATGGGTGTGGGGCCCCCGGCCTCCATCGCCTTTGCCCTTTCGCCTATTTAAGCCCCCCCGGATGGAAAACCCTAAACACCTGATCAAAATTCCCGAAAACGTTCCGCAGCCGCCGTCACCGTCAACCCCAGACCAGGGGGTTCTGAAGCTGTTTCCGGCACCCTGCCGGAGAGGAGATCATCACCGGAGGCCTCTTCATCACCATGCCTGCCTCCGGAGTGATGCGTGAGTAGTTCATCCTTGGACTACGGGTTCGTAGCTGTAGCTAGATGGTTTTCTTCTCCTCATATGCCTCCATGTTTAGATATCGTGAGCTGCCTATCATGATCGAGATTGATCTTATGTTCTGTGTTGTGTTTGCTGGGATCCGATGAATATTGACCTTATGCCAAGTTGATTATAGTCTTTATTTGCATATGTTGTTTGTGATCTTGCATGCTCTCTGTTGCTAGTGGTTATTCTAGCCAAGTAGTTGCTAGTGACTCCAAGAGGGAGTATTTATGCTCGATAGTGGGTTCATGCTTCCTTGTTGCCTTGCTCGAGTGACTGAAACATGAAGGGGGGGATGTGATGTTGCCATTAGGGAGAAAACAGCGGTGAGAGTTCCCGCGTGCATAATCATTGCTTACATTACACACTTTGTTTAATGCAATTATCTGTTGCTTGCAACTTAATACCTGAGGGGGTTCGGATTATAACCCGAGGGTGGATTATTAGTCATAGATGCAGATGGATGTCGGTATATGTATCTTGTTGTAATGCCCGCACTAAATAGCATAGTAATCTTCATGTCATATTGTGCACTACATTGCAACCTTTATTTGTCAATTGCCCAGCTGTAATTTGTTCACGCAGCATGCTATCTTTATGGAGAGACACCACTAGTGAAACTACGAACCCCGGTCCATTTTTCCACACTGTTAAACAAACCACAACAATTTCTTGCTCTCTTTACTTTCTGCAAGCATATACTGTTTTTCCACACTATATGTCTAATCTTTGTTTTTAGCAAGACCGGTGAGATTGACAACCTCACTGTACCGTTGGGGTAAATTATTTTGATTGTGTTGTGTGCATGTTCCATGTTGTTGCTGACACCAGTGAAGCGTCAGCACCACCGTCAGTGGCATCAACCTTCCGAAGATTCTCTTTCTCCTACTGGATTGATAACCCTGGTTCTTAACTAAGGGGAAAACTCCTACCGTTGTGCTCATCACACCTTCCTCTTGGGGTTCCCAACAACGCAGAGAAAGGATCTAACTCTGCCAGCAACAGCATCCTCACAAAAGACAATATGCTCATCCTCTACGTTTCCACAAATAAGGTCTTTCACTATTTCTACAACAAGTTCAACAGTTATTTGTTCATCGGGTTCAATAGATTTCTTTATGCTCTTGTTAACCACACTAGCTACAATAGAGTGTTCTTTTACCTTAGCAGGGAAAGGCATTTTCTAATTATAAGGCTCAGGCACAGCAGGATTAACAACATGCACTTCTATATTTCTAACATGAACAATATCTTTATAGGGTGCATGGTACTTGTTCAAGTCCTTTTTAGGAATATCAATATAGGAGGCAAAGGCTTTAAGACAGTTTGCAAAGATTTGAGAATCAAGACAAAAAACAACACTAACATTATAGAAATCATCGGTTCCGATAAAAGCTTTAATGCATTCATAATCATAATTTATACCTGACTTTCTACCTTTGTCATTCCCCCATCCTTCAGTATTTTCTTGAATACGGTCAAGAAGATCCCATTTAGCTTCTTTCTTCATACGTGTGAATGATTTAGAACAAGAAGCATCCAATAAATCCTTATCATGAAGAGGAAAGCCTTGCATAAAAATTACTGATAACAATATTGCTCGGGAGCTCATGAACGGGACATTTAAGCATTAATAACTTCATTCTCCCCCAAGCTTGGGCAATAATATCTCCATCATGAGGCCAGAAATTATATATTTGATTCCGGTCTTTATGAATCTCACTAGGAGGATAGAATTTAGAATAAAAGAGGTGTACAATTTCCTCCCATCAAATAGATTTACCATTCTTCAGCAATTTAAACCATTCACCAGCTCTACCTTTCAGTGATAAAGAGAGTAATTTCCTTTTAACTTGATCCATTGTAATACCTGCACACCTGAATAACTCGCATAATTCATGTATAAAGAGCAAATGATCACCGAGATGGACAGTTCCATCTCCATAATAGCAGTTATCCATAACACATCCAACAATTTTCATAGGTATTTTATAAGGATCTAATTCAGTAGATAACAGGTCACCTACTACCCTAGCAGTAACAGTAGTAGTACCCCTAAACAGAAAACCAAAAGAATTATCCATAATGAAATAAAGCAACAGACAAAAATAAAAACAACACTTACAGTAAAAGTTTCTCTTACCAATTATACTTACCAATAGCGCTTCACTCCCCGGCAATGGCGCTAAAAATAGTCTTGATGACCCACAAGCATAGGGGTGTATCGTAGTACTTCCGAGAAATAAGAGTGTCAAACCCAACGAGGAGCAGAAGGTGTTGACAAGCAGGCTGGATAGAGGATTCGCTGTAAACACTAGCAAACGGGTTTTTGGTGGTTTTTGATATAGCAGATAAATAAAGTGAGGGTAAATAAAATACAATAAATATAATTGCAGCGAGTGGCCCAATCCTTTTGAGCGCAAAGGACAAGCTAGTTGTTCTACTTATTATTACCAAACGTTCTCGATGACATATGGGAATTTCGTCAAGTGCTTTCGTTCCATACGGTTGATTAATATTTATTGTTTTGATAGGTGTTGTGTGGGCGAACCTATGCTAATGGACCTCCCAACTAGGACTAATACATACTTGTGCTTATACCCCTCGTAAGCATCCGCAAATACAAGAAAGTAATTAATATAAATCTAACCATAGCCTTAAAACTCCGGGATCCTACATTCCCTCGTGCATTGGTTTCCTAACGGGAGTTTAGGTTTCTGTCACTCCGGCAACCCCACAATTAGTAGACAAATACACAATGCATCCTCCTAGGCCCATAAAGGTGACGTATCATGTAGTTGATGTTCACATGACACCACTTGAAGAATAACACCACAACTTAAATATCAAACCACTAGATATTACTTCAACATAATTCCACTACTAACATCTTGACTTCTCCCATGTACTCAAGAACAAAACGAACTACTCACAAGACATCATATGGATCATAATCAAAGGTGATATAATGGATAATAACAATCTGGTCATAAAGTGTAAATATCGATAAATCTCACAAGCATCGACTACTAACAAGTAATCCACACCGGGAGAGAGATCTAGTGGAAAACAACGATATAGAAACCTAATTGTTACAACGGGATGAAGGTGGACGGTGAGGATAATAGTGCTGGTGGTGATGATGATGACGATGACAATCTTGATGATTCCCAGAGTGATGACGGTGACGATGGAGATGATTCCCCCTCTCTAGGGAGGAGTTTCCCCGGCAGATTTCTCCCTGCCGGAGAGTTTTTCTCTCTCTGTTGTTTTCCGCCCCGAGGCAGCGACAAAATATTTCTTCGATGATGTTCTGGGGATTAGGGTTCCCTGGGGGTCAAGTACGCGAAAGAGGGCGACCAGAGGTGGGCCAGAGTGGCCACACCACCTGGCGGCGCGGCTAGGGGGCGTGCCATCCAATGGTGTGGCCCCCTATGGCCCTCCTCCGGGCCTCCTCGTGGCTAGATACCTCTTCTGGACTTCTAAGACATCCCCGATGCCCCCTTCTTCTTCTGATCTTCTAAAATAGGGTAAGTTAACGGTGCTTTTTCATCGGATTTCTGGTCCCGATGTTTATTCTCCAAAAATTATGAAACATGCAAAATAAGATGAAATAACATAAGTAATGCATCATAACATGAAATATATCAATGAATAACAAAAAATAAAAATATAAAATAGTGACGCAAACTGGACGTATCAATCCCCAAGCTTAGTTCCTACTCGTCCTCGAGTAGGTAAACGATAAAATCAAATACTTTCTGAGGTGAGATGCTACCAACATAAACATGATCATCAAAATTGTAAAAACACATGTACGCTGAGATCATAGTACTTTAAACATAGGCATGATAGATCTAATTCTAACAATGAAACTTAGAAATCACCTTGCATCATGAAAAGTAACACAAATAAAATATCATGAATAATAATGCACTAGAAAGTTATACGTTTGTTTCGAGCATAGAGAAAACATAGCAAATGATATTTCGCTTGTACGTAAGAGGGGGAAAACATAAATGCCAGGACACCTTCAAAGTTCAAGTGAATGACTAGAACAAATAATGTGAGAGCAAATAATAACACATCATGAATAAATTAATAATAGTTTCTGGGACCAATGCACGTCAAACCCAGAATGGAAACTATGCTCTCTCAAGTGTGCATAAAGTTAGAAGATGGAGACTCAGCACAAAAGTAAAAGAAAGTCCCTTCGCAGAGGGAAGCAGGGATTAACTCATGTGCTAGAGATTTTTATTTTATTAAATAGAGGTATTGAAAACATTTTTTAGAGAGGTGTATGTGTTGGGGGAATAGGTGAGGGGGGCCTCACCTACCCCTCATATAAACCGGAATCCACTTAATGGGACTCGAGACTGATGGTCCGGTTTATAACAGGGAGATCCGGATTATGATTGTCACCCTAAAAGAAAGGAGGCCCGATTTACCAATTCCGTAACCCAGAGAAGATAGAGGAGCAACCCAGAGTTTGAGTTAAGGAGCATAGAGGCCCAAGGCCTGGAGGCCAGCCCAAGGCCGGACGGAGACGACCAAGTCACGGGATGAACCGGCTGGGGATGACCTAGAGTCAGATTAGACCAGGACTCCGATAACGGGTGTAACCCGGATCCTCTGTAACCCGGAGGTCTCGTCCCCTATATAAGGCGAGACCCTGGGACGTAGAAAGATAAGCTCTAAGGCGATAGCAAGGTAACTCGAGACATCGAGAGCCGGAATCTCCCTTTGTAATCGATACCTTGTTTCCTCATAGTAAGAAGGCAAGAGTAGGTTTTACCCTCAATCGAGGGGCCAAACCTGGGTAAACTCGCATCTCTCGTTTCCATCTTAACCCTTTCAAAGCTTCGCTCAGTAGCAACGGCCTCGCAATCTAGTTCTTGCATGAGGACACTTGCCGTCACAACACCACGACAGTTGGCGCCCACCACGGGGCCAGCTCGCGGAAGCGTCGTCTTTTCGGAAGGAGCCTTACCAGGTATCGAGAAGCTCTCGATAGGCTGGCTCAGGAGGAGCCGCCGTGGAAACTACTACAACCATGACACATGGGGTCCAGAGTTCGCATTGGTGGAGTCAAGATTTCGAGTCCCCTTCGGTGGTATCCACGTCTTTGTTGGCTTTGTTGGAGCACAGGACCCAGACCAGCATTCAGACTCGGTCTCGGGGGAGGCTATGATGATATACTCTGATGGTGAGTCTTCAGTTGGGAACAATGATGATCGTGATGAAACGGGCTCCATCCACCAGCTCTTTGGAGACAGGTTAGGAGGAGACCTTGAGCCAGATCTGCAGAGTCTGAGGGAAGCAACTCATCACGCAACTGTTTATATGGCTGCACCAACGCGACCCACGGAGCCCAGCTATGACGCTAGTGGAAATCTAATTACAGACACTGTTCCAACTTTGAATCCATTTCCAGGAGGACCAGGAGGCGCGGGAACCGCATCAACGGGCCCAACGGTAGCCCCAGTTAGACCTACAGAACCACGCTCAACAGGACCCGACCCGACTAACTCTGGGACGGCCGAGGCAGTGATCGATTTGACAGCGCCCCTGTCATATAACCCAAGGCCTGAGCTAATGGATGCAATGGATTCATTAAATGAAGTCTTGGAAACGTCGATTACCCTAGAGAACATGGTGCAGCGTAACACAGAGATTGAAAGGCTTAAACAAGAAATAACTCGAGCCCGTCGGGAGATTGAGAAAGAGGTAACATGTAAGCTCGGTCAGAAGTCCTGGAGGAAGCAACACGTCTGGAGAGAGAAGGGATTCATCTAAACTTCAGACCGAGGGAGTTAGCTTCAATACAGAACATGCGATATCATACCCGGCTGAATAACGAATTCGCTGCAGGACTGGGGCCTACCAACCTACAAAACTTATTTGCGTCTCCGGTCGGGACGCCTAGGGCAGCTAACCCCGCCCAGCCGGTTCACGCCATGAACCTGCCGGTTGCTCTAGTGCCAGTTCACCCGACGCGTTTTCAGCCGCCTATCCAGCTGCATGGTAACCCGAATCCTGTCCCGGTCCTTGAACAACCTATCCAGGAAAGGTTTCATACACCGCCAGGTCATTTCAACAATCCAATGGATAACATCTGGGCAGCAACAAACAGTCTGGCACGGATTCCAGTCAACCCCAATGATCCTATTGGAATCGAAGTTCGGAGGGCAATTGAGATGTTACAAACAGAAGTGGTCTAGCAGATGAATTACAGTAACCAGGGCAGGATACACTCAACCCCTAACAACAACAGGAAATCTTTGCCGAGAAGTCATCATGGAAATTCACCAGTTCCGGCCGGCTCTAGCAATGCAAACCGGCAGCAACCAAACCAACCCAGGCCAACCATATCCTACGCACCTGGAGTTACATAGAGTTGCGGAACCAGAAAACAGGAATCTAGGTCATATTCAACCAACAGTTCAGAAAATAGCTTCTACCCTTCCCCCAACTGGGTCTTGCAGGATTGGCATCCAGTGTCTCGGTCCAGCAATCAGGAACAAGAGAATACCGACAGATTTTAAAGGACCACGTAGAGTTGTAAACTATACGCCAGACATGGAGCCCGTAGAAGGTTATGAGATGACAATGGAAATATTGGAAGTAAGCGATGCAGTATGTGCACGATACCTGAGCGTGATGTTAGAAGGACCTGCGAAGTCCTGGTTGAAAAACTTGCCCGCAAATTCAATCAATAGTTGGCAGGAGTTGAAGGACCAGTTCATCAAAAAAATTCAGGGGACATGTAAGCGACCGACGACTATTACCGACCTGGAAAATTGTGTTCAGAAGGAAGGGGAGTCTGCCCAGCATTGGTCTCGACACGTCACAAATATCATACAATCATCTGTCGGACTCACCGCCCAACAAGAAGTGATAGCATTGGAAAGAAATTGCAGGTTTGACCCTCTGAAGCATAAGCTAGGACGCATTAAGCGATACGTAACTGATATGAGCGAGTGGATGGATGCCATGAAGAAGTATGCAGAGTCTGACAAAACAAAGGACGCAGACTCGGATGATGAGAAGTCCGCGAAGTGAAAGAAAGCTGGGACCAAGGGTATCTAGAACCAGAGTCAGAGCAACAACAACCCTCAGAATCAGAACAATAACAAGCATAAAAACGGAGATGGGACTTCGGATTTGGTGGCAAACACGAATACAAGTTACAGAAAACAACGTCAGGGCAACAATTTCAGAGGAAATCAAAATTTTCGACCAAACAACTTTGCATAGGCTCAGCAGGCCTTGAAGGGTCCATGTCCTCGACACAGCAAAAACTGAAAGTTAGCAAATCATTCTTGGGAAATTTTTTTCATGATGCAGGATTTTAGACCTAGCGGAAGTAACAACTATGGACCAGACAACAGTGGAGGGGGCAACCCAGGAAATATGGGAGGTGAACATCCGGGAGCTGGCAGCTCGGGACTCAGAAATCATAATCCGGGTCATCACAGTCAGGGTAACCAGGGAACCAACCCGGGTGGTAGTCACCAAGGAGGAAATTCCGGTTTTCAAACAAATCTGAAGCAGCTAAGCTCAGGACAATATCATGTATTCACTACCAGTTCATGCAGGAGAGAACGTAAGGTGCAGAAGCGCGATGTCAATACAGTGGTTCTTGTTGTTCCTAGATGGCTTAACTGGTTAGAACAACCCATAACCTGGAGTCAGGCTGATCATCCTCCGCGAGTTGATAATCCAGGAGGAGTGGCTCTTGTCTTGGCTCCACAAGTTGGAGGATATAAGTTAGACAAAGTATTGATGGATGGAGGAAGCAGTATAAACATACTTTACTACGACACGTTAAAAAGGATGAACATGCAAGAGAAATAGCTTCAGCCATCATCAACAATGTTTCATGGCATTCTACCTGGTAAGTCTGCACAACCAATCGGAAAAATATTCCTTGAAGTTGCTTTTGGAGTATTTGAAAATTACAGGACAAAGATGCTAGCATTTGAGGTGGTCAAGTTTAAAAGTCCATACCATGCTCTGTTCGGATGGCCAGCTTATGCCAAATTTATGGCCAGACCCTGCTATGTTTACCTCAAGCTAAAAATGCCAGGTCCCAATGGAAATATTACTGTCAATGGTGACAGAGACATAGCTTTGGAATGTGAGAAAGGTGATGCAACCTATGCAGAGACTGCTTGTGCATAAGAGGAGTTGAAGTTGTATAAACTGCAAGTTGATCCAGAAGACATGACCTCGCTCAAAAAGCCATCAGCTGAGTCCAAGTTAAAATTCAAGTCTGCTCAAGACACCAAGATGGTGGACTTTACCCCCGGTGACTCATCTAAGCAGTTCAGCGTGGGATCTCACATGACAGAAAAATAGGAAAGCGCGCTCATGAAGTCCCTCCGTGAGAATTGGGATATCTTTGCATGGAAACCTTCTGACATGCCAGGTGTCCCAAGGGAACTTGCTGAGCACAGTTTAAATGTGGATCCTAAATTGAAACAAATTCGTCAGTTCCTCTGTCGTTTCAATGACGAGAGAAGGAAAGAAATTGGAGAAGAGATCGCCAGGTTACTTGCAGCAGGGTTTATAGTAGAAGTATTTCATCCAAAGTGGTTAGCCAATCCAGTTCTCGTTCTCAAGAAAAACGGAACCTGGAGAATGTGCATAGACTACACATATTTGAACAAAGCGTGTCCTAAAGACCCGTTCGCGTTACCCCGTATCGACTAGATTATAGAATCTACGGCTGGTTGCGAACTGCTATGTTTTCTGGATGCCTACTCAGGATATCATCAAATCAAAATGAAGGAAGAAGATCAAGAGAAGACGTCATTCATTACTCCCTTTGGAACATTTTGTTATACGGCAATGCCTTTCGGTTTGAAAAATGCAGGGGCAACTTATCAAAGGTGCATTCAGAATTGCTTGGAGAGTCAGATTGGTAGAAACGTGCACGCTTATATGGATGACATAGTAGTCAAATCCCAAAAAAGTGACACTTTGATCTCAGACCTGGAAGAGACGTTCGCCAATTTGCGCAAGTACCAAATGAAGCTTAATCCAAAAAAGTGTGTCTTTGGCGTACCAGCTGGGAAGTTACTGGGTTTTATTATTTCAGAGAGAGGCATTGAAGTAAACCCGGAAAAAATCCAGGCCATACATAACCTGAAAAGGCCGGTTTGCCTGAAGGACGTTCAGAAGCTGACAGGTTGCGTTGCTGCCTTGAGCCGATTTATAAGCAGACTAGGCGAAAAGGCTATACCCTTATACCGATTGTTGAGGAAAACTGACACCTTTGTGTGGAATTGAGAGGCTGATGAGGCATTGGAGGCCCTGAAAAAACAACTTTCCAACGCACCTATATTGGCTGGGCCTGAGAAGAAAGAACCCATGTTACTATACATAGCGGTAAATAATAGGGCAATGAGTGCGGTGGTAGTTGTGGAGCGTAAGCTAGAAGGTAAAGAAGGTCTTGTTCAACGGCCGGTTTACTATCTGAGCGAGGTCCTGACAGAGTCTAAACAACGTTACCCACATTGGCAGAAGCTGGTTTTTGGAGTATTCATGGCTAGTCGTAAACTGAAACATTATTATCAGGAACATCCTATTACTGTGGTTAGTTCAGCACCTTTGTCTGATATTATTTAAAACAGAGAAGCAACAGGAAGAGTTGCCAAGTGGGCCATTGAGATGGGGATGTATCATATCAAATATGAGCCAAGGACCGCAATAAAATCCCAAGCCTTGATCGAGTTTATAAATGACTGGACACAGTTACAGGTTCCACCGGATAAACCAGATACTAAATACTGGACTATGCATTTCGACGGGTCTCGACAACTAGAAGGTTCAGGAGCTGGTGTGGTGTTAACATCCCCAAGAGGAGATAAGTTTCGCTATGTCTTGCAAATTTCATTCAAATGTACTAATAATGCATCAGAGTATGAAGCTTTGCTCCATGGGCTCCGAATTGCGAAAGAAATGAGCATAACCCGGATTCGATGTCTGGGTGATTCTGATATGGTCTCTCAGCAAGTTACAGGAACCTGGGATTCTAAAGACCTAGTTATGGAAGTTTATAGACGAGCGGTTACCCAGCTGGCTGGACATTTTCAAGGATATCAGATTGATCATATCGATCGACGTCTCAATGAAGCAGCTGATGCACTGGCTCGTCTAGGTTCCCAGAAAAAGCAAGTTCCACCAAATGTTTTTCTGGATGAAATTCATAGCCCATCCATTAAAATCCCAACAGAGGAAGACCTAGCAAATCCAGATCCAGAATCAGAATTAGTAGCTGCCCTGCATATAATCCTAGAATGGATGAGCCATACTTGGCATACCTTATGAGAGGCGAGCTCCCGCAGGACGAGGTTATCGCTCGCCAAGTTACAAGAAGATCCAAGTCATATACAATTATAAATGGTGAGTTACATAAGCAAAGTGCGACTGGAATTTTTCAGAGATGTGTCTCTCCAGAAGAAGGATGCCAAATTCTAAGAGAAATCCATCCAGGAGATTGCGGCCACCATGCAAGTTCTAGATCTTTGGTCAATAAAGCTTTCAGACATGGATTTTTCTGGTTAACCGCGAATGCTGATGCAGAACATATAGTTAAAACGTGTGAAGGATGTCAAAGATATGCAAGGCAGGATCACGTGCCAGCTCAGGATTTACGTATGATTCCCATAACCTGGCCTTTTGCAGTTTGGGGACTTGACATGGTAGGACCTTTCAAAAGGTCAACTGATAAAAAGACTCATATACTGGTGGCAGTTGACAAGTTTACAAAGTGGGTAGAAGCATAACCAATCAGAAAATGTGACGCGGTTACAACAGTCAAGTTCTTAAAAAAGCTGATTTTCAGATTTGGCTACTCACATAGCATTATTACAGATAATGGGACAAATTTGCCAGAAGGAGCAATGCAGAAATTTTGTGAATAGAACCATATACAACTAGACCTTGCTTCCGTGGCCCATCCAAAGTCGAACGGACAGGCAGAGCGGGCTAACCAGGAATTAATTAAAGGTATCAAACCTATACTTTAGGTTCCATTGGAGAAAACTGCTGGCTGCTGGGTCGAAGAGTTTCCTGTTGTTCTATGGAGTATAAGAACTACCCCAAATAGGTCAACAGGTTATACACCTTTCTTTCTGGTTTATGGAGCTGAATCAGTTTTGCCAAGTGACATTTGCCATGATTCACCACGAGTGACTACTTATGTCGAAATCCAGAATGAGATAGCTCGTCAAGACTCGCTAGATGCCTTAGAAGAAGCACGTGACCTCGCAGCATCCAAGACAGCTATATATCAGCAGGACATGTGTCGCTATCGTAGCCGCAGGGTTAAGACTCGAAGTTTCCAGGAAGGGGACCTGGTTTTACGTCTAATTCAGAAAAAGGACCAAATGCACAAGCTAAGTCCTCCATGGGAAGGACCATTTGTGGTAAGTAAAAAACTACATAATGGATCCTATTACCTCATTGATATGCGTGATGATGATAAGTCACGAACATCTGAGGAAGAAACTGGAAGACCATGGAACATAGCCCAGCTGAGGCCATATTATACATAGGATCATTGTAGTCACTATGTTATTTTGGCAATGAGAAGAAATGTTAACAACATCTGAGTTACTGGGATTTGTTTTCATATCATTATGACAAAAGTCACAACATTTTTTCTATATGATTACTTGGGGGATGATGCTAGAGCACAGTCTATATCTCAAGAATCTGGCATAAGCCAAAATATATTGGTTATACTTGCCTGCCAGTCAGTGGTTACACACACTTTTATGATCTAGATGTTTAAACCTGGTTGAGTCAATCATGATATAACCCGAAAAAACCGGGTTACTATGACCCTGAACTCACCAGAGTTGTACACACTAGAATAAGTTGTAACACCCGGGGGATTTCCCCCAATTAGAATTGGTTGTTTTCCTTTGTGCTTTGCATCAAGCATCATATGCATCGCATTTATTTTCACCCAAAATGTCATTTAAATTCAAAACTCAAACAAACTTTCACAATTTCCAAAAACAAAAGTTTCCACACTTGGGCATTTTGAATGTCAAGTGCAAGGAAATCAAATTCATGATTTTTGGAAACTTGAAACTCCCTCAATTTTCAATTTGGCTCAAATTCAAATTTCAAACCAAGTTTGAAATTTTCAAAAACAAACATTGGTGCACTTGGGCAATTGTCATGCTAATTTTCAACAAAAATGTTGCATAAACAAAACCCCTAAAAATTTCTTGGTTTTCTTATCTTTTCTCTTCTACAAAAAAGGAAAAAAGAATAAAAATGAGCTGCTGGGGGAGGCAGGCCTTTCGGCCCACCTACAACCCCAGAAGCAAGCCCAGACCACCTAGCCTTCCTTTCTTCTCCGTACGGACGCACGAGGAGGACGTGACCCCCCCCCCTCATGTCGCTTTCAACAGAACACCTCCTCCACCTGCTCCCTCCCCACCTTAAAACCCCTCTCCCCTCCCCAAACCCTAGCTCCTCCCCTCCTATCCATCTAATGCCGCCACCCTCTCCTCTACCTCCTCTGATCCCTTCGTTCTCTGAAGGTTTCTTTTCTGACCCAAGAGGGAGAGCCCGGAGCACGTCGTTGTTTTCCCCGCCGCCATGGTCTCCCTCGAGCCGAGATGACAGCGGGAATGGAACCTTCGTGCTCTCCACGTCGTCCACGCCGAAGATCGGAAGCCGAGGTTGGCCAGGTCGTCCCCGCCATGGCCGTCTTTCTCCTCCGTCCATGAGCATGTTGGCATCAAGATCGTCATCGCCTCGACGTCTTCGACCCCGAGCCACGCCAACGAGACTCCAGAACCTTGGGTGAGCCTCCGGTTCGCCTGTACCCTTCTTCTTTCCTCCCCTCGTGCTCTGGGTGCTCTGCCTTCGGGCGACGACATTGGCTTTCGCTGATCGATCACTGTCCCGTGCAGTACCAGATTAGTTTCTTCAGTTTCGTTAGGAAAACCCCGCTCCGTTACACTTAATCTTTATTCAGATCTGTAGCCTTACACAAGCAGAGAGGTAGCCCAGTTGGTTCCGTTCCATCCGCGCACGACTGAGGTCAAGGGTTCGAGTCCCCCCCCACCCCCGCGCATTTTTTCTTTTTGGTTTTTTTTCCTGCAGCCCAGCCCCAAAGCAGATCCAATCTTAATTTTGTAAATTCCACCAAATATTCATAAATGCTCCAATTTCAATGATTCAAATTTCGTTGGATTCAGAATCTTGTGCTCTTTCTGTTAGTAACAAAGTTGCAACATGTTTCTGTAATAAATTTTGCACTAAATAATTAAATACAGAAATGGCTATTAAAATTTGAAACTTTGGAAATTCATAACTTGAGTTCTGTTCACCCAAATTGAGCAAACTTGGGCTCTAAAATTTTGTCTTAACAAACTCTACACGGTGGTATTTTATTTGGTCACAATTGAATTAAATTTGAACATGTTTCCTTCTGCTTACTAAAAAGGGCAGAATAAAAATGCTTATGGAAAAATGCATAATAAATTCAATAATGATCCAAAAATTATGTTTAGTAGCTCAAAATGTTCAGTGAAACATTTGCTACATGTTTTCAACCTTTTCAATACAATTTGTTTACTGTTTTCCCTAATTAAAAGTGGTGCAATAATTCAATGCTTTAGTTACACCTTTTTAATTGCAAAATTCATAACTTGCTCAATTAAAATCCAATTTCAACAATAAAATATGCTTTCCATCCCATTTTTCATGAACTTTGCAAATATCAACTTTGTTATCTGTTTTAAATAAGTTAATTTTCTGAAAACAACTAATTGTTTATTTAATGCATTTAAAATTGCTAATTTGATAACTTTCTCATTTTAAATTCAAATTCAACAAATGAAATATGTATTCCATATAAAATTTTGTGTTCTTTCCAAATATAAATTTTGTTATCTGTTTTGAACATTTAAAATTGGTGAAAACAACAAATGTTTGTTTAAATCATTTAAAATGCCAAAGTTCATAACTTAATAAATAAAATTCCAAACTTGGTAAACAACATATCAAACTGAAGCTATTGTTGTTTTCTTATTTTTTTTCATCATCCATGCATCATTCTAATCAATTTTCACATGATGGTTATTTGTAGATCATTTAATTCAACATTAATTCATGGGCTTTTCCATATGCAATCCAAATTGCATATGGTCCCATTTAAATATGTTTACCATGTCAACTAGTTTATCTTTGATGCATCCTTAAACTTGTCATGCATCCATATCTTGATCATGTTGGATCTTTTGCCGTAGTAGTAATTGTTGCATCCGGTGTTTGTTCTAGTTCGTTGCCTCTTCGCGGATAGGACGTTGAGATGATGTGAACAACGACAAGTTCTGCGGATGTACCTCTACTTGCTGGATCTCAGACAAGTATACTCACTTGCTACCTATGGCTGCCTTTCATCACTTGTTACCGATTCTTCCCGCTGCCTTTATTCTGGACTTATGATTCGATGCTTGTGTCTCGATCCTATAATATGTTTACCTTGCAGCCATGACATAGCCTTCCTTCCACTTCCTATCAACTGTTGTTTGTTTACCTTGTTGGCCCTCGTGTCGTAGTTGCATGCTTAGTGTTGTTTGCGCTCTAGTCTTGTTGTCCTTTGTCGTATCACCTGTTTAGTTTGATAGTTGGGTTTCAATTCAATCAACAACATGTTAACGTTTTGGGTAATAATAATTTGATGATAAGGCACCGGCAGGAGGCCCGACGTGGTTTTGAGGCCTGCTAGTGTCGAACTTAATTAGGAAAAGGGTCTTGTCCTCCGATCCATGATGAGCGCGCTAACCGCATGTGGTAAGCGAGTATGGGCGCCCTCCGCAACTTTGATTCGATTCGCATCTCGTCCAAATCGCCACACTTAGTTCGGGCTTTCCATTTGATGCATGCATATGCAGGTGCGAGCCCTTGGCGCCAGGGTGGAACTTTTGTAGTCGGCATTTAGGGCGGCGTGGTCTTCCAGTGCTATGAGGGTCCCCCTTTTCTTCGTGGGGGCTCGATTAGCCGCGCACGCACATCACGTGGTTCTTTGGGCTTGATGCGAAGAAGAGTTGGGTTATGTTGAGTGCCTCGCTTGGTGGAAGGGCCTTTCCATCTGGCGGGTCATTCTTACGTGTACGGCCAAATTGGTGCATCCCTGCAGGGTTAAATCTTCTCGAGAAGCCGTGTTGTCCGCGGTTATGGATGACTTGGTGAAAGTGCTGGCTAACAAGTACTCAGACAACTTACACTTAACAATGATAACTTGACTAGTAATATAGATTACCTCCACCATAAAAATGAATGTCACCTTAATCAACCGTGTGAGTTTCCTTGGGTTGCTTCCTTAGTAGGGGGTAACACTGGATGGGTATTGTTTGGTGAGTAGTTATAGTTGGTTTTGTCGCGCTATCTTATCCCTTTCTTTTAGCCGGATGTTGTAGCACGTCTTTGTGGTTAGTTATTGCAGCCCGCTGCCGCTTCTTTGCAATAATCCCTCCCTTTCCGTTGTACCCAAAGTATTTGTATCTTGTGATGATTGGTTACGCTGGTATCTTGTGAGTATGGGTTATCCACTTCCAGTACTTAATCGTACTGACCCACGAATCCATTTCGTGGCTGCATATTCAACATTGCAGTCAACAGGTTTGAAGTCTGACGACGTTAGCTTGGGAATCCCTCCGTCTTGGCCTGGGCAGGGATTGGACGCCATCGGTTATCTTCAGGACTCTTAGTCCAATTTGTATCTTGTCCGTAGTCGGACACTATGTTGTTTCTTCCGCTGTTATTTGGATCTTTGTATTGTATCAGTTGTATCCTTGACTCGTTTGAGTCGTCTTGTATATATCTCTTCTGTTGTTGTTGCGGAATATTCGTGAACTGTTGTAATGTTATCACAAGTGGCAACCTGGAATCGGTTATTATGTGGATTTTGGCGGGAATGCTGAAATCTGCATAGTGCCCGATCTCGGGGCGTCACAAATGGTATCAGAGCATGGTTTCCGATTCCCAATGTTGTTTCGATACGAATGGTTATCGAAGCAACGGGTCCGCAAAGCCTGTAGGATAACCTCGCTAACGGTCGTGTTCTTAGAGTGTCAAAAACTATTTGTGCAAAACCTGTTTTGGAAACCTCTCGATAGGGTTCTTGTTTTCTCCTTATCTCTATTCTATTTCTCCTCTCATCTTATTTTTTTTGGAGTCTCTCTCCCTCTCAATCTTTCAAAGTTTTAGGATCCTACGTGGGTGGACGTTTTCTGAGCCTTTAACCTAATAGGTTCGATCATCGGAAGATTCCTGGTGGAAGAACATCGTCGTCACTCCGAGCAAGAATCTCTTGTTAGTGGTGTCGAGAAGCCCTTGTTAGTGGTGTCGAGGAGATCAACTGGAAGCATGAAGAATCGATAGTCGAACTTCTTTCCCCTCCTGGGTTAGTGGGTGGATTGCGAGGGCGCAATCCCTTGTTAGTGGTGTCGTCTGTAACACCCGGGGGATTTCCCCCAATTAGAATTGGTTGTTTTCCTTTGTGCTTTGCATCAAGCATCATATGCATTGCATTTATTTTCACCCAAAATGTCATTTAAATTCAAAACTCAAACAAACTTTCACAATTTCCAAAAACAAAAGTTTCCACACTTGGGCATTTTGAATGTCAAGTGCAAGGAAATCAAATTCATGATTTTTGGAAACTTGAAACTCCCTCAATTTTCAATTTGGCTCAAATTCACCTCAAATTCAAATTTCAAACCAAGTTTGAAATTTTCAAAAACAAACATTGGTGCACTTGGGCAATTGTCATGCTAATTTTCCACAAAAATGTTGCATAAACAAAACCCCTAAAAATTTCTTGGTTTTCTTATCTTTTCTCTTCTACAAAAAAAAGGAAAAAAGAATAAAAATGAGCTGCTGGGGGGGCAGGCCTTTCGGCCCACCTACAACCCCAGAAGCAAGCCCAGACCACCTAGCCCTCCTTTCTTCTCCGTACGGACGCACGAGGAGGACGTGACCCCCCTCGTGTCGCTTTCAACAGAACACCTCCTCCACCTGCTCCCTCCCCACCTTAAAACCCCTCTCCCCTCCCCAAACCCTAGCTCCTCCCCTCCTCTCCATCTCGCGCCGCCACCCTCTCCTCTACCTCCTCTGATCCCTTCGTTCTCTGAAGGTTTCTTTTCTAAACCAAGAGGGAGAGCTCGGAGCACGTCGTTGTTTTCCCCGCCGCCATGGTCTCCCTCGAGCCGAGATGACAGCGGGAATGGAACCTCCGTGCTCTCCACGTCGTCCACGCCGAAGATCGGAAGCCGAGGCTGGCCAGGTCGTCCCCGCCATGGCCGTCTTTCTCCTCCGTCCATGAGCATGTTGGCGTCAAGATCGTCATCGCCTCGACGTCTTCGACCCCGAGCCACGCCAACGAGACTCCAGGACCTTGGGTGAGCCTCCGGTTCGCCTGTACCCTTCTTCTTTCCTCCCCTCGTGCTCTGGGTGCTCTGCCTTCGGGCGACGACGTTGGCTTTCGCTGATCGATCACTGTCCCGTGCAGTACCAGATTAGTTTCTTCAGTTTCGTCAGGAAAACCCCGCTCCGTTACACTTAATCTTTATTCAGATCTGTAGCCTTACACAAGTAGAGAGGTAGCCCAGTTGGTTCCGTTCCATCCGCGCGCGACTGAGGTCAAGGGTTCGATTCCCCCCCCCCCCCCCCGTGCATTTTTTCTTTTTGGTTTTTTTTCCTGCAGCCCAGCCCCAAAGCAGATCTAATCTTAATTTTGTAAATTCCACCAAATATTCATAAATACTCCAATTTCAATGATTCAAATTTCTATGGATTCAGAATCTTGTGCTCTTTCTGTTAGTAACAAAGTTGCAATATGTTTCTGTAATAAATTTTGCACTAAATAATTAAATACAGAAATGGCTATTAAAATTTGAAACTTTGGAAATTCATAACTTGAGTTCTGTTCACCCAAATTGAGCAAACTTGGGCTCTAAAATTTTGTCTTAACAAACTCTACACAGGGTATTTTATTTGATCACAATTGAATTAAATTTGAACATGTTTCCTTCTGTTTACTAAAAAGGGCAGAATAAAAATGCTTATGGAAAAATGCATAATAAATTCAATAATGATCCAAAAATTATGTTTAATAGCTCAAAATGTTCAGTGAAACATTTGCAACATGTTTTCAACCTTTTAAATACAATTTGTTTATTGTTTTTCCTAATTAAAAGTGGTGCAATAATTCAATGCTTTAGTTACACCTTTTTAATTGCAAAATTCACAACTTGCTCAATTAAAATCCAATTTCAACAAATAAAATATGCTTTCTATCCCATTTTTCATGAACTTTGCAAATATCAACTTTGTTATCTGTTTTAAATAAGTTAATTTGCTGAAAACAACTAATTGTTTATTTAATGCATTTAAAATTGCTAATTTGATAACTTGCTCATTTTAAATTCAAATTCAACAAATGAAATATGTATTCCATCTAAAATTTTGTGTTCTTTCCAAATATAAATTTTGTTATCTGTTTTGAACATTTAAAATTGGTGAAAACAACAAATGTTTGTTTAAATCATTTAAAATGCCAAAGTTCATAACTTAATAAATAAAATTCCAAACTTGGTAAACAACATATCAAACTGAAGCTATTGTTGTTTTCTTATTGTTTACATCATCCATGCATCATTCTAATCAATTTTCACATGATGGTTATTTGTAGATCATTTAATTCAACATTAATTCATGGGCTTTTCCATATGCAATCCAAATTGCATATGGGCCCATTTAAATATGTTTACCATGTCAACTAGTTTATCTTTGATGCATCCTTAAACTTGTCATGCATCCATATCTTGATCATGTTGGATCTTTTGCCGTAGTAGTAATTGTTGCATCCGGTGTTTGTTCTAGTTCGTTGCCTCTTCGCGGATAGGACGTTGAGATGATGTGAGCAACGACAAGTTCTGCGGATGTACCTCTACTTGCTGGATCTCAGGCAAGTATACTCACTTGCTACCTATGGCTGCCTTTCATCACTTGTTACCGATTCTTCCCGCTGCCTTTATTCTGGCCTTATGATTCGATGCTTGTGTCTCGATCCTATAATATGTTTACCTTGCAGCCATGACATAGCCTTCCTTCCACTTCCTATCAACTGTTGTTTGTTTACCTTGTTGGCCCTCGTGTCGTAGTTGCATGCTTAGTGTTGTTTGCGCTCTAGTCTTGTTGTCCTTTGTCGTATCACCTGTTTAGTTTGATAGTTGGGTTTCAATTCAATCAACAACATGTTAACATTTTGGGTAATAATAATTTGATGATAAGGCACCGGCAGGAGGCCTGGCGTGGTTTTGAGGCCTGCTAGTGTCGAACTTAATTAGGAAAAGAGTCTTGTCCTCCGATCCATGATGAGCGCGCTAACCGCATGTGGTAAGCGAGTATGGGCGCCCCCCGCAACTTTGATTCGATTCGCATCTCGTCCAAATCGCCACACTTAGTTCGGGCTTTCCATTTGATGCATGCATATGCAGGTGCGAGCCCTTGGCGCCAGGGTGGAACTTTTGTAGTCGGCATTTAGGGCGGCGTGGTCTTCCAGTGCTATGAGGGTCCCCCTTTTCTTCGTGGGGGCTCGATTAGCCGCGCACGCACGGCACGTGGTTCTTTGGGCTTGATGCGAAGAAGAGTTGGGTTGTGTTGAGTGCCTCGCTTGGTGAAAGGGCCTTTCCATCTGGCGGGTCATTCTTACGTGTACGGCCAAATTGGTGCATCCCTGCAGGGTTAAATCTTCTCGAGAAGCCGTGTTGTCCGCGGTTATGGATGACTTGGTGAAAGTGCTGGCTAACAAGTACTCAGACAACTTACACTTAACGATGATAACTTGACTAGTAATATAGATTACCTCCACCATAAAAATGAATGTCACCTTAATCAACCGTGTGAGTTTCCTTGGGTTGCTTCCTTAGTAGGGGGTAACACTGGATGGGTATTGTTTGGTGAGTAGTTATAGTTGGTTTTGTCGCGCTATCTTATCCCTTTATTTTAGCCGGATGTTGTAGCGCGTCTTTGTAGTTAGTTATTGCAGCCCGCTGCCGCTTCTTTGCAATAATCCCTTCCTTTCCGTTGTACCCAAAGTATTTGTATCTTGTGATGATTGGTTACGCTGGTATCTTGTGAGTATGGGTTATCCACTTGCCAGTACTTAATCGTACTGACCCACGAATCCATTTCGTGGCTGCATATTCAACATTGCAGTCAACAGGTTTGAAGTCTGACGACGTTAGCTTGGGAATCCCTCCATCTTGGCCTGGGCAGGGATTGGACGCCATCGGTTATCTTCAGGACTCTTAGTCCAATTTGTATCTTGTCCGTAGTCGGACACTATGTTGTTTCTTCCGCTGTTATTTGGATCTTTGTATTGTATCAGTTGTATCCTTGGCTCGTTTGAGTCGTCTTGTATATATCTCTTCTGTTGTTGTTGCGGAATATTCGTGAACTGTTGTAATGTTATCACAAGTGGCAACCTGGAATCGGTTATTATGTGGATTTTGGCGGGAATGCTGAAATCTGCATAGTGCCCGATCTCGGGGCGTCACATAAGTCGTGCGAAAAACTGTCTGAGCTAGAAATCAAAGAAAAACCAAGTCAAGAAAAGTTTCACGTGCAGATAGAAGATATTGCAAAAAAGAAGTAAAACCGGAAACACTTTGCATAACCTCAAAGGGAAACCGGGTTATTACACACCAAATTGTAGCATAAGTGCACATGCGCACTTTCAAAAATAGGACTAGAAATAAAGCAGTCCATCTAGCCTATTACAGACACATCAGGGTCAAATTGTTATTTTTTGCAGAGATCATATGATTACTCCACATCAGATTTTCCCTTCTGGTGGGCCGTGTCCTGGGTCGCCGGGTCTTCAGGCTCCAGGTCTTGAGTATCCGGCTCATTTGTTGCTTGGATAGCTTCTATTCCTTCAACCTCATCAGCAGAGACGTACTTCCACTCCATCTGAGCCAGAGAATAAGTAACGTTCTCTGGTTCATATAAGGGACGAGGTGGAGCAGAAACAGAAGGAGTGACAGATTGAGGCACACCAGATGAAGAGGCTATTGAGATCCGGCTCTTCTGCGGGGCTTTGCGGACAACAGCCATAACTTGAGGAGTAAATGGCATTTTACGCTCACCCGAGGAAGTATAACCCGTACACATGTCCTTCAGCTTGACCTTTTCAGCAATAGTGCAAGCATGAAACCGACACTCCTTCTCTATCCTGGCGAAGTCTTTTATGTCATACTTGGACATATCTTCTTTATACTCTGGGAAGCCACCCACAAGAAGATCCAGATTCAATTCGGGGTGATAGGCTTTCGCCAGGGACATGACCTTGATGGCTCCGCGGCGGCATGATGATATCTTATACTCTTCTATCCACTGAGGGACCTGAGTTAGCTCCACAAGCATCTCACTAAGCCTTTTAGGAGGAGTGTCCCAGTTCCGGACAGCTTTAATACATTCTTGATGCATGTAAAATGCATAGATGAATTTTGCATATTTTCACATGGTTTTCTATTACATATTGCATCATATAAGGGTATAATTCAATGTTTTATAGTATTTTGGGGTTAAATTACAAAGTCCCCCAACTTTTATGGAATTAACCCTGCCTGTCAGAAACCCCGTTTTCTATATTTTTGACGTTTCAGGGGGCAAACTTCCACGAAATCACCTGAAAATCTGCGGGGGTCATTTTCTTGGAAGGAGAAGACTTGCGGGCGAAGGATCCACGAGAATTGGGCAAGGAGGCCCAAAAGAGGACCCTCCACGCGGCCAGATTCCTTGGCCGCGTGAGAGGCCCCCTTTTGGCCCCTATGGCCCCAATTCCTTCCATCTTCGACTTATCGACTCCGTCTTGACCTAAAACCGACTATAAAAAGGGCCCCCCGTACCCTTACGGAGGGGAGCGCCGTCGAAACACCGAAACACCGAAACAGAGACCTGGAGTTCTAGATTGGAGGGGGAAAACTCCGGCGGGGCGCCGCCGGTGTGATCTCCTACCCCTCCAACGTCATCTCCATCGACATCTCTATGAAGAGGGAGTAGTCCACCCGAGGGCTATGGGTTTGTGGAAGTAGCACTTGTATCTCTCTCTCTCTATGTGCTTCACTAATTAGATTCGTATGAGCTGCCTCACATGATTACGGGCACCGTTGTAATTCCTATGTGGTGGATCTTTTCTACGAGTTATTGAATCTGAGATTGCAATTGTTTCTCTTGAGTTATTTGAGTAGATGTATCTTATGTACCCGTTCTTATTTGCTAGCTTTGATCAATCTAGTTCTTGAGAGCGTGTGTGGGGTGATGGGTGCATTAGTTGGAGTAACGGGGGGGTGGCTAGTGCTGTGAAAGTGACAGAAGTTCAGCGATCCACTTAGGTTTTATTAAACCTTTCTTAGTTACCTCACTAGGGATAAAAAGGAGTACCTTGTTACCGGGGATTTGAAGTGACACTAATCAATCTCCATGACTAGATCTAGCAAGTTCTTACTTCAACTTCATGTCACATTGCTTAAAGCTATACTCTGGTTTTTCCTTAATTATCGAGGTGTTATGATTTATTTCGCATCTTGGTGGAGTATAAGAGGGGTCAATATGACCGTAGAAATCTCTATGCTAGGACGTGATGCCCATATGAAAGTACTCAATGTTAAACATGTTATTGTAATCTCACATGTAATTCTTTATGTCCACCGTCTACCACTTTATTTGAGAGAATGCAAGTGTGAAACCATGAACCCCGGTCCTATTTTAATTATAAGAAAACACTCTAGTTACTTTGCTGCAATTTACTTTACTTGCACTTTACTTTAATTGCATCTCCAATTCGAATTTACATTATCTCCATCACCACTTGCATCACAAAAATACAAAAACAATCCATTGCATATTTATTTTCTCATTTGCATTTAGTAGTAGATTTAATTATTGCACATTTACTTTCAGTTTTGCATTGCAATTTAGAAGTCTCACACCTTGTGCTTGACAACCACTTGGTGAGGTTGAGGGCACAAAATTCTCTACTTGTTTGCAGGATCCTGGAGGAAGCTTGGAAGACAACTGCTGAAATACTGGCTCCCCGAGAATTCGATATAAACCCTCGAGTCACCCTCGTGGGGAAGAAGGCTTGCCACTAGCTACACACTCTGCACTTGGAGTCTCAACCTAGCCATCAAGCGTTTTTTTGGTGCCGTTGCCGGGGAGCCATAGGTGAAGGAGTTTTCCAAGGGAGCTCACAAGAAGTCTTCATCACCAACAAGGTGTGCAAACACCTAAGCTTGGGGAGGTTGCACCTACGTGAGTACCGTCCTTTCTATCTCCACCTTCTTTCAAATAGATTGTTTTGTTTCTTGTCTTGTTTTTGTTTTGTTTTTGTTCTTGTTTTTGTTTTGTCTTGCATATTTTATTTTATTTTGCATTTTAGCTTTGCATTTAGTTATCTAGATTAATTTAGTATTTCGAATTTTCCTAGTTACTTTACTTTTGTTTTGCATAAAAAATTAAAAGCTACATAAAAACTGTTAAAATGGGTGATAGAACTAAATTAAGTGACTACACAAATACACCCAATGACCAATTCATTGCTAGGCCAATTACTACACCTGAAATACAAGCTGAAAGCTATGAAGTAAGTCCTAGTTTATTTAATTTAATTACTAGAGAGAAATTTGGTGGTAGTGCTATGGAGGATGCCTCTATGCATCTTCATGATTTCATGGAAATATGTGATATGCAAAAATTTAAAAATGTGGAAAGTAGTGTTTTAAAACTGAAATTGTTTCCTTTTTCACTTAGAGGAAAGGCTAAAGAATGGTTACTTTCACTACCTACAACTAGTATAAAGTCTTGGGATGATTTAAAAGAAGCTTTCATTAAGAAATATTATCCTCCCGTTAAAATTTTGCAAAATAGGAATAATATCCTCTCATTTAGGCAAAATGATAATGAACATGTAGCCATGGCATGGGATAGAATTAAATTAATGCTTAGAAAATGCCCATCACATGGAGTAAATGAATGGACCATACTACACTCTTTTTATAATGGTCTAAACTACATGTCTAGAAATATACTTGATTCTGCTGCTGGAGGTGCCTTTATGAGTAAAACTGTAGGAGAGGCTAAGAGCATATTAGAAAGCGTATTGCAAAATTATAGTCAATGAAATACTGAAAGAGCACCCAACCCCACTAAGAAAATAAACTCAATTGAAGAAACCAATGATTTGTCTTCTAAAATGGACACTATTCTTGCTTTTATTAATAAACAAAATATGGAGAATGTGCCTTTGCAGAAGCTAGTTGGTAATACTTCTGAAAGTGTGGATGTTAATTTTGTTAGGAATTATGGTAGAAATGGTTTTGGTAATGCTTACAATTCATATAGTAAACCTCCTTATGCGCCAAATAAATCTTTTGTTCCATATCCTAATGCTAATGAAAATAAGTGGAAGCCTTCTAGTGAAATTTCTGAATCTAATAAATTGCTTATGGAACAAGTTGCTAGTCACAATGCTATGATACATGAGTTAAATAAGTCTATTGCATCCATTAGTAGTGATATTAAAGGATTGCAACTTCAATCTTCGAATTTAGATAAAGCATTGTCAAAATTAGCTGATAATCAAGCAACTCTATTAAGCATGTCAGCAGGAAAGCCACAAGCACAACCTAGTGTAGGAATGAATTCTATTACTATTGCTGCTCCTATTATTGAAAATATTGATCATATTGCTGAGAATACAAGTGATCATGTCCCTACTAGATTAGAAGAAACTTTGAATGAAATAGTGAAGTACCCTGAATATTTACTTCCATATATGTCTTATCTTGCTAGCAAAGATGGAATTAGTCCTCATGAATCAAGCATGCTAGCTAAATTAGAGATTAAAGTAGAGGAAACTATGATGCTTACTGAAATTAAGAATCCATTGCTTGATTTAGAAAAAAGTAGCTTGCAAGAACTTATTGCTACTCTACAAAAATTTGCTAGTGATCCCACTATAAATGTTAATCAACCTGGCTTTGGATCTTATATTGCTGATCATGTCTTGCAAGAAAAAATTGCTAGGTACAAGAATGAGTCCATGATACCTCCTAAGATTGGGGATGCATGGATCCCCAAGGTGCTAGTTTCAATTGGAAAAGAAATTCACCATGCTATGTTAGATCTAGGTTCTAGTGTATCGGTACTCTAACGAATTATATGAATTGCTAGAACTAGAAAATTTAGAAAAGTGATAAAGTGAATTTGTCCTTGCTGATAACTCTACTAAACATGCTGTAGGACAAGTAAAATATGTTATGATTGAATTGCACATGACTTTCGTACCCGTTGATTTCATTATTATGGATATGGGGGATAAATCCCCTAGTCCTATTATTTTGGGTAGACCTTTTCTTCGTACTACAGGTGCAATCATAGACTCCAAGGAAGGGAATGTCAAGTTTCAGTTCCCTCACAAGAAAAGCATGGAGCACTTCCCAAGGAAGAGGGGCACGCTGAAGAACAAGCTCCCTCATAAGCTTTATCCCTCTTGATTATCAAGTAAGTAAAGCCTAGCTATATGGCTATAAAGAAAGCGCTTTACGGGAGGCAACCCGGTTGTTTTTGTTTGGATTTTCCTAGTGTCCTCTTGCTGTCTCAAGAGATTATTATTTTTTGTTTTAATTCTGGAGTTTTCAATAAAGAGTCAAGTCAAACCCATTTGGACTTATAAGTTGCTATCCTAGTGCATGAAATTTCTGTTTCAGCACGAGTCTGCTCACCGTATGATTTTACGTTTTTTATTGGTATGTCGGATTGAGCTAAGTTTTTAGTATGTTCTGTATCTTTTCGTCCTCTGTAAGCACAAAAATTGGCTTAATTTTTTGACGAGTCTAGCTTAGGGAAAAACGTTCGTTTTGCTGCTGCTGCTTTTCTGGATAGATTCTGCCTTCTTTTGTTTTATGCACTCTTTGGGCTTGGGAATCGAATTTCCATGATTCTTTCAAGAAAGAGAGTGAACATACAACATAATTAACCTTATTGTCTATCTACTGGAGCATTTGATTTGAATTTTGCACAGCAAGCATGTGATTTGTTTGTCCTTGCTAATCTCATCCCACAGAAAAAGAATGGGAGAAACATGTTTTGTGAAGTTTTTTCACAGGGAATAGAGGAGCTGCGCCTCAAGACATCCAAGAATGGTTAAAGCCATAAGCTTGGGGATGTGATGAACACCCCACTGGAGCTACACTCTTTTGGTTAGCACACGTCTACTTTCTGTTTTTCTAAGCAAAGCATTTATCGTAGAGACTTGAAGCGTCTAGT
This sequence comes from Alopecurus myosuroides, assembly GCA_028641055.1. NCBI lineage: Eukaryota > Viridiplantae > Streptophyta > Magnoliopsida > Poales > Poaceae > Alopecurus > Alopecurus myosuroides. Next base: position 49,192,216 of record CM054061.1, read on the forward strand.
TTTTGTTTTTATTTTTGTTTTGATAAGACCACCACCATCATTTTATATGAGATTGAGCTACTGGAGTTTGGGGTTGGAATGTATTGGATGCTAGTATTATGACTTGGAATAGGTATGCCATGGTTGATTTGAAGAGCTACATATGTTTGCATGATTTATAGGCTTTTTATGTGTAGAAATTTGCAATAATGTTGTCTTGAGCTATCTCTTATTCATGTCCTTGATGTTAATTGCTGGTTTATTTAGTTTGTCATGAAATGAGTAGTTCTATGGACATATGCATGCATAGTAGCTGGTCAACTATCTCCCTCTTGCTAGCCCAAAAATTTAAAAATTCCAACAAGTAAAAACTTGTTTCCAACACTCCTTAGCCAAGTATTTCCAGTGAGTCCACCATATCTTCCCATTAGCTTCATTGCTATTCCGAGTATGTTCACCATGTTATTGTGTTATTTATGTTCTAAATTAAGATATTCACTTTATTAATTGTCATGGGTTGAACTTGGGATAGGACTCTCACGAACTTTTGAAGGCACACTTTACTTTTTATGCATCTAATAAACATGACCCAATAATGGGAGCCACAAGTTTTGCGTTTGACAAGTGTGTGGTTGGGAGCTAGCTATAAACGTGTATCACCGGAAAGCTTTCAACATTGCACAAAAAATTTACATTTGGTTGATATCATGTACTTTTGTTTTTGGACTCCTGCCATGCCGAAATGAAATAGATGAATAGTAAGTTTTGATGAGTAAGTATCTATATGACTAGAGAAACGCATTGGGCCGCTAACCCAAGCCATGCTTTATCATGGTGGAAATTTACTTACAGCTTGAGTGACTCTACAACACATCCTATAATAAAATAAGAAGCTATGCATAATAGTGAATGAAAATAAAAAGGATGATGAGTCTACTCCATTTGTTCATCTTGTCATTGTAACATGGGCTTGTTTCCATGTCATGGGGCAGGAGGTACCTCTTTGCGGTTCTCTATGATGTCATTAATACTTATTATGATTGTACAAATCTTATTAGGAATCTTAAGTTGAGTAATCATGGAGTAGGTTTTCACACTCACGGGGCATGAGGCTTTCAACCACCTTGTCATTCTCATTACTTCAATACTCACAATTTTAAGATGCTAGTGATAAAGGGGCAATGAGAGTCCTAGATCAATGGATACCACATTTCAATTAGTAATTTTAGTTGAATAATTTAGAGGCTAAATAAGACTTGATCATGTTTTACCTCTACTCAATTTTCTCCAAAGTGTCCACCATATTTTCTATTCTCCATTATGCTATTCTTTGACCAATATAGGATTTTATTTTTCATTTTGTTTATGCATTTGGTCCATAGTGCTTTTATTTCATTATACACTTTGTGAACTTTCATGAAACATCTTTGCTTGCATACTTGATATTTCTTACAACATGAATTGTATATTGCTACTCATTTCTAGTATTAATCATTTGATTATATGTAGCATGAATAATCCTCCTTGATATCCCATGATTGTTTCAATATGAAAAACCCATCTTAGTTTTATCACCTTCATACTCGAGGACGAGCATGGGTTAAGCTTGGGGATGTTGATGCATGTAGAATGCATAGATGAATTTTGCATATTTTCACATGGTTTTCTATTACATATTGCATCATATAAGGGTATAATTCAATTTTTATAGTATTTTGGGGCTAAATTACAAAGTCCCCCAACTTTTATGGAATTAACCCTGCCTGTCAGAAACCCCGTTTTCTATATTTTTGACGTTTCAGGGGGCAAACTTCCACGAAATCACCTGAAAATCTGCGGGGGTCATTTTCTTGGAAGGAGAAGACTTGCGGGTGAAGGATCCACGAGAATTGGGCAAGGAGGCCCAAAAGAGGACCCTCCACGCGGCCAGATTCCTTGGCCGCGTGAGAGGCCCCCTTTTGGCCCCTGTGGCCCCCAATTCCTTCCATCATCGACTTACCGAATCCGTCTTGACCTAAAACCGACTATAAAAAGGGTCCCCCCGTACCCTTAAGGAGGGGAGCGCCGCCGAAACACCGAAACACCGAAACAGAGACCTGGAGTTCCAGATTGGAGGGGGAAAACTCCGGCGGGGCGCCGCCGGTGTGATCTCCTACCCCTCCAACGTCATCTCCATCGACATCTCCATGAAGAGGGAGTAGTCCACCCCAGGGCTATGGGTTTGTGGAAGTAGAACTTGTATCCCTCTCTCTCTATTTGCTTCACTAATTAGATCCGTATGAGCTGCCTCACATGATTACGGGCACCGTTGTAATTCCTATGTAGTGGATCTTTTCTATGAGTTATTGAATATGAGATTGCAATTGTTTCTCTTGAGTTATTTGAGTAGATGTATCTTATGTACCCCGTTCTTATTTGCTAGCTTTGATCAATCTAGTTCTTGAGAGCGTGTGTGGGGTGATGGGTGCATTAGTTGGAGTAACGGGGGGGGGGGGGGTGGCTAGTGCTGTGAAAGTGACAGAAGTTGAGCGATCCACTTAGGTTTTGTTAAACCTTTCTTAGTTACCTCACTAGGGATAAAAAGGAGTACCTTGTTACCGGGGATTTGAAGTGACACTAATCAATCTCCATGACTAGATCTAGCAAGTTCTTACTTCAACTTCATGTCACATTGCTTAAAGCTATACTCTGGTTTTTCCTTAATTATCGAGGTGTTATGATTTATTTCGCATCTTGGTGGAGTATAAGAGGGATCAATATGACCGTAGAGATCTCTATGCTAGGACGTGATGCCCATATGAAAGTACTCAATGTTAAACATGTTATTGTAATCTCACATGTAATTCTTTATGTCCACCGTCTACCACTTTATTTGAGAGAATGCAAGTGTGAAACCATGAACCCCGGTCCTATTTTAATTATAAGAAAACACTCTAGTTACTTTGCTGCAATTTACTTTACTTGCACTTTACTTTACTTGCATCTCCAATTCGAATTTACATTATCTCCATCACCACTTGCATCACAAAAATACAAAAACAATCCATTGCATATTTATTTTATCATTTGCATTTAGTAGTAGATTTAATTATTGCACATTTACTTTCAGTTTTGCATTGCAATTTAGAAGTCTCACACCTTGTGCTTGACAATCACTTGGTGAGGTTGAGGGCACAAAATTCTCTACTTGTTTGCAGGATCCTGGAGGAAGCTTGGAAGACAACTGCTGAAATACTGGCTCCCCAAGAGTTCGATATAAACCCTCGAGTCACCCTCGTGGGGAAGAAGGCTTGCCACTAGCTACACACTCTGCACTTGGAGTCTCAACCTAGCCATCAATTCTCCACCTCGAATATATAGCTGTCGGATCAGGGTGAACAAAGCCTTCAGTTTCAGGTCTGGAAGTTAAAGGTTATTGCCATGCATTCTGCCTACAGGTTACACAAGTTTTTTGATCAGAACCAAGATATTGATAGCAAGACAAAGGAAATACAGCATTGGAAAAGCAGTACATTGACAGGGGATAATAAATCAGACAAACTTACCAAAAACACTGCAAGTGATATCTCTTAGCAGATCTGTGACCTTGGTAAAGCTGGTCCAAGTTTCCTCTAGGTCCTTTTCAGCAGTTTCTGCTCTAGTTACAAGATCCTTCTCCCGGGTTTCAAAGTCCTGCTGCAGAACAGACCAAGTCTTGGCTGCCTCATTTATTTGATCTTCCAGCTCCTTCTGCCGAGTCCTGGCCTCTTCAGTTTTCTTGGCCTCTTGGGCGAGCAGGTTCTTTAAATTTGAAACCTCCTTTTGGGAGGAAGATTCAAGACTCTGCAAGATCATTGGTCACAATAGAATAAAGTTATGCACAAGTTACAGTCATAACTTGATGAAAATCCGGCTTATAATAGCATAAGCCAGAAACTGGCGAACTTATAGCAGTTTCAAGAATAAAGTTAAAAAGTCCCGAGTAGCTGCAAGCTCGCAACCCGGCACTTGGGGGCTACATTATTTCAGGTTCAAGTATTGGATTATAAGCTATGTCTAAGTTCCGGCTAGCTGCAGGCTCGCCACTCGGTACTTGGGGGCTACACTACTTCAGTCTTAGCTTCAGTGGTTGAAAGCAAAAGCATAATAAGTCCCGGGTTATAATTCCATTATAAACCGACACTTGGAGGCTACAACTATTCAGTCTACAATTATTCAGTATACAACTATTCAGTCTACAATTATTCAGTGATAAATCTCCAAGTATATATTACGAATATAAACTAGAAGATTGAGGGCTACAGGTTATGTATATCGAGGTTACCTCATACTTCTATTTCAGAAACTCTGTAATACCATCTGCGCGGCGCCGGTTCTCAGAGAGTTCTTAAGCAAGCGTATCAAAGTCCCGGCCTTCAATATTCAGGTTAGGAGTAGCTCTCTTTTCTTCTGGCTTCACTTTCAGGACTTCAGTGACTTTGGAGAGCACGGTGGAAGGTCCAGTAACCTCGACAGCCTGAGATCCGGTTATCACTACATCCGGGTCTTGAACATTCACCACTTCAACCGAAGGATCATTACCCGGGATATTATCAATCGGTTCCACCTCTTCTTCATGTTCTTCAACCATAGCATCCATATGACCCGGCGATGGAGCGGCCGGTTCATCATCTTCTTCCCCAAGGGTTTTCTCTTCAAGGTTCACAGAGGGAGAAGCAGATGAGACAGGGTTTTCTTTCAGTATAGCTTGAGCTATGCGGTAAAAAGAAAACCTCAAGTTATATTGCATGATTAAGATATTAGCAGTAGTAAAAAAAGGGATGGAAAATTTAGCTTACCCAGAGTTGATGGAGAACTCACTAGCCCCGCTAAAATGAGACAAATCTGAGTTCGGAGAATCTGATTGAAAAGGACGACTCAGCTCTTGCCTCATTTGTCCGGCTAAGGGATGTGAAGCAGTGGGTGAAACTCAAACTTTGGAGACCCGGTGAAGAGGAGTTCTCTCAGGCAAACCTGTTTCTATCTCGCTTGAGCTGGAGCACCGGATCCTCCTTCTCTTGTTGCCCTCCTCATCATCCTGCGTTTTCTCTGTGTGTGAGGATGGTTTCAAAGGATTTTTTGACAGTCTAGACATAGGCACCTTTGCAACGGCATGTCGGGTCCTCTTTTGGCCTGCGGGGGACTCCTTCTCAATCACCAGGTTGGAACCAGTGATGGGAGTAGAGGGGTTGAGATCCGGCATAGTCTGATCCGGAGCTTCCTCACCAGCCAGTCCACCACCTAACCCGGCAACTTCCTGTTCTGCCTATTCATCCTGCGAGTAATCAGCATCAGCAAATTGGTTGTGCAACTGACCTAGGGAATCAAATTCAGAAAACTCTTCCTTGTCGTCGCTCTGCTCTTATGATTCTTCATCCTCAGGTGGAGAAGCCGGTTCTTCTGTGGTAACCCAGAAAGGGTCTGTAGCCTATGAACCGGAACAACGTCAAGGTTAGAGCTTGCACAGTCAAAGGAATGAAAGGTACTTATAAAATAAAAGATATGGAGACTTACGGGAGGAGCCGGGTTAGAAGAGCTGACGGGCTCCAGACCAACATCGAAGAACTTATCTTGCTTCACTCCAACCAAGAGTTCAAGGAGGTTGTCATCTCTGACTTAGAAACTATAGACTCAAAATATCGCATGGAATCTGTTGAACCGGCATACTCGTGGAATAGCCGGTTCCTGATACTGAGGGGTTGGATACGCCAATCCACCCAGATTTTGGTTAAATCTAAACCCGTAAGCCCGTGAACTATCAACGAGGTTACGCGCTTCAGGAGAGGCCGGATCTTGATTTGATCAGCGGATTTGCCATAAGAATTCATGGTGCTGGCGTAGACTAAGAGTTCAGGACGGTAACTCGGAAGGGACGGTTCACCTTCAGGAGAAGTGTTTTTAATGTAGAAGTAAGATTTCTGCCACAACTTGGGGTGACTGGCAAGAGGAATACCCGAGTAGGCAATATCCTTCCGCCTCTGGAACGAGACCCCCCCAAATTGTATAAGTTCACCCCCAGCTACCTACGAAGTTGCTAACGTTAAGAATGGAATTTGGTGGAAGGTCTTGAGGATGGAGGCCATAATAACTCAAGAGCCGGCGAAAAAAGAGAGACCCGGGTGGGCAAAACCCGCGGAGAATGTGGGCTTCAAAAACTATTACCTCGCCCAGCCCAGGTTCGGGCCGGATCTCATTCCCCGGGGCACGCCAAGATAAGTTCTTGGGTAGTAGCCCAGATTCTTCCATCTCCGTGAGTCGGCCTTGGGTCATCTCATACTTGCACCAATTCACTTGCATATTTCCTCTCCCTAAACTGGCAGTACCAGAACCGGAAGCCCCTCCGATCTTCTTCTTTTTTCCCGCTCCGCCGGCCTTGGACGCCAAGCTTTTCTCTTTCCCCATCTCGAGGTGAACGCCGGTGATGCTCCGACCGCGGTGGCGCAGGAAAGGAAATAGAGCTCTCGAGCTTGGTCCATGGAAGATGAAGTGGGGAGCGCGGAGTGCGAATGAGCCCTGGGGGCCGTACTCCTGCTATTTATAGGCGGGGTCTAAACCCTAGGGTTAAGTGGTAACTTTTACACAAAGGCCCCTCAAGATTAAAAATTTTGCGGAAAAAATACAGCGAGATCGGATCACAGGAGGAGATTTTTTTTCTGAGAAATGGAATAATTGCGTGGAGAAGAATCCGGGCTAGGTTAAGATTTTTTTTCTGGTTCCGGAGATCTGGGAGATGAAAATGTGAGAGTTATCTTTCCAAGAAACGGAAAGATATGATCCTAGAGATAAAGAGCTCAGCCCGTGAAATCCGGACCGGATATCTTGTTGAGAGTTATCTTATAAAGGAAAATGATTTTTGCCTGGCTTGCGCTACAAGGAGTTTAACGTGAACGTCGTAAGTCCAAAACTTAAGTGTTTACATTAACATGGGGGCTAATGTTGGGGGAATAGGCGAGGGGGAGTCTCATCTACCCCTCATATAAACCGGAACCCACTTAATGGGACCCGAGACTGATGGTCCGGTTTATAACAGGGAGATCCAGATTATGATTGTCGCCCTAAAAGAAAGGAGGCCCGGGTTACCAATTCCGTAACCCGGAGAAGATAGAGGACCAGCCCAGAGTTTGAGTTAAGGATCATAGAGGCCCAAGGCCTGGAGGCCATCCCAAGGCCGGACGGAGACGACCAAGTCACGGGATGAACCGGCTGGGGATGACCTAGAGCCGGATTAGACCAGGACTCTGATAACGGGTGTAACCCGGATCCTCTGTAACCCGGAGGTCTCGTCCCCTATATAAGGCGAGACCCTAGGACGTCGAAAAATAAGCTCTAAGTCGATAGCAAGGTAACTCGAGACATCGAGATCCGGAATCGCCCTTTGTAATCGAGACCTTGTTTCCTGATAGTAAGAAGGCATGAGTAGGTTTTAACCTCAATCGAGGGGCCGAACCTGGGTAAACTCGCGTCTCTCGTTTCCACCTTAACCCTTTCGAAGCTTCGCTCAGTAGCAATGGCCTCACAATCTAGTTCTTGCATGAGGACACTTGCCATGACAACACCACGACAATATGCTTATGTCAACGAATGGTAAACAGAAAATACAGTACGTCACAAGCCAACTAGACTTCACAAGAGTGGCTCCCATTGAAGGACACATCTGGTACATATGGTCATCCGCTTTCTCTTTTATTTACTCAATTATGCTTTGACTGATAAATCAAGGGAAAATAGTGAAGAGAATTCAATATTAACCAATTTTGGGGCTGGGCACCCTGCTGCCAGCTCTTCTATCATTTGGATAAGCGAATGAAGCCACTAGTCCAGGTGTGTAAAGTCCAATCAATAAGTAACATAAAGATTCTCTATTTACGTCCGCATGAGCTAAAACAGGGGCACAAAATAGGAGTAATTTCGAAAGTTTTAAAGGTAGAACATGAGAAATTTACTTGGAGGGGCGGTTAAATACCACATGTAGGTAGGTCTGGTGGACACATTTGACAAACTTTGGTTTTTGGGAGTTGGATGCATGAATAGAGCTCATACTCAGTACAGGAGGAGGCCAACAAAATACTGGGAGTGATAAATCAAGAGAGCAATAATGGTCATAATCATGCATAGCGACAAAAACATTATTAATCAAAGAATAAATGGTATTAGAAGTAAAAAAATAAATGATCATATAGGCTATAATTGAATGGTTTGTAGTCATAAACATGGTGTAAGCATGTGCCAAGTCAACCAAATAAAACATTCGAAGGAGAACATCACAAATTCATGCTTCATTATGACAAAAACAACTCATGATTCTTTCAATGGCACATTAAGAAATCTCAGCTATTTGAGACAAGTCATGCTACAATAACAACCACTAAGCATAGAATGAAAATAACATCTAGCATGACATGAAAAAGTCTAGCCACAGTCTACATAAGCTTCTATTTGCACCGTTATAAGCACGAAAATTGTACTACTGCTTTCCAACACCAAAAAATTTATACTAAACAAAAACTCTCCAATAGATATAGAAATGAAACAAGAGATTACTAATATAACTCTACTAGAACTAAGAGCTCTGAATAAGAGATGCATGAAAAACAAGAGCTAAAAGAAATTTGAAGTAGCTAGAAGAAAAACTAAGAATACGAGCATAACGAGTATTCATAGAATGCTAGGTTCCAACAATATTATTGCAGCAAGGAAAACAAAATAAAACAAACATACGCTCCAAGTAAAATTCATATGATGTGACCGAATAAAAATATAGTTTCACTAGAAGTGACCTGATAAATTGTTGATGAAGAAGGGGATGCCTTGGACATCCCCAAGCTTAGACGCTTGAGTCTTCTTAGAATTTGCTGGGATGAACCACGAGGGCATCCCCAAGCTTTGGCTTTGCACTCTTCTTGATCACATTATATCACCCTCTTCTCTTGACCCTTGAAAACTTCCTTCACACCACACTCAATGTAATTCGCATTAGAGGGTTAGTGCACAATCAAAAATTCACGCGTTCAACATGGACACAAGAATTATTGATACTTTTAAACATTAGCTACAAACACTGATGTTTCGTGAAGCAAAGAAATCCACTCGACATAGTAAAAGAGAGAATGCAAGTAAAAAGGCAGAATCTGTCAAAACCAGAACAATCTGTAAAGACGCTTTTTTCCAGGGCACTTCCGTTGCTCAAATCGAAAAACGTAAAGAACAAAAAAGTTTCGAAATTAGCTGAGGAATAAAGCACAAAAATTTTCAGGTCATTTTGATCTTTCTGTGAATTATTCGATTTTTTAGGTGGACAGCAGAAATCTGTTTTCTACGCAGAAATCCCAAACCAACTCCAACTTTCGCTACAAACTTTACTTTTCACAACTAATACATGAAAATAAAGATACAAAGGATTTGCTACAGAAGTATACAACACCTTGACTCAAAGAAAACAAAGAAAAACAAAGCAAAAAATAAAACCATGGGTTATCTCCCAAGAAGTGCTTTTCTTTAACGCCTTTTATCTAGGCACAGAAAAATAGAATCAAGTGTTTTCAAATGGAGAAGCATCCAAATTGTAACTTGTTCGAATAATAGAATCAAAATGCAACTTCATTCTCTTCCTAGGAAATTGTTCCATATATTTTCTTGAGTGGGAATTGATATTTAATATTCCCCTCTTTCATATTAATAACAGCACCAACAGTCTACTCCCTCCGTCCTGGTGTATAGGGCACAAAACGAAAACCAGGTTGTCCCGTAACCCGCTCTCCCTAGGCGCAATTAGCATTAAATGTTGTTAATTACTGGCTACCTAAGTATCTCTCCCTCCGTTTTTCTCTCCCTTCCGCAGTGTGCTTTTCTTCACAATTAAGCAATTGTTTCCTATTCTGTGGGTGTGTACACGATCAAGTCTTGCATGTACGCGTCGCATGGTGTGAACCAGAACAATTTGTGTCAGTTAATTGGCCCCATGCACTAATTAAGGGATCCTTGATTGGTTGTTTCCTTTGGACTGACATAGATAATGACAACACTGGTGAGAGATTTACGCCCAATCAGCAGCCACCTTGGGCCCAGATATTTTCGTTTTGTGTCCTATACACCAGGACGGAGGGAGTAAGAAACGTCTTCCCAAAACAATTGGACAAGAAGCATTGCATTCAATATCATAACAACAAAATCAACATGGACAAGGTTATTATTAACCATAATAAGAACAACATCAACTCTCCCCAAAGGTTTCTTTCTAACATTATCAATAAGACGGATATCCAAATAACAATGTTCCAAAGGTGGCAAACCAAGCATATCATAAAGTTTCTTAGGCATAACAGAGATACTAGCACCAAGATCACATAGAGCATTGCAATAAAAATCATTCACCTTCATTTTAATGATGGTCTCCCAACCATCATCTAACTTTCTAGGGATAGAGGCTTCACATCTTAATTCATCTTCTCTAATTTGCATGAGAGCATTTGTAATATTTTTTGTGAAAGCCATATTCATAGCACTAGAATTAGGACAACTAGCAAGATTTTGTAGGAACATAATCACTTACGATATGTTGCAATCATTAGAGTCAAGATCATTTTTATCAAAGGTAATGAGACCATTGTCTCTCATATTTCGAAAAATTTCAGCACTGTTATCAGGAACAATTTTAGTAGTTTCAAGTAGTTTTAAACGCTTAACAACATAAGTGGGAGTATTGCCAACACCAATTACTTTACCATTAATAGTAGAAGGTTTACTAGCATGAGAAGTTTCAGTTTTACTAGTGGTGGTAATGGTGCAAACATTAACTATACTATTCTTTCTAGCTATTTCATCTTCTCTTTCCCATCCAGCATGCAATTCAGCTAACATCATAACATTGTCATCGATTCTAACTTGAATGACATTCAAAGTTTTGCTTTATTTAACATCATGAGGCATGACCTTTAGTTTCAGAAAGTCAACATCAAGAGGAGCCCACACCATCCCATGGCGCGGCCAGGGGGCGCCGCCCTATGGTGTGGCCCCCCTTCATGCCTCTTCGGGACTCCGTGGATCCTTCGGAAATTCTAAGACCTCTGGGATTCGAATTTTCCAATTCCGATTCCAGAACAACTTTTCTGAAACTAAACAACTTTTCTGAAACTAAAAACAGCATAAAACAAGAACTGTCTCTATGACATCTTGTCAATAGGCTAGTTCCAGAAAATTGATAAAAATGACATAAAGTGTAAGAAAACATGTAGCATATGACATAAAAACAACGTGGACTATCAGAAATTAAGGATAAATTTATGACGTATCATGGATCAAGGGTTTCCCTGGTGCTCGGGATGGGGCAAAAGATGACTAGGGACTCATTGACGCCTCCAAGGAGGTGACGGCCCCCGCAGGCGTCGCCGTCATCAGCATACTGGTTTTCTCCAGCCCCCACCATCAACCCCTATCCGAAGACACGGACAAGAGCACCTCGGAACCAGCCGCCGCCCCTAGAGCACCATCGTAGTGTACCACCGTCCACACATCCAGTACCACCACTCCAACAACACCTACCACCTGGAGCCGACACTCCAGCTTCGGGGGCAAGGCCACCTGCCAAATCGGCAGCAAGCCAACCACAACCCGGTGCCGGCCGCGGTCCCGGCTTCCGCACGCTGGAGAGCAGAAACAAGCCTCCCTCCACCACCCCACCTCCACGCTGCAGCCAAGCGGAACCACACCTCCCTCCACCACCCCACCTCCGTCTCAAAATAACTGTCATGGATATATCTAGATGTATTTAAGTGCTAGATACATTCATTTCAACCCATTTAAATGACAGTCATTTGAGACGGAGGGAGTAGTTAACCTACTTATTAAGTCAAAAGAACCAAATTAGGTAGCGTCGCTCCCTTTCAAGACTCAACATGTCGTGTTAGCATAGATCACAAAGGTCTGAAGATTGGCTTTTGTGGTGGATGGTATATCTCTATATGTGAAATCGTGGGTGCACATGTCACTTCTTCATCATCACTTTTTTTTTTGGAACGTCAATTGAATATTTTGAGGGTGTTCCGTTTCAAAATAAATAAATAACGAGGATACTGATTCCGTCTGTCCTGTACTCTTTTTTTTTTGTTGTTGACAGAAATCCTGTACTCTTTGTGTTGCAAGCGCTCATCATGGAGTATAGAGCAGAATTTTATATGGCTTTAACATGCTTGGGGTAGATGGATTGATTTGCCAGATTGCTGTATTTGGGGCTGAACGGCCCGCCGGTTCGTCTGTCGGGGAAAAAAAGAACTGAGAACAAAATGCATAAAGCAAAAAAGCGCCGTTGCCGGGGATCGAACCCGGGTCACCCGCGTGACAGGCGGGAATACTTACCACTATACTACAACGACTTTGTTGACGTCACTGAATTTAATCGGTATCAATAGTACTACCATATGATATCGGGAAGTAGGACTGAAGTGCCGTCTCTGCCCCTTGTCAGGTAATATTGCCTGTTCGCCATGTCCCACACTCCCACTCCCCCTGTCGATCGGCACCTCCAAGGACCAAGGCCACCGACTTTAGTTGCACGGGCAAAACTTAACAGAGTGAGAGATATCCCTTAGTCCCTTATTACGAGCACGGTTGCATTGCCAACAACAACAACAACAACAAGGCCATGCTGCTTCTTAATGCGACCAAAATATGAGACAACAACTCGGCATTGGTCTTTGAGAAATGTCTGTAGCTAACTGAAACGAAATGGCCCTAACTCGGCATTGGTCTCGCAGGACACCATGCATCGTATACACCACCTCTTGCCGGTGCAAAGAAGCTGCTCCTGTTGCCTGCGTGCCTCTTGGATTTCTACGTTCCTGAAGAAACATATATCATCGACAAAGTCGACTAGATTCTTAAAAGTAAAGAACTATCCTTTGTTCTTCGCCTCAGAATAGGCCCACGGGGCGCGCCGTGCAACCTTCCTACTGTTACTCAAAAGCTATAACAAACTTTGTGGCTAGCAGCTGCCTGAGAGTTCAGACTTCAGAGGGACCCCAACCACTACAGCTGCGTAACCAAGGTTCTAGAACCCCGTCAGCAAAACAGTGTGAACTCAAGGTTCTATGATCACTTCAGTACAAGGGAGACGGAGTAGTACATTGTGGCAAGGTTCACTTCAAGCACTCAGAATGAACTGAAACATAAGCATCCTATTATTGAGTGGACTTGCCGAATATAAATTCTAGTCATGGCATCAGGCTTGGATGGTCACACTTGTCCCATGTCCGGTTTCTTCCTCCAATGAGAAGAGCAGCAACTTGCCCCCGTGAATCCCGGGAGGAAATCGTGTGCTGGAACAGTCTGAACTACCAGTAAGCGGCACCGGGAGCTTCTGCCAGGGAGTATCTGCTGGGTTGAAAATCGCCAGAGACCTCTGATTCTTCCATTCAATGCAGAAAAGCTTGTGCAGCCGTTCGACCTCACTCACCCCAGGCATGGTAATTTGTATTGTACACATCAACAAAATGGAAGTTGCCAGTTGCGAAACTTGAACGAACACCAATGACGTACATCTTGCCTTTAAAGCTACACCCAAAGCAACCCCATCTTGGCCTGCAAAGGCTCTTCATCAACATCCATTTATTTTGTTCTGGGTTATATAAACTTCGACGCTAGATAAACTGTCACCACTGGGGCCAAATCCACATCATCGACCTCTGCACAGGCAAAGTCACAACGGGCCACATTCATCTTAAAAAGGGCGGTCCACCTGGAAGATGAGAGGATAGATAAGTTGATCCAAAATCTGGATGACTAAGCGCTTTAAGTGAGCGTATGGCACAATGGTTCAAGAAAATAAAGATGGAAAGCGAGGAAAGAAAACAGAGCACACAAGGCCACCTATAGCCCAACAACCTAACCCACCTCACACATGTTGTTAATGGCCTATAGATGAATGGATCCATCAACCAACCACCCCAAGGGCAACCAGATGACCAGTCTAGGTGATAACAGTGGAGAGGAGGAGACGGTGGGTGGCGATGCATGGCCAAACTGGAGCAAGTCAACACCAGACTGACATCCAGTGGCAGAGTCTTGAGCAGTCCAGTGGCGAGGCAGCCGTGCTGGTGACAACAGAGTTGATCCCAGCATCAGATCTGCTTCCCCTGACCACAAATCGACGCGCCACATCCTCTAATCCCCATTGAAAGAGTTTATTAAAATGTTCGGTCAGAAAATTAAAAAAAGAGGGAGTTAGGCCCAGCTGCCGGAACATGTGTTTCAGAAAATAAAAAAAGAGGGAGTTAGGCCCAGCTGCCTGACCATGTGTTTCAGAAAATTAAAAAAGAGTGAGTTAGGCCCAGAATGAAAGTCAAGAACTCTTAAAACATACATTTGCTATGAACTCATTGAATTCTAAAGCAAACCTTAGAGCAAATCAGTTATCTGCACCATTTGCACCGCTGGCGCAGGATAACAAAAGTGAAAATACGCACTCAGAATACCATTTGGCAATACAAATAAGTTTTCAACATAACATCAATTTCATAGTTAGGTCGCAATTTTTCCGAGTTAAACTTCATTTAGTGTAAGTCTGTATATAAAGTACATTTGTAAAACATATTAACATTGTGTGTCTGAAATACATGGTTTCGGCAACACAAAATATGCTCAAATGTAAATGCTCGCTCACAATAAACTCGGGTCCAATTAATTTTGTGACACCAGGAAAATCCACACATGAGGCAAACAGATGCTAGGAAATTAATCTAGAGATTTCTACGGGCAATGAGGGATCTTCAGAAGGTTACTGCATAATGATCTAAAAAAGAATGTTACCATTTTTATGTCAGACACCAATCGAAATCATGTCCTTCCTGTTTCATTATATCCCAATAGAAAGAATTTTTTTCAAACCAAATCAATATTTTTCATCTTGCAAGAAGATTCAGAATTCCGAGATTAAGATAGGCATGGGGAAAGAGCTAATATCAGTAGATTAAAACACCATTCTGAGATCAAGCAATTTCAGAAAGTATGGAAGATGGTTCTAGTTTCAAGAACTACTAAAACATACATCTGCTATGAACTTATTGAATTTTAAAGCAGACTTAGAGCAAATTGATTATATGCACAATCTGCACCGCTGGCAGAGGATAACAAAAGTGAAAATATGCACTCAGAAAAACCATTTAGCAATACAAATAAGTTTCAAACACAACATAAATTCCATAGTCAGGTCACATCAATTTTTCTGAGTTAAACTTCATTTAGCGTAGGTCTGTATATATGATAGGGGTGAAATTACATTTGTAAAACGTAATAGCATTTCTGTGTCTGAAACAGATGGTTTAGACAGCACAAAAAAATACTCAAATGTAAATGCTCGCTCACAATAAACTCTGGTCCAATTAATTTTGGTGATACCAGGACAATTCATACATGAACCACACTTTTGATATCCAGAAGGCAAACAAATGCTAGGAAATTAATCCAGAGATTTCTACGGGCCATGAGGGAGCTTCAGAAGGTTACTGCATAAAGAGCTCTCACATATATGTTGCCATTTTTATGTCGGACATCGATCAAAAGCAAGACCTTCCTGTTTCATTATATCCCAGTAGAAAGACCAAAAGCATGACCTGCACCATCTTATGGACTCGAAGAAGCCTGGAAATTTTCACAACCAATGCAAGCATGTGAGAGGATTATACTTAGCTTTAGAAGGCTTTGATTTGGTAGCAAATAGCAGCAGATGATTCAATAGAAAAAAAAACTTTTCAACATTACATATACCTTATTTATTTCAAGGGTAGAAAGTCCAGTAATATCAGGATTCTTGAGCTGGTCAAGCTGCCGCTTCCCTCTCCTGATCAAGTATTCAATGTAGACAAAGTTCCTACGATCGACAGTTCTTGCATTGTCTCGAAACTCTGCTGAGACAACAGACTCGATCCTGTGGCGCTCCTCGGGAGACTTGAGCCGTGCTGTCCGAAGGAACCCTCTATATAATGCCAAGGCCTGCCTCTGGATACCAGATAACTTTGGACGGGGCGGCATTTCAACCTTGTGAAGCCTAACAAAAAAATAACTATCAAATGAGTTATCTCCCCGTGATCTGGATACTTTTGCCAAGGAAAGGATGGCAAGTACCAAACTACTCAGTGACGGACTGGATACTTTTGCCAAGGAAAGGATGGCAACTACCAAACTACTCACGAACGAACTATTCACCTAAATCCCCAAAGATAATTAACAGAAAAAAACTGCTCTACGACCTAGCAACAAATCGAGCAAACTGCCTCAAAAAGGAAGATTCCGCCTTATCTGTCGATGATGCATAACAGTGTTAAAACGGTTTGTCGTCTCACTCCCAATTGTGTTCTAACTGCTAACATGTAGCTGGCAGCATCCAGAGTAATGGCCCGAAATCCTAGCAACAAAGAACGGAATCTTGGAAAACTCTGGAGGTGTTGAAGCTTCCACGCATACAACATAGGATAATTTCGTTCTCACTGTGCCATATACATGCATCTTGGTATACACATACAGCATCGATTTATACATATACATGCATCTTGCATATCCATGTCGCTACTACTAGTACTGGCATTCAAAAAAATTGAAGGAAAAAAAAATTGCTAATCCTAATTTCAACCCCCGAGTGCGGCCATGGTCGAGTTTCACTTGTGGGCGTGGACGAGCCTTTACCTCTAGTCGTGTTCGAGATTGTCGGGCAAACGGCCCCGGGGGAGACCTGCTGGAGATCGAACGAGGGAGGCGATGAGGGGGAGGTGGGGAGCTGAGCAGGAGCCGGGAGGAGATGCGGTGGGGAAACTGGCGGCAGCGGCGGCTGAATCCCTGGAGGAGGCGAGATCGAGAGGGGGGCGAGTCTGGATTCTGGAGGGGACGGGGACAACGTGGGCAGTTTGCGGTGGCATATTTCGTAATTTTAGAGTAAGACAGAGGGGAGGCAACTAGAACGGGTTGGCCTGAGTAGCTCGAGAAACGCCACCGTCCACCCCCGTTCCCCGTCCACCGACGGGCTTGGACTCCCCACTGCAAACCGCCGCCGCATCGACTCCCCGCTACGAACCGCCGCCATAGGAGCCTCCGCACTGAATTCCTCCACACCGCGCCGCCGCAGCGCTTCCGCCTCTTCAGGATCGTGCAAGAAATCTCGGGCGTCGTGGTTACCCGAGGAGCACTCTCGCTTTTGCCTCGAACCCAAACCACCGGGGGGCGATCCACATTCCCCTCGCCCGCCGTGCTGTCGCGATTGGAGCAGGCCGGGGTTGGGAGACGGCCAGGGCCCTCTCCTCCATGGCATGCTCATCAGACTCAGGCCACGGGAGCCGGAGACTGAAGCTGAACCAGTCTGTAAAAGTGGAAACAGAGAAACTTAAGGGAGCTGCGTACCATCAGAAACAAGAGCACCAAGGCTCAAGGCCATTTGAAGAAGAAGACTGTGAGTTCAGCCTGCTGTTTGGACCTCCGGAAGAAGATGATTGGGGGAATATCCCAGAGCCATATGCTCCCAAGTTTCCAACAGAGGAGGAGATACGGGAGAGGAAACAAAGGCGCAAGGAGCAGCTTAAGCAGGCCATGGAACCGAGAGCGAGCCTCCGGCGCGGGGACGCAACTATTTCATGGATCAACCAGGCACATCAGTCACTCGCGACGCAATGCTCCCGGATCGTGCCGCGCTGTTTAACAACGGGACCATGTCAGACAAATCGGAATGTAAGCACCTTTACATTGCATCTCCATGGGAACTGAGTGCTAGCTCAGTGGCGATGGCTGCAGGTGTGTGTCCCCGTCCCAGCTGTGTGTGCTCACGCCCGGGTATCCCACTCCTACCTAACAACATAGAATCAAGGGGAGGATCAGTCCCCCTTTGGTCACGTTTTTTACATTGCATCTCCATGAGTATTTATTTATACCTATGCACCTGGCTTATATTATTCGACAGTGAACTAAACTACACAGGAGAACAATTTGTGTTCATGTAGAAACTATTAACAATTTCTCTAACACGGATAACTGGGCATTGCATCTTTTAAATTTTGTAAGCAGGATTTGCCGGTTCACTAAGTTGGTAAAAATATTTTTCTATTGTTATGAGGACAACTCGTCTACTGTGTAGAAGATAGTTACACATACCAACGCGTGCAAAATCTAACAAGTATCTGACCGTGATGTTATCTCGAGGAATTTAGTTACTGTCTTGAGCTTGCAGTTCAAATAACTATATATATACACATCATATATTAGAATTGAGCTCTAGAAAGCACATTTAATAGATATGAGTTGGGTTGTTGATAACCGTTCATTTGCTATGGCCTGATTTTACTTTTTGATGTTATTTACCGCGCCCGACAAATCCTTCGCATTCAGCAATGTGGTAGCCTGAGAGCAACGTGTACCCTACACTTGCTTGTTTGGAGTGGTGCAATTGTACCCCTTCCACCATGTTGCAAGTTTCCACCCTTGAGCTCATTGTAGCTGCTGATTCCCATAATTCCTGCAAACTCGACATATCTGGTTTCGTTGCAATTAGAGACTTCAAAGATGGACTACGGAATTACATTTTCAACTGGGAGATGGCAGACCCTTTGAGTAGTGTATCGCACAATATACTCACTATCCATCTCTTCTCTAATGTTTTCATTCATTCGCACACCAAGCAAGCAAAAGAAGTGTGAAAACCATAATAAGATAATTGATTTATTTTGCAGGGTGTTTTGCTGCTGCCAACGTTGAGCCCTCGTAGAGGTAGAGCCATCAGTCGCACCATCCTGCTCGAGTTTGACCTGAAGATGAAGAGAACAGGTGAGGGCATCGATGGTTACCAGCAGCTGATCCAAGGAGTATCAGAGCACCCAACTGGCGGGCCCCATTGGTCCAGGGTTAACGAGCTGTCCATTCGGTCGTTTGACAGCCATTCTATCCCAATGATGCGCATGAAGCTGGCCATGATCATGGATGGCGTTGAGGCTACCATCGAGCTTCGACCACTCATCCTACCTTCCCAGGGGATCAACCTGCGCTGCGTGGCACGGACTGGCCGGATAGGCGACGATATCGTGCTCTTCAACGGCAGATACTGTGGCGGCGATCGGCCATTACAGTTTGTCGTCGCGACAGAGCTGCACGGCAACATGGAGATCCACTTGGAAAGTGCCTATGGTGGTGTGACGAAGCGGTGGAGTATCGGGTTTGTGCCCAAGTTCCATGTGGTATTCTCTGAAGCAGTGGATCTCTCGTTTGCGCAGATCTCGCTGAGTGTTGGTCCCAGTCAAGCATCCACCGTACGTACAGCCCACCTGACCTTTGACTAGTGTGTTCAGTTCTGCTGGCAAAATACAAGAGATGATTTAAAATCTAGTATCGGTAGTTAGAGCAAGTACAATAAGCCCATGTAAGCGGGCTATAAGGAATTAAATAATATATTTGTGCTTAGTTGGATGAGAGAGAAGAGGAGAGAGAAGAGAAGCGGGCTACAAGATAGTAGCCAGCTCTTGCACGTGCTCATAGGCACTTTGTGAGAGTGTAAGGTGGGCCATGTGTTGACAAAATAATGCATGCATATAGTATACTATTGTACATGTTGGCTATAAGCTGGCTATAAGATGACATGGCAATGCCTTATAGCCAGCTGCCGGCTCTATTATTAACCATGCTCTTAGCCTACTCATATCCAGGGCAAAAGAACCAAATCAGATAGCATTGCTCCCTTTCAGGTCTGAACATGTCAGGTTAGCATAGATTGCATCAGGTGTAAAGATAGGCTAGTTGACCTATTGTGATGGATGGTATATTTATATATGTGAAACTCGACGGTGCACATGTTACTTCTTCATCATTAGTTTTATTTACTGTACTAGTATCAGCATTATGTCTCTCAGTTTGCTTAGCACTGTTTTTTTGCGGGTAGTTTCCTTAGCACTGTTGGAGCAAGAAAAAACTGCATGTGCATAGTAGAGTTCTAGAAACCCAGTAAATGATCTTAACGTTGTTTTCCTTCTGACTTTTGATCACTGAAAAATACTTCCACTTCAAATGGCCTTGTTACTTTCTACTTAGCTTCCTATACATCATGTGGTGATGGATAGCCATCTAGTCTCCTGCCGGTTGAACTGAAGATAGCAAGGGATACAATCGTTGAAATTTAGTACGAGTATTCTCATGGTGATTATCATTTCCATCAAAATTCAGTACTAAAACTATTTTTCTGCTAGATCTCCCTCCATATGGTTCCTTTTCTGTCTCAAACAAAACTGCTCTATCTATTTGTTCTCGTAGTCTGAAAATCTGTATGGAATTTATACAGATATAAAACTGCCCAGTGGAAATGAGACATTCAGCTGTTCAAACTGCTCAGGGGCAGACTCCGGTTCGTTGAAAAAAAAATGTATCAGCAAAAGCGCCGTTGATTTCCATCAAAATTCAGTACTAAAACTATTTTTCTGCTAGATCTCCCTCCATATGGTTCCTTTTCTGTCTCAAACAAAACTGCTCTATCTATTTGTTCTCGTAGTCTGAAAATCTGTATGGAATTTATACAGATATAAAACTGCCCAGTGGAAATGAGACATTCAGCTGTTCAAACTGCTCAGGGGCAGACTCCGGTTCGTTGAAAAAAAAATGTATCAGCAAAAGCGCCGTTGCCGGGGATCGAACCCGGGTCACCCGCGTGACAGGCGGGAATACTTACCACTATACTACAACGACCTTGTTGGAATTAATTTGAACGCGCACTATCTATTTTAGGCAACAGCTAGGTTCATATGTCTTGGGCGACCCAAAGCTAAAATATGCAATTTTTGCCCCTGTCTAAGATTAGAAGTTTGGGCCTGTATCCAGCTAGGCGAAGCTATTTCTAGATATGCATTTTTTGCCCCTATCTAAGATTAGAAGTTTGGGCCTGTATCGAGCTAGGCGAAGCTATTTCGTGAGACAAGACAAATTCATCACTTACCTCATCTAGCTTTTGTTAGAATATGAAATACGACATGCGGAAGTATTGCTTTGTATTGATAGATTGGATGATTACAATGAGCCACGATGGGCTGTTTATATAGTAGACTAGACTTGAGGGCTAAGAATCCTAATAGAGGTAGAATCGGACTTCAATTATAAACCTACCAAATATGACATGTACGTGACTAACATCCCCCGTTGTTTCAACGTGGGGTTAAACAACATTGAGACTGTAAGGAATGTCATTAAATGGCGCGGTAGCAAGGCCTTTGGTGAAGATGTCAGCAAACCGAGCCGTAGTAGGAACATGTAGCATCCGAACCTGTCTATACAAGAATGCTTATAATGGATAATCAGAGACGTTTATAAATGGAATTTGACTATTGTGAGTGAGGCCGCATATTCAGAAGATAAATCGAGTTTTCTATGTGAGCTTGTGGATGTATTTGGTTGTAATAATGGGAGGGAAAAGTGTCATTAGGGATTGAGAGAAACAAGCACAAAAAAAATCTCAATGGAATGATTTATCTAGTTCTACTATTGAGCACTTGGGCTTAATGAGTTAAACATTATCTAGTGTTATTTGATCTAACAACTAGGTTGATACACCGATTGTGAAACTAATAGAATCTTGTAACTACTTCATGTGAACTTAAATTTCTTTTAGCTAATGTTCGAACCAATGTGAGATGTTTTTTTTGACCATGTGGCTCTCTTTCATAATGTTGGTGTACTTGTGGTCCATAATCTGTTTAGTTTGAATTGTGTTGGCTTCAATGTTCATATGTGTATGACTTAGTAGCTTAAATCTAGAACGAAGCTGCACAAGGTATAAGAAAGTTGATACTTGGCATAATTTTTTTTTCGTTTTCTGGATGATAAAATTGGAGGATAAGATATGTAAAAATGCTATTTATGCTCGGTAAAATGATCTATATAGAAAAGGTGAGCTTGGGAGACTTTGACCTGACTATTAATATAGGTGTGGTTTGTAGTCTAAGTTGAACAAAGTACTTAGAGAAGAGATCAAAGGGGTGTGAATGTACAAAGAAAGGAACACGCTTGAAGGGGATAGAGATACTATGCTAGTGGGAACAAATGTAAGCATAAAATTTATAGAATAATTCAAAATTCATGATGGTCTGATGGTAAGTGATGCTGTCATATTAAATCATGCAAAAAAGGTTTACAAACATTTATTTATCCTTGTTAATTTTTTTACAGACGTCTTTGTCTGAAAATATTACCAATTTTTAGAAGATGCAACCGTACTTTCGTTAACTAAACCTTTTTACTTCTAAAGAGATTAGGGTGCCAGTTTTTTTATATGGAACATAAGAGGGCCCAAGGCCCTAATGGGGTCTCTGCTCAATTTGTTTTGAAAACTTCAAGTCACTTTGTATGATCTTCTAAAACAATTCGAGGATTTCGTAACTTCAATTATGACATTATCACCCTCTTGCTATAAAAGGCCGGGGGTGCTAACAAGCTACATATGTTTAGACATTTTTTTTTAGTTTTTCTCTCTAAAGTATTTAATAACAATGTGATGGTAGAATTTGTCTTGATAAAATGACCCACTTCATAGCAAAGTTCACAAATAGAAGGATAGTGGGCACAAACTTTTTCACCAAGATCATCTAGAGCCCTACTCCACATTCTAGTTTTTTCATTCCTATGATGGATACAATATTCTTTTTCAATTTGATTATTTTCGCAAGGTCTAAGTGCTCCACAAAAATCAACATGCTTATAAGAAATAGTACTTTCAGAAGTTTGAGCATGTTTATTGCAATCATCAATAACAATTTCATTTTCCATGCAAGTGTCTTTAAAAGGTTCATGATATATGTCCCAATTTCCTTTAGGAATATTAAGATAAGAAGCAAAAGATCTATACCAACCAACATCTATTTGAGGATCAAGACCATATTTAGCATTAAGCTCATGAAAATCAGCAGTTTCAGCAAAAGTCTTAATGCAATCATACTCATAGTTTATACCTGACTCTTTACCTTTGTTATTATTCCAATCTTCACTATTGATTCGAATCCCCTCAAGAAGATCCCAATTAGCTTCAACCTTCTTACTACAAAAACAACCCACTGAACATGCATCTAGATAATCCTTCCAATGTCCTAAAATCCTTGCATAAAAATTAGTAACAATTATTTCCTCAGGAAGCTCATGTAATTCCTATCTAAATATAGTTCATGATGCCTGTCTTCGGAGTGATGCGTGAGTAGTTCATCCTTGGACTACGGGTACATAGCAGTAGCTAGATGGTTGTCTTCTTCTCCTATGCCTCAATGTTTAGATCTCGTGAGTTTCCTAACATGATCGAGATTGTTCTTATGTAATTCTATGTGCTATGTTTGCTGGGATCCGATGAATATTGAACTTATGCCAATTTGATTATAGTCTTTATTGCATATGTTATTTGTGATATTGCATGCTTTCCGTTGCTAGTGGTTTCTCTGGCCAACTAGTTGCTAGTGACTCCAAGAGGGAGTATTTATGCTCGATAGTTGGGTTCATGCCTCCATTTCTCCTGTGCTCGAGTGACAGAAACGTGACGGGGGAGGATGTGCTATTGCCGCTAGGGAGAAAACATCGGTGTGAGTGCCCGCGTGCACAATCATTGCTTACATTACACACATTGCTTAATGCGATTATCTGTTGCTTGCAACTTAATACCTAAGGGGGTTCGGATGATAACCTGAGGGTGGATTACTAGTCATAGATGCAGTTGGATTACGGTCTATGTATATTATTGTAATGCCCGCACTAAATATCATAGTAGTCATCTGTAACATCCCAAGTATGAAAACCATCCCCTTAGAATGTTTGTTGCATGTTTATTAAAGTATTGCATCATGTCATCATATTGTTTCCATGTTGTTTGCATTTGTTTCTTAATTGTTGCATTTGTTTTCCACTGTTTTCACAATTCAAATTCAAACCTTATTCAAACAATGGTTTCATACTTGCTCTGTTACAACATTTTAAATAAAAATCACAAATAATAACACCCAATTGGTTTCATTTTATGCCATAGTGATCACCTGTTAAAATGATGGTTCTAATCAATCATTTAATTTCCAATCACATTTAAAATTCCAAATTCAAGCATCAAACAGCAACCAATTGAATTCATGCAAATTATAAAACAATTTTGATCAATGGTTTATAATTTAACATAGGGGTTACCCTATTTAAAAGTGGGTTTTTATTAATGAGCATGTAATATTAAAATTCCCCAAATTTGGTTTAAATTCAAACAGCAAGCAAATATTTAAACTTTTGAAAATAAAAGTTAACAACTGTTTGTAATTGGCCTAAGGAACTTCCTCTAATTTTTCCAAATTTTTCTCTAACCTAAAAACCACCTTTTCCTTCCAAATTCTTTTTCAGCAAAAAAAAAACATAAAGGAGAAATAAAAATTCAAACGTTTTGGCGCCAGCAGAGAGAGTGGGCTGCGCCCAGCCCACTTCTCCTTCCCTCCTCCTCGTTTTTCTTCCGCAGCGCAGCCCAGCCCGTTATCCCGCAGAGAAAAACGATTCGTTTTTTTTTTCCGCTTCTGTTCCACCGTCTCCCTCCTGTACGGCGACGGATCCGTGCCTCCACGTCGGCGGCAGAGCACCGTGGACGGCCATCGACGCCCGTGCGCCCCTATAAAACAAGCCCTAGGGCTCTGCGCCGCACCCTAGCCCCTAGGTTTTCCTCCTCCCCTCGCTAGCGCCGCCGCTCACCCTCTCGCTGCCCGAGCTCCCCTCTCTGCAACTCCCTCCGGCGACCACCGCTCTGAAACTCGACGATGAACGCCTCCGTCGCCGCCCGTTTCCTCGCTGGCTAACCAGGAACCGAAACCCCACTCTCCCCTCGTCCGATTAGACACCCGCGCATCCCCGGAGAATCACGGTGCCCTCGCCGCCGTCCACAGCCGTGTCGCCGTCGAGTTCGCCACCGAGCTCTGCAACCGCGACGAACTCCCGGTGAGCCACCGTGCTGTCTCATCCCCTCTCATCCCTCTGTTGCATCGCACGGCACAGTGCACGTCCACCGCATCCGTCCAGCACACGCACGCACCACCAGCGCGAGCACGACCACCGTTTCACCGCCGGCGAGCAGCGATGGTTCTCTGACGAAGTTCAGTAAACGCGCGTTTGGTTTCAGTTATCTCGCAGTGTAAGTATTTCCTCCCTGCGTCGCGGTACCTGACAGAACGAACGCAACAGCGCAGTGGTTCAATACCGTGTGCGCGCCCGCGAGGTGCAGCGATCGAATCCCTCGCGGCTCGATTAAAACCAACACCTTTTTGCGCTCTACGCTGACGGGCAGGCCCCACACATCAGTGCCTCCCACTGCCACGCGCGCGCAGCACGCCACGCTGGCCCCCCAGGCCCACGCTGCAGTGGCTGGGGCTGGCTAACCGTGCGGTAACAAAAGTTTGACCACGTTTCTGTTTTAAAAATAGAACCTTTTAATTACAGATTAGTCCTCAATTTTAATTGGTTAATAACTTTTAATTTATAACTCTAAAAAATAAAAGTTAAATATGTTTATTGTTCTAAATTTAATTGTCTATCCAACTATGCCACTTGTGTACTGTTTTGAATTTTCAAAATGCAATTCAAATTTGAATTCAAATAATTCAAATGCAAATTTCTAAATTCCATAACCAATTCATTCTTAATCCAATAAATGCAAATAAAATATGTTTTCCATGCTATTTTGAATAACCTTTTCAAATATAAATTTTGTTTCATGGTTTGAATAATTTAAATTGCCTAAATAATTTAATCCTTATTTAATTCATTTAAATTTGATAAAATCATAACTTGCCCCAAATAAATTATTTTTGAACATGCAAAATATGTCTTCAAACCACCAAAGTATAAACTTATCAAATATGAGTTTGAAATTATGTTTTGAGCAAATAAAATTCAAATAAAATTCATGCTTGTTTTAAATTCATTTAAAACTTGTTTAAGTTGTTTAAGTCATAATAAATTCATCCAAATTCCTTTTTCAATGTTTGAAACATGTAATCCACCCAAAACTTCATGATCCTTTCAAATATGAATTTTGTTATTTATTTTGCACAAATTACCTTGGTGAAAACAACAAATACATGTGTGTCACCTTTAAGGAACCAAAAAATTCTTTAACTTAATAAATAAAATTCTAAATTGCTAAACCTCATTTCAAATTGGTTCTATTGTTGTTATTTTGCTGTTTTCCTCATGCATGCATCATACTAAACCACTAACACCTGTTGATTAGTTGGAAAACAAATAATCTAACCAAAATCCATGGGCTTTTCATATGCAACTCAAAATTGCATATGTGTCCATTTAAATTGTGTTATCATATCAATTAGTTTATTTTGATGCATCCATTAACTTGACATGCATCATCCTATGATTGTGCACTATGCCATGATATTGATTGTTTATTTTTCCTGTATTGTTTGTTTGCTTCTTCTCGGATAGACGACGACGTTGATACCGACGATCTTTACGACACCCCTTCTGAGGATCTAGCTCAGTACCCGGCTACTGGGTTTGCAGGCAAGTTATCACTCACATGAACCATTGTGTTCCTTTTCAACATTGGTTACCGATACTTTCCGTTGTCTATATTTGCTAGCCCTATGTATCGTTGCTTCTGTTACGAACCTATCACATGATACCCTGAACCCTGATATTGCCTCACCTCCAGTCCTAAAACCCCTTGGTTGAGCCTGTGTCTTACTAGCATGCTTAGGATTGTTTTGCTCGAGTCTGTTGTCAGTTACTTTCTGTTACTATATTCTGTTATATTCTGGGGCTCGAATGTTAAACAACAACCTGTTAATTTGAGGTAATAATAATTTGCTGATAAGGCACCGGCAGGAGGCCCGGCGTGGTTTTGAGGCCTGCTAGTGTCGACCCTAATAGGAAAAGGGTCTTGTCTACTGATCCATGATGAGCGCACTATCCGCATGTGGGAAGCGTGTATGGGCGCCCCCCTCAATTTGATTCGATTCGCATCTCGTCCAAATCACCACACTTAGTTCGGGCTTTCCATTTGATGCACGCATATGCAGGTACGAACCCGAGGCCAGGGTGGAATTTTTTGTAGTCGGCATTTAGGGCGGCGTGGTCTTCCAGTGCTATGAGGGTCCCCTTTTCTTCGTGGGGCTCGATTAGCCGCGCACGCACAGCACGTGGTGCTTTGGGCTTGATGCGAAGAAGAGTTGAGTTGTGTTGAGTGCCCCGCTTGGTGGGAAAGGCCTTCCCATCTGGCGGGTTATTCTTACGTGTACGGCCAAATTGGTGTACCCCTGCAGGGATAAATCTTCTCGAGAAGCCGTGTTTTCCGCGGTTATGGTTAACTTGGTGAAAGTACTGGCTAACAAGTACTCAGAATAACTTACACCTAACTAATGATAACTTGACTAGTAATAGGCTTATTGACACAACAATTTGATCCACCATTAATCCAACTGTGTGAGTTATCCTCGGATTGCTTCTTTGGATAAGGGGCGAGATCCAGGATGGGTTTGTTTGGTGGTTAGCTATAGTTGGTTACGATACGCTATCTTATCTCTTTCTGTTACACCGGAAGTTGTAGTATGTTCTATAGTTGGTTAGTGCAGCCAGTAACAGCATCTTTTATACCCTTTTCTTCCGTTGATCCCAAGGCATCTGTGCTTGGTGTTGACGGGCTACACTTTGGTGAACTGTGAGTCTTGCTTGCCAGTACGTTTATGTACTGACCCCTTTGGGGCTGTGGTTTTCGCAGACTACGCTTACGAGGATCCAGGTGACGGCTACTACGTGGAGTTTGACGAGGCTGCTGACGAGTAGTTAGCGGACCCGGGCAGGATCCGAGACATCGTGGATGGGCTCCGTTTTCTTTTCATTCCCGGCTTCTTAAGCCTATTTGGATTTGTCTGTACTCAGACCCCTTCGAATGCTTCCGCTGAGTTGTAATGATGCTATGTTGGGACATGTGTCCTCTGGATGATTGTACTTGCTATTCTCTGCCCTAGTGAGGGCCAGTTGCAACTTATTTCCATCTTTTGTGTCTTAGAGATATGCTATGTTATCATCTTGTTCAAAGCCGTTGACGTACCATGTGTGTATGGTATGAAGTACGTCAATGGTAGTGTCCTGATTTCTACGGGATAGTTTACATCGACGGTGAATAGTGAAGATTGGTTGTCACACATAAGTGTTGGCCTACTCGTAAGAGATGCGGGTGCCGGTAAGCCCCGTAATCCAATCAAAATACTGTTCAGTTCGTACGGTGAGTATCCCCTAGAAGTCCGGGTGCGACAAATGGTATCAGAGCCTGTCTGCCTGTAGGATCCCTTTTACTGGTCGCAATTGAGTCTAGAAACTATTTTTGTAGCTATATAGGAAAAATGAAACGTGAGAGTAGGAATTCTGCCATTTTTCTTCTTTCCCCACCCACCCACCCTTTTTCTGGTAAGAAAGTGCAACGTTGTTTTCCCTTCTCACCTAAACTTTCAAGTTAGGATTTCACGAATTCTGGTTTCTCTAGGATGGTTATATCTACTAGACCATAGGAATGGAGGTGGTTGTGACATGATTTATCATGTTGCCTACTCATGATGGAGAACGGAGGCGTGTAAGCCCCGGAAGCAAATCCTCTATCCCTTAAGCAGTAGATATTGATCCTTTAGAAGCCCGGATGGGTTTTCCGTAGTACCTCAGGAGTTTTTGGTCTCGTGTTTCCCGTTGTTGCTTCGATATCCTGTTCTTTTCAACATCCTTATCGTCCTTTGAACCTTGTTGTTGCTTTCCACTTCAGTTCTCTACCGGCGTCTAATCAAAACCTCCCAAATCATCTGCAGATGGATCTCAGGTTCTACCCGCAGGTGGTTCGGATGACTCGCTGTGAGAGCACCGCCGGTTATCCGGAGATGCTGAGAGACATGGTCACCTATCTGGGGTTCCATTGGGCACCAGAGTACCAGGTCTACGAGCAGCAGCGAGAGTTTGACCAGACCTACTACCAGGCTATCGTCTACATTCTGTCAGATGATGGCATGAGCGTTGTCCACCGCTACGAGGCAGTAGGTTCCACAGTGGATATGGCCGTGCAGCAGGCAGCTTACGTGAGTCTCACCGTCCTCCGTGCTGACTACTGGGGGTTTGACGATTCTATCTATCGCCACATTCCCCGTGGTTACATCACTTCAGCCTCTACGACAACCTGGATGTCTACGAGCATGATAACACCAGGCTGCACACCACCGCTCAGTTTGTGAGGCACATTGACGCTGTTGCCACCATAGCATTAGTTTCTTTGGTGGGATTTGGGAGAGAAGTTCTTGACCACTTTGTGTGTTCTTTCCATTGCATTAGGTGCATCGGTTTGAGTTCCCCACGAGATTCGTGAAAGAGAAGTTCGTGAGCTTGTTACTCTTGGGTGCTTGGTCAACGGAGAGATTGTTCCTCTTGGGTGTATTGAGCACCCTAGACGGTTAGTGCTTGGGGCTTCCACCTTGTTGCAAGAAGCTTCGTTGAGAGCCTCTAATTGAGTTGTGGAGATAGCCTCAACCCCGTGTAAGGTTTGGTCAACGCCTTCAAGTCGACCTCATAGTGGAAACGAGCATCTCCCTCACCGGAGAAGCTCAAGGAGAATAAGGTGTGCACATCAGTGCTATTGAGGAGCGCCTAGGTGGCTCCCCACCTCTCCAACGAAGACGTACTTCCCTTGGGAAGGAACTTCGGTAATCACACCGGTGTCTCCTTGTGCTTCGGTTATTTCTATACTCTAGCTCGTTACTTATGCATTTACCTTTGTGATAGCCATCGTGCTTGAAGTCATCTATCTTGCAATCTCATAGTTGTATATCATGCCTAGCATAAGTTGTTGGTGCACATAGGTAAACCTAGCTTTGCATAGGTTTTGTGCTTGATAAATTAAACGCTAGTTTTATTCGCATTTACTCAAGCCTAAACCGAAATTATTTTAAAGCGCCTATTCACCCCCCCTCTAGGAGGCATCCTTATACTTTCAGCATCTCCTTGGTGTCGTTGGTAAGGCACCCAATCAACCTCCTATGGATGACCCTCTTCGTTGGATCAGCGCCGGCAATCGGCTTCTTGTCGATCCCAAGTGGCAAGTTCCCCGGTGGTGGAGGAGAAGGCCAACAGTATGGTCTGGTTGTTCGACACGGCAAGGGAAAGACAACCTGGACCCGATTGCTTTTTCTCATTTTGTTCCTGTAACATCCCAAGTATGAAAACCTACCATTTAGAATGTTTGATTTCTTGTTATTAAAGTATTGCATCATGTCATCATATTGTTGCATTTGTTTCTTTTGTTTTGCATCTGTTATTCTTTGTTTTCACAATGAAAATCAAACAATTTCAACTGCTTTGTTTTCATACTTGTTCTGTTACAACTTTTGGAATAAAAATAACAAATGAAAACAACCAATTTGTTCCATTTTATTCCATGTTGATCACTCATTAAATTGTTGGTTTTAATCAAACAATTAATTCCAAATCATTTCAAATTCAAATCAAATCTTCAAAACATCAATCAACTTGAGTTTATAACAAATCTCCAAACCAATCAAACTCATTTTAATCACTTTAATCAATAGGGTCACCCTATTAAAATCCTTGTTTTCAATATTAATCTATTAATTTCCAAATTACTCAAATTCAAACCAAATGTGTCTCAAACAGAACCCAATTTGAAATTATAAAAATAATAACCAAAACATTATTTACTCTTTGTTTCCAATTATTCATAGGGGCACCCTATTTAAAAGTGTTGGTTTTAAAAAATCCTTTTACTATTCAAAAATCACTCACATTTTGGTTTATTTTCCCAAACAGCACCAAAATTTCCAATTCATGAAAACTAACAAACCATTCTAATAATCTAATCCAATTAATAGTAGGGTTCACCCTATTAAACTTGTTATTTTCTAATATTAACCAACTCCTTGCAAATTATTCAAATTCAAACCATTTTGGCAAAACAGCAACTAAATTGGTTTTTCCAAAAACTTAAGTTGTAAAGTGGTATATATTGAACTCACCAACTCACCTGTTTTTTCCCAAAATTTTATAAACTCAAAACACCTTCAAATGCTTCCATTTTCTATTTCTACAAAAAAAAACAGAAGAAACAAAAATAATAAAAAGCAAAGCAGGAGCAGCAGCTAACCTAAGCCCAGCCCATCTATCTATTCCTTCTGCGCCAGCCCACTCCCCATCGTCCCCCACCTCCGTACACCCCTCTGTCGTATTCTCTGTATCACCTCCGCCACCCGATCGCTTCCCCCTCTCTCGATGGCTTGCCGTACATGCCCACTGCCCCATAAAACGGCCACCCCTCTACTTGCTCAACCCTAGCCCTGCGTCTTTCCCCTGCCGCCGCCGTTCCTATCTATTTTTTTTCCTCCCTGCGTCTTGCCGTTTGCCTAAACCCACCACCACTGCCACCGAACCCTCTCTGAAGATGTCGCCACCGCCGGTCGCCGAGGAAGCGGGAGCCCTACCCGCGGGCGGGAATGGAAACCGGAACCTCCCAGCTCCCACCTCGGCTCTTCGCCGTTTGCTGGGAGGGGCCGCGGAGCCCGCGCCGTCGCCGGAGTTTCCCCTCCGTTGCTGCCCCTTTTCTGAACGACGACGACAACCAGCGGCAGGTAATAGCCCTGCCTATCCTCCCTTCCCTCGATCGTTACCTCTCGCACACCTGCACGCCTCCTGCCCGATCAGCCCCATCCGCAGCACGCCCTGCAGCCGAGCACCACGACGAGATCGCCGCAGTGAGCCACCGTGCGCCCCTGTCCATGTTCAGAAACTCCTGTTCGTCAGTTTCAGTTGGGGTTTCTGAACCTTAACCCGTCTCCAACACCAATACTGACAAGCCCACGTTTCCACCCCACTGGTTAGCGCACCGCAGCGCAAGGAGGAGGTCCAGGGTTCGACCCCTGGCCTCGCTCGGGGTATTTTTTCTCCCATTTTTGCTCCCAAGCGCTGACAGAGAGGGCCCCCTGTCAGCCACTCTGGACGCCACGTGAGCACAGAGAGGCCCTGGGCCCCCCTGGCAGTGGCTGAGTATAGAGTGCAGCGCGGTAACAAACAATTTCCACTTTTCTGTTTTCAAAAACAAATTCCTTTTAAATAACAGAATAAAACCCCAAACTTTAAACTTTAATAACTTTTAATCTGTAATTCCAATAAATAAAAGTCTTATATGTTTATTGCTCCAAATTTAATAACCTTTCCAAATAACCTATTTGTGTACTGTTTTGAATTTTCCAAATACATTTAAATTTCAAATTCCAATAATTCAAATGCAAATTTCTAAAATCAATAACTAATTCATTATTAATCCAATAAATGCAAATAAAATATGTTTTCCATACCATTTTAAATAACCTATTCAAATATAATTTTTGTTTCCTGTTTTGAATAATTTAAATTGCCTAAATAATTTAATACTTGTTTAATCCAATTAAAATTGCTAAAATCATAACCTGCTTAATATAAAATATTTTTGAACATGCAAATTATGTTTTCAAACCCCCAAAGTGTGAACTTTGCAAATGTGAATTTGAATTTATGTTTTGACTAAATAAAATTCAATTAATATTCAAACTTGTTCTAAATTCAATTAAAACTTGTTTAATATTGTTAAATTCATAATAAATTCATCCTAATCCAAATTTCAATATTTGAAACATGTAATCCAACTAAAATTTGATGTTCTTTTCAAATATAAACTTTGTTCTTTGTTTTGAACCACTTTAACTTGTTGAAAACAACAATTACTTGTGTGACATGTTTTAAGTAACCAAACTTTCCAAACTTAATCAATGATTTCCAAAACTTGTTCCAATCCTTTTTCACTTGCATCTATCATTGTTATTTGTTGTTATTTTGTTGTTATCATCATGCATGCATCATGCTAACAACTCTCACACAATAATTAATTGTAAATCATTTGTTTCCACTTATTTCAATGGATCTTTTCCATATGCAATCCAATTGCATATGGGTCCAATTAAATTGTGTTATCTTGTCAATTAGTTTATTCCGATGCGTCTATTAACATGACATGCATCATCCCATGTTTGTGCACCTATGCCATGATATTGATTGTTTATCTTTCTGCATTGCTTGTTTGCTTCTTCTCGGATATACGACGACGTTGAGACCGACGATACTTACGACACCCCTTCTAAGGAGTTAGCTTAGTACCAGGCTACTGGGTTTTGCAGGCAAGTTATCACTCACATGAACCACTGTGTTCCTTTCAACATTGGTTACCGATACTTTCCGTTGTTCTTTTCTTCTAGCCTTAGTAGTAGTTGTTTCTGTTACGAACCCATCACATGATACCCTGAACCCTGATATTGCCTCACCTCCATACCTATAACCATTGCTTGTTGCCCGTGTCTTACTAGCATGCTTAGGTTGTTTTTCTCGAGTCTGTTACCCGTTACCTTCAGTTACTATATCGTTATTATGTTCTGGGGGCTCGATGTTTAATCAATCAATCATGTTAATGTTATTATTAATAATAATTTGATGATAAGGCACCGGCAGGAGGCCCTGTGTGGTTTTGAGGCCTGCTAGTGTCGACCCTAATAGGAAAAGGGTCTTGTCTACTGATCCATGATGAGCGCACTAACCGCATGTGGGAAGCGAGTATGGGCGCCCCCCTCAATTTGATTCGATTCGCATCTCGTCCAAATCGCCTCATTTAGTTCGTGTTTTCCATTTGCCGCATGCATGTTTTTGCGAGCCCAGGCCAGGGTGGAACTTTTGTAGTCGGCATATAGGGGGACACGTTCTTAGAGTGCTATGAGGGTCCATTTTCTTCTGGGCTCGATTAGCCGTGCGCCCAAGGTTCTTTGGGCTTGATGCGGAGAAGAGTCGAGTTGTGTAGAGTGCCCCGCTTGGTGGAAGTGCATTTCCATCTGGCGGGATATTCTTGCGTGTACGGCCAAATTGGTGCAACCCTGCAGGGATAATCTTCTCGAGAAGCCGTGTTTTCCGCGGTTATGGATTACTTGGTGAAAGTACTGGCTAACAAGTACTCAGGACAACTTAAACATAATGATCAAACATGTTACACCCAATGATTAATAACTTGACTAGTAATAGGTTGATGACACGATAACTTGATTCACCTTTAATGCAACTGTGTGAGTTATCCTCGGATTGCTTCTTTGGATAAGGGGCGAGATCCAGGATGGGTTTGTTTGAAGTTATCTTTCAGTTGGTTACAATCCTCGATCTTATCTTCTTTCTGTTAGCCGGAAGTGGTAGAATCTCTGTAGTTGGTTAGTGCAGCCAGTTGCAGCATCTTTTATATCCCCTCTCTTCTGTTGAACCCAAGGCATCTGTGCTTGGTGTTGACGGGTTACACTTTGGTGAACTGTGAGTCTTGCTTGCCAGTACGTTTATGTACTGACCCCTTTGGGGCTGTGGTTTCCGCAGACCTACGTTTCCGAGGATCTACATGGTGGCTACTACGTGGAGTATGACGAGACTGCTGACGAGTAGATAGCGGACCCGGGCAGGATCCGAGACTTCGTGGATGGGCTCCGTCTGTTTGTTCCCGGCCTCTTAGGCCTATTTGGTTCTTGTCTGTACTCAGACATGGTGAATGCTTCCGCTGTATTGTAATGATGTATTGTTGGGGCATGTGCCCTCTGAATGATTGTATTTGCTATCTCTGCTCTAATGAGAGCCATTTGCAACTTATTTCAATCTTTTGTGTCGTAGAGATCTGTTGTGATATCACTTGTTCAAACGCCGTTGACGTACCATGTGTGTATGTTTTGAAGTACGTCAATGGAAGTATCCTGATCTCTATGGGATAGTTTACGTCGACGCTGAACAGATAGGGGTTGGTTGTCACTCATACGTGTGTTGGCCTACTCGTAAGAGGACGCGGGTGCCGGTAAGCCCCGTAATCCAATCTACTACTGTTCAACGGAACGACGAGTATCCTTTAGAAGTCCGGGTGCGACAAATGGTATCAGAGCCTGTCTGCCTGTAGGATCCCTTTTACTGGTCGCAGTTGAGTCTAGAAACTATTTTGTAGCTATACAGGAAAAAATGAAACGTGAGAGTAGGAATTCTGTTCTTTTTCTTCTTTCCCCACCCTCCCTCCCTTTTTTGGTAAGGAAGTGCAACGTTGTTTTTCTCTTCTCATCTAAACTTTCAAGTTAGGATTTCACGTATTCTGGTTTCTCTAGGATGGTTATATCTACTAGACCATAGGAATGGAGGTGGTTGTGACATGATTTATCATGTTGCCTACTCACGATTGAGAACGGAGGCGTGTAAGCCCTGGAAGCAGATCCTCTATTCCTTAAGCAGTAGATATTGATCCTTTAGAAGCCCGGATGGGTTTTCCGTAGTACCTCAGGAGTTTTGTTCTCGTTTTCCCCGATGTTGATATCCTGTTCTTCTCAACATCCTTTTCGTCCGTTGAAATCTTGTTGTTGTTTTCCATTTCAGTTCTTCTACCGGCGTCTAATCAAAACTTTCCAAATATCAAGTCTATCTGGCCAGAAAGGTTGTTGTTGTTTCGAAAACTACCAGGCTATGAGAGCTGGCATTCCTATCACCTGGGGTTGATTCGATGAAGCATTCCTGAAGCACCCCATTCCAGATACTCTATTCTCCAAATGAATCAAATTCTTTTCAGTTATACACCCTCCATACAAAAACCTCTTCCTTTACTTGAAAATGTTCCGGTGGTTTGCAAATTCCCTGACGTCTTTCCAGAAGAGTTGCCAGGAATGTCTGTCATCTTAAACTTCCAGAAAAACTATCCAATGTGCACGATGTGTTTCACGTGTCACATCTCAAGTGGATCTTCCCAAGAAGTTCCGGACCTTCTCTTTTCTCAGTAGGAATCTCGGGGCGCGATTCCTTCAAGGGGGGGCGTTTTGTAACATCCCAAGTATGAAAACCTACCATTTAGAATGTTTGATTTCTTGTTATTAAAGTATTGCATCATGTCATCATATTGTTGCATTTGTTTCTTTTGTTTTGCATCTGTTATTCTTTGTTTTCACAATGAAAATCAAACAATTTCAACTGCTTTGTTTTCATACTTGTTCTGTTACAACTTTTGGAATAAAAATAACAAATGAAAACAACCAATTTGTTCCATTTTATTCCATGTTGATCACTCATTAAATTGTTGGTTTTAATCAAACAATTAATTCCAAATCATTTCAAATTCAAATCAAATCTTCAAAACATCAATCAACTTGAGTTTATAACAAATCTCCAAACCAATCAAACTCATTTTAATCACTTTAATCAATAGGGTCACCCTATTAAATCCTTGTTTTCAATATTAATCTATTAATTTCCAAATTACTCAAATTCAAACCAAATGTGTTTCAAACAGAACCCAATTTGAAATTATAAAAATAATAACCAAAACATTATTTACTCTTTGTTTCCAATTATTCATAGGGGCACCCTATTTAAAAGTGTTGGTTTTAAAAAATCCTTTTACTATTCAAAAATCACTCACATTTTGGTTTATTTTCCCAAACAGCACCAAAATTTCCAATTCATGAAAACTAACAAACCATTCTAATAATCTAATCCAATTAATAGTAGGGTTCACCCTATTAAACTTGTTATTTTCTAATATTAACCAACTCCTTGCAAATTATTCAAATTCAAACCATTTTGGCAAAACAGCAACTAAATTGGTTTTTCCAAAAACTTAAGTTGTAAAGTGGTATATATTGAACTCACCAACTCACCTGTTTTTTCCCAAAATTTTATAAACTCAAAACACCTTCAAATGCTTCCATTTTCTATTTCTACAAAAAAAAAACAGAAGAAACAAAAATAATAAAAAGCAAAGCAGGAGCAGCAGCTAACCTAAGCCCAGCCCATCTATCTATTCCTTCTGCGCCAGCCCACTCCCCATCGTCCCCCACCTCCGTACACCCCTCTGTCGTATTCTCTGTATCACCTCCGCCACCCGATCGCTTCCCCCTCTCTCGATGGCTTGCCGTACATGCCCACTGCCCCATAAAACGGCCACCCCTCTGCTTGCTCAACCCTAGCCCTGCGTCTTTCCCCTGCCGCCGCCGTTCCTATCTATTTTTTTTCCTCCCTGCGTCTTGCCGTTTGCCTGAACCCACCGCCACTGCCACCGAACCCTCTCTGAAGCTGTCGCCACCGCCGATCGCCGAGGAAGCGGGAGCCCTACCCGCGGGCGGGAATGGAAACCGGAACCTCCCAGCTCCCACCTCGGCTCTTCGCCGTTTGCTGGGAGGGGCCGCGGAGCCCGCGCCGTCGCCGGAGTTTCCCCTCCGTTGCTGCCCCTTTTCTGAACGACGACGACAACCAGCGGCAGGTAATAGCCCTGCCTATCCTCCCTTCCCTCGATCGTTACCTCTCGCACACCTGCACGCCTCCTGCCCGATCAGCCCCATCCGCAGCACGCCCTGCAGCCGAGCACCACGACGAGATCGCCGCAGTGAGCCACCGTGCGCCCCTGTCCATGTTCAGAAACTCCTGTTCGTCAGTTTCAGTTGGGGTTTCTGAACCTTAACCCGTCTCCAACACCAATACTGACAAGCCCATGTTTCCACCCCACTGGTTAGCGCACCGCAGCGCAAGGAGGAGGTCCAGGGTTCGACCCCTGGCCTCGCTCGGGGTATTTTTTCTCCCATTTTTGCTCCCAAGCGCTGACAGGGAGGGCCCCCTGTCAGCCACTCTGGACGCCACGTGAGCACAGAGAGGCCCTGGGCCCCCCTGGCAGTGGCTGAGTGTAGAGTGCAGCGCGGTAACAAACAATTTCCACTTTTCTGTTTTCAAAAACAAATTCCTTTTAAATAACAGAATAAAACCCCAAACTTTAAACTTTAATAACTTTTAATCTGTAATTCCAATAAATAAAAGTCTTATATGTTTATTGCTCCAAATTTAATAACCTTTCCAAATAACCTATTTGTGTACTGTTTTGAATTTTCCAAATACATTTAAATTTCAAATTCCAATAATTCAAATGCAAATTTCTAAAATCAATAACTAATTCATTATTAATCCAATAAATGCAAATAAAATATGTTTTCCATACCATTTTAAATAACCTATTCAAATATCATTTTTGTTTCCTGTTTTGAATAATTTAAATTGCCTAAATAATTTAATACTTGTTTAATCCAATTAAAATTGCTAAAATCATAACCTGCTTAATATAAAATATTTTTGAACATGCAAATTATGTTTTCAAACCCCCAAAGTGTGAACTTTGCAAATGTGAATTTGAATTTATGTTTTGACTAAATAAAATTCAATTAATATTCAAACTTGTTCTAAATTCAATTAAAACTTGTTTAATATTGTTAAATTCATAATAAATTCATCCTAATCCAAATTTCAATATTTGAAACATGTAATCCAACTAAAATTTGATGTTCTTTTCAAATATAAACTTTGTTCTTTGTTTTGAACCACTTTAACTTGTTGAAAACAACAATTACTTGTGTGACATGTTTTAAGTAACCAAACTTTCCAAACTTAATCAATGATTTCCAAAACTTGTTCCAATCCTTTTTCACTTGCATCTATCATTGTTATTTGTTGTTATTTTGTTGTTATCATCATGCATGCATCATGCTAACAACTCTCACATAATAATTAATTGTAAATCATTTGTTTCCACTTATTTCAATGGATCTTTTCCATATGCAATCCAATTGCATATGGGTCCAATTAAATTGTGTTATCTTGTCAATTAGTTTATTCCGATGCATCTATTAACATGACATGCATCATCCCATGTTTGTGCACCTATGCCATGATATTGATTGTTTATCTTTCTGCATTGCTTGTTTGCTTCTTCTCGGATATACGACGACGTTGAGACCGACGATACTTACGACACCCCTTCTAAGGAGTTAGCTCAGTACCAGGCTACTGGGTTTTGCAGGCAAGTTATCACTCACATGAACCACTGTGTTCCTTTCAACATTGGTTACCGATACTTTCCGTTGTTCTTTTCTTCTAGCCTTAGTAGTAGTTGTTTCTGTTACGAACCCATCACATGATACCCTGAACCCTGATATTGCCTCACCTCCATACCTATAACCATTGCTTGTTGCCCGTGTCTTACTAGCATGCTTAGGTTGTTTTGCTCGAGTCTGTTACCCGTTACCTTCAGTTACTATATCGTTATTATGTTCTGGGGGCTCGATGTTTAATCAATCAATCATGTTAATGTTATTATTAATAATAATTTGATGATAAGGCACCGGCAGGAGGCCCTGTGTGGTTTTGAGGCCTGCTAGTGTCGACCCTAATAGGAAAAGGGTCTTGTCTACTGATCCATGATGAGCGCACTAACCGCATGTGGGAAGCGAGTATGGGCGCCCCCCTCAATTTGATTCGATTCGCATCTCGTCCAAATCGCCTCATTTAGTTCGTGTTTTCCATTTGCCGCATGCATGTTTTTGCGAGCCCAGGCCAGGGTGGAACTTTTGTAGTCGGCATATAGGGGGACACGTTCTTAGAGTGCTATGAGGGTCCATTTTCTTCTGGGCTCGATTAGCCGTGCGCCCAAGGTTCTTTGGGCTTGATGCGGAGAAGAGTCGAGTTGTGTAGAGTGCCCCGCTTGGTGGAAGTGCATTTCCATCTGGCGGGATATTCTTGCGTGTACGGCCAAATTGGTGCAGCCCTGCAGGGATAATCTTCTCGAGAAGCCGTGTTTTCCGCGGTTATGGATTACTTGGTGAAAGTACTGGCTAACAAGTACTCAGGACAACTTAAACATAATGATCAAACATGTTACACCCAATGATTAATAACTTGACTAGTAATAGGTTGATGACACGATAACTTGATTCACCTTTAATGCAAATGTGTGAGTTATCCTCGGATTGCTTCTTTGGATAAGGGGCGAGATCCAGGATGGGTTTGTTTGAAGTTATCTTTCAGTTGGTTACAATCCTCGATCTTATCTTCTTTCTGTTAGCCGGAAGTGGTAGAATCTCTGTAGTTGGTTAGTGCAGCCAGTTGCAGCATCTTTTATATCCCCTCTCTTCCGTTGAACCCAAGGCATCTGTGCTTGGTGTTGACGGGTTACACTTTGGTGAACTGTGAGTCTTGCTTGCCAGTACGTTTATGTACTGACCCCTTTGGGGCTGTGGTTTCCGCAGACCTACGTTTCCGAGGATCTACATGGTGGCTACTACGTGGAGTATGACGAGACTGCTGACGAGTAGATAGCGGACCCGGGCAGGATCCGAGACTTCGTGGATGGGCTCCGTCTGTTTGTTCCCGGCCTCTTAGGCCTATTTGGTTCTTGTCTGTACTCAGACATGTTGAATGCTTCCGCTGTATTGTAATGATGTATTGTTGGGGCATGTGCCCTCTGAATGATTGTATTTGCTATCTCTGCTCTAATGAGAGCCATTTGCAACTTATTTCAATCTTTTGTGTCGTAGAGATCTGTTGTGATATCACTTGTTCAAACGCCGTTGACGTACCATGTGTGTATGTTTTGAAGTACGTCAATGGAAGTATCCTGATATCTATGGGATAGTTTACGTCGACGCTGAACAGATAGGGGTTGGTTGTCACTCATACGTGTGTTGGCCTACTCGTAAGAGGACGCGGGTGCCGGTAAGCCCCGTAATCCAATCTACTACTGTTCAACGGAACGACGAGTATCCTTTAGAAGTCCGGGTGCGACAGTTCCAGGGTCTTCTATGAAAATTTGGAGGGACAAGTTGGAATTTTCTTTTCCTTCAGGATCCTCTCTGTAAATGTAATCCACCGACAATGAAAACGCAGCTTCAGGGTCCTTCGAGACCCCTTTCCTTGTGCAAAAAAAAATGTGCATGTTTCTTTTCTAGAGCACTAGTGTTGGGTCTCTTTAGAATACACAACATTAAAACCGCTACATAAAGGTTTAAGGTCATGCTACCAAGTTTCTTTGATGTATTCATGTTAGTTGCTTATATATATCTTATATGGATATCGTATTTGTCAGAACAATCTCTCTGGACACTCTTGAGATAAGGTCTGAACTGTTGTGAATCATAAAGGGTGTTTTTTAACACTTTTCATTTGCTTTAAGTGCGAAAAGTGACAAATTGTCCTCGTGAGAAGCTCAAGAATTGGAGAAGGAAAAAAATAGCTCCTTGCCTTATCTTGAAGAAGTGTAAATCTGTCACTTCAAAGGACATCATAAAGAGTTTGACTTGCTGAAATTGATACTTATAGTCGGTTGTGTGACCAAATGTGGGGTGTCACACTTGGTCGTTTAACCAAGATCGGATATTTCACGGTACTTATGCGTTTGTCCTTTAATTTTTTTATCAGAAAATACATCAGGGGCAAAAGCGACTTCTTAGGCTCTGAGTTAACACCGTTAGCACTCAAAATATACTAGAGTGTCACATAAGGAAAGAAATTTATACCTAGTGTCATATAGGGAATACATATTTTTCCAGGTCCAAAAAAGGAATTAAAATTTCACTTAGTGTAAAAAAATGAATTATCTCTATCTTATCGTAATAATTATCAGGCAGGATATATCTCAGTTGTAAAATAAGATGTTTCGGGTTATGAGCTTTTCTTGCCCGATCAACCGAACGTTCATCGATTCCTCGACTCTATGTGAGCTACCTGTTATTTTTGAAGTGTCGTTAGCTACACATATGCTAGCCACCGGTTAATTAGTACACTGACTTAAGTTGTTGATTAATCTAATAGGATGGAACAAGCAAAAATAAATAAATAAATAATACGGGATAGGTGATGTGTAGTGGGCTCTAACTGTTTATTATGGGCTCCTTCGTAGGAGGTGGTGTCGGGCTTGTGAGCACTGCCATATGGGGCCTCTAGTTCACAATATGTTTGGCCCGTGAAGAAAAAGCCGCTTGTATTTTACTCAATACGGCTGCCTCACATGGTTTTCGTTCCCATTACCATTTGCCCCTTGTGGATGGATCTGCCATCGGGACGACGCCTCAGGCGCTCCTCGCCGCCGCCGCCAGAACATGGAGCTGTTGATCCACGCGAAGTAGATCGCATCAGCACGCTCCCCGATGACATGCTCCTCCAGATCCTCGCACGCCTCCGCAGCGCCCGCTCCGCGGCATGCGCCGGCGTCCTCGCGCACCGGTGGCGTTTCCTTTGGACTCGACTTCCAGATCTAGTCTTCCATGACGTCCCGGCTGGCAAGATCCAGGAGGCCCTCGCCCGCGTAGCCCTCCCTGGAATCTCCCTCCTTGACGTTCGTCTCCCCAGGTGCCGGACGCCGGTGGAGTGCAAGCTCGACGAATCCCGCGCCAAGTCACTTCTGCGTGCCGCCGCGCGGCTCTCGCCTAAGGTAATTGTGTTCACTCTATCGGATTGTCAATGCCATAAAGTGAAAGTAGGTCGTCCGGTAGACATCGTTCTGCCTCGCTTCCGCCATGCCACCTCAATCGAATTGGACACACATATCCTCCGCATCAAGCCCCCACCGACCGGCGAGCTCCCCTCCCTTGAGATGTTGTCCATCTCCGGAAACATCGTCGACATTGGTGACTTGCTGGACCGCTGTCCCCGGCTACACCAGCTTAGGGTCACCTTCCGCGGTGTAGATCTAGCCTCGCTCGAAGCGGGGCTCGCCACGCTGGAAGCGGCGGTTGCGCACGGACTCGTGGTGTCCCTCCTGGGCATCAATGGAAATTCCGGGAGACACAAAGTCAATGCCGCTCGCTTTGTCCCCATTCTTAGTGCTGCGACGAGGATCTACCCAATGGAGTTCATATTCACCAACAACTTCCATGAAGCTATTGATGTTGACATGCCCTACTTTCATCGTGCCACATCGATTGAGATGGACTTGTTTGCCGTCTGCTTCACACAGCTGCCGAATGAGAAGTTCTTGGCACTCGAGAGGCTATCTCTGTTGGGGGGTTGCGGGGTAGCCGACCTTAACACATTGGTCACCCGCTGCCCACGTCTACTTGTGCTTAAGGTGAATACAGATACATCAAGGTGCAACAGCGTAACAATCCACTCGACGTCGCTGCAGGAGCTTGATCTTGATCTCTTCGGGTACACCGAATGCCAGAGCATTGACATCGTCACTTCCATGCTTAAGAAACTAAAGCTCATTGTCTATGCCAATTTGGACCTTGTGGTGTCTATCTCGGCACCAATGGTGGAAACAGTCTCGTTGTTGCGTATGTATGGAAATGCAGAGTATCCTATTATGTTTGGTTTTTGGTTGCTCCACAACATTAGGGCAGAGAGGATAAATAGCAGTAAATCGGAAGATGATGGAGTGCTCAACGACAAAGGGGAAGTTGCATGTTCACAACTCTCCCGCTCCCATATCCTATCCTTGGACATATCTGCCCCTGTATGCCTCTTGTTTCTCCTCCTTTCAATTATGTATTGGATTTTCTTTCTAAATTAATATTACCACTCATAACATATATATCAAGCCAAACATTTTTTTCCAGATTCGTTTGTGTTTGGGTTCGGTGGTGAACATTGCGCAAGAGATGGAGAAATTTATGGTCACCAACATTTCTGTGATTGAGGTACATCTCAACCCAAGGGGGCATACTTTCGCATCATTTGTGTCTCGTCTCCTTAGTACGCGTCACATTCGAACTGCTGCACGAAGGCTTGCTGTCATCCTACCGGAGTGGTCCGAGGTAATTCTTCATGCTACTTACATATCTTACACATATACTATTTTAAAATACATTCTAAGGATTTTCATGCTCTAGGTGTCACAAACATCAAAATGTATTGTCAATTGTCCTTGTCAAGAGCCTGGGAACTGGAGGAGCAAAAGTATCTCCTTGACTCGTCTTGAAGAAGTGGAAATCTATTACTTCAGAGGAGGGGAACTTGAGATTGACTTTTTGGCATTGATATTAGGATGGGCACCAAGGCTTAAAAGAATGGCAATTAATCTGGCACATGAGATTAAACAAAGTGAGATAGGGAGTTGCGCCACAACTATATACAATACTTGTTTGGCATATCCATCTGTAAAATGCACTGTCTATCACAGCTCCAGTGAAACCTAGTCGTGTTGGAGTGGTCGCCGAATTATGTGGGATTTGTTTGTTTCCAACAAAAGAATGCTCCTAGAAACATGATTTTTTTTTTCCTTTATGGGGATACAAGATGTGTACTCTTGTCTTAATCTTAATAATTTGAGCATAATACCTATAATATTCCTTTGAGAAACTTATATTTTTTTACTCAATCCCTTTCATATTTTGCAAATTTATAGGGTGGTTTTGATGCATAGTATATAAGGAGATGATAAATATGTGCATGACCATGTTATTTCAGAGCTTCTCTACGTAGAAATAGAATTCCTAAGGGGTCCACTTCCTATTTTGTGCGAAGCTAAAGATTTAGATAGAAATATTTACTTATTTATGGAATGCTTGAGGTTTGGGGGAATATGAGAAGTGATGGTTTCTCAAAGATACCATCTTTGACTACAATTCAGATATTTTTTTTCCAAAAAAATAACGAGTCAGAGTTTATATATGCATGGTTGAATGGTATTAGTCGTAATGCTGTGCTCATATGGATTTTGGCGCCATCTCAAGGTTTTTCAGGTGTTCTTCTAATAATGGGTGTTAGAAGGACTCATGTCGGTGAG
Source organism: Alopecurus myosuroides (assembly GCA_028641055.1). Classification (NCBI taxonomy): domain Eukaryota; kingdom Viridiplantae; phylum Streptophyta; class Magnoliopsida; order Poales; family Poaceae; genus Alopecurus; species Alopecurus myosuroides. Next base: position 49,236,830 of record CM054061.1, read on the forward strand.
TGTGTAGCCGGTCGATTCCTACTAGAATGCGTATAATGGATAAGCAAAGAAGTTTATATATGGAATTTGACTATTGCGAGTGGGGCTACATATTCAGAAGATAAATAATGTTTTCTATGCAAGTGTGTGGATGTATTTGGGTGGTAATAATGGGAGGGGAAAATGTCATTAGAAGGGATTGAGGGAAACAAGAACAAGAAAAAATCTCAATGGTATGATTTATCTAATTCTAGTATTGAGCACTTGGGTCTAAGGAGTGAAACATTATCTAGTGGTACTTGATCTAACAACTATGTCGATCCTGATGAGGTGGAAGCACTGCGGAGGCTCGGTGTGGAGGGAGTCGAGGCCCGATCAATGGCATCACCTGGTCTCTTCATCTTTAGGTCAAAATTAAGCAGGATGATGCGACCAATGGCTCTACGAGGGCTCAATGTTGGCAGCAGCAAAACATCCTCCAAAATAAATCAATGTGCCCATTATGGTTTTCACTCTTCTTTCTCTTTGCTTGGTGTGTGAATGGATGAAAACACTAGAGAAGAGATGGAGAGTGAGTACATTGTGCGATACACTAGTCAAAGAGTCTGTCATCTCCCGGTTGAAAATGTAGTTCCATAGTCCATCTTTGAAGTGTCTAATTGCGACGAAACCATATCCGTCGATTTTACATGAATTATGAGAATCAACAGTTACAATGAGATCAAGGGTGTAAAACTGCAACATGGTGGAAGGGGGTACAATTGCATCACTCCAAACAAGCAAGTGTAGGGTACACATTGCTCTTAGTCTGCAACATGGTTAAATGGAAAGGACTTGTCAGGCGCGGCAGATAACATCAAAATGTCAAATCAGGCAGAGCAAATTAACGGTTAATAACAACCCAACCCCTATCTTGTAAAATTGCTTTCTAGAGCTAAGATGTAACATATGATGTATCTATATCTTTTTATTTGAACTGCGAGCTCAAGGCAGTAACTAAATTCCTCGAGAGAACCAGATATGTAAATGTGTAGATACGGTGAGCGAGAGGTCGACGTCGCAATGCAGTTCCATCGGCAGCCAAGCTCTCCGGAGGATGGCATCGTCCTGGCAGGCTTTCACGACATGAGAGATGGAGGGGGAGAGACCTTTGAACAGAACCCCATTTCGGTGTTTCCAAAGGTGCCAAAAGCAGAGCAGCCCGGGAAGCAGTCCGAGCCCAGAACCGGCGAGCGAATTGGCAGGAGAACATGATGTGCAGATGTCGCATTGCTGATGGGGCAGAGATCATCTTTAGCCTTTAAAATCACTTTCTTCACCAGGTTGGAACGGCATTGGATGCGATGCTGGACGAGGAGCCAGGTGAATAACTTACTTTGGAGGGGGCATAGTTTCTCCACACAAAGTCGAATAGGAGCGAGAGCTCCCCTCCGAACATCCGAAGCTTATAGAGGACAGACATCTGAAGTTTTCCGCCCGCGTGTCAGCCGAGAGGGAGGGAGCGACCACTGCAGCATCAGAAAGGAGCACGCTCTCGACTCTCGAGAGCAACCGCGAGCAGTAGAGGTTGGCGCTCAGCCGTCACGGAGAGGCGGGGAACCAGAATGCGCCTAACCGTGGCAGACTTGTCAGTACAGTGCGAGAAGAGGTCAGGCAACGCAGCCGTGCTCGTAAGGGACATCTCTCCCGCTGCTAAGTTTTGCCCGTGCAACTAAAACTTGCTTTGGATCGTGAAGAACCAGATGGCTAAGCAGAGTTCTACCGGAACTGGGCTTCAATCCAGCCTGCCTCTTCAGTTCTAGTTTCCCGTCTCAGTACCAAATCACACAATTTGGCCGTGATTTCATAAATGATACAGCACTGGTTAAATGTGGTGACGTCAACAAGGTCGTTGTAGTATAGTGGTAAGTATTCCCGCCTGTCACGCGGGTGACCCGGGTTCGATCCCCGGCAACGGCGCTTTTTTGCTTAATGCATTTGGTTCTCAGTTCGCGACAAGCCTCTAAATACAGCAATCTGGCAAATCAATCACAGTTCACACAGATGCATGGTCAAGCTCACCAGCACTTTTTCATCCATCTGCAGCTGCCCCAAGCATGTTATCATTCAAAACCATGCGAAAATTCTGATGAGCACTTGCAACAACAAGTACAGAGGACAGACGGAATCAGCACCCTCATTTTTATATTTATTACTTTTTTGTTTGAAAGGGAACACCCTCAAAATATTTATTGACGTTCCAAAACAAATAAAGTGGTATGAAAAAGATTGTGCCATGAAAAAGAAAGGGTTTGAAGAGCCTGAAGATTTGCTAGTTTCTTTTAGACTTTACTTTGTAATCGCTGTAGTCAATTCATGTATCTCTACCACGTATTATCTTCTATAATAAATATATTATGGTATTCACCATAAAAAAACCAACAAGTACACGCTTACGTCAAATAAGTAGGTAGATCTGTGGGTATCTAGCATGCCTCTGTATTTGCCACGGTATCTTGCTTTTCCTAGAGTACATATATACTCGTGGGAACCTCGTGAAAATTCAGTTGCAAGAACAGTGTTGAACCGACCGAGTGCAATTTGTAACAGGAGACGACACGGACAGCAGCTCAGGAGCCACGGAAGAAACCGTTTGTCCATGTCCCTGCCCCTGGTACAAGCACGCTGAACTGAGCTGCGACAGTACAAAGGCCATATACAAGAGATAACGACAGGAGGATGACCGGATGACCCTGCCTGCTACTGCTAGCTAGCTGCTGCGGTCTCTACCGAGAGCAAGCGGGGCAGCGCTGTCAGTGACACCAGACGGGCATTCAGAAAGCGAAAGGGGGAGAACGAGGACTGTCCATGGCCATGCGCGACGTGCAGGGCGCAGAGCACGGAGGACGCAGGCGTGGCATGCATGCTCACCCTGCGTAGCCGCTGAATATTCCCTGCAGCAGCCAGAGTAGGCCCGGAGTTAAGAGGCACGGACAGGACAAGGCAACCCCACGGCCGCAGCACTGGCTCCGCCGTGCCTTTTGTCTACGCTGTCCTACGCAACGCATGCACAAGAGCAGTGGAGGAGGAAGAAGGGGGCTCCATCTACGCGGACGGAGGCCGTCCGTGCTACGCAAGCAGCCCTGCTGCATCGATGCAGAACGGCTCTGCCGACTGTCGCCCCGCTGTGGCAGCCAAGCTAGCTGCAAGTGCGAACCAGTAGCCCCATCTCGGCTCTGGCAGCTCCGTAGACCAGAGTACTCCGGGCTTTTACTTGTTCTGACGGCGTGCGCGCAGAGAGAAATTAAGCGCATCTGCATTTCCAGAGATGCCCCGAGACCCTTCGCCAAACCTCGGACCATGACGGCTGACGCCTCGATTCCCCACAAGCTCGCACTATCTGCATCCATGCGCTAGCTCCTCTGCTCACGGAGGAGACATAGAGAGCTTGCCGCCGGCAGTGGGAGCGAACGCCCGGCCGCCGCTTCACCTATCGTTTTTCTTTTTTGAAATACTAGTATAATTGCACGTGCAACGCACGGTATTTTCGGTATATCCCGATCCACATATTGCAAATCTCAATCGAGAAAAAATATAGTAAATTAATATCATCAACCATATATTCTCTTGAGAACCAAACTATAGTTGGATGGCTACGAGGTTGGATGGCTACGAGTTGTGGAGATAGCCTCAACCCCGTGTAAGGTTTGGTCAACGCCTTCAAGTCGACCTCATAGTGGAAACGAGCATCTCCCTCACCGGAGAAGCTCAAGGAGAATAAGGTGTGCACATCCGTGCTATTGAGGAGCGCCTAGGTGGCTCCCCACCTCTCCAACGAAGACGTACTTCCCTTGGGAAGGAACTTCGGTAATCACACCGGTGTCTCCTTGTGCTTCGGTTATTTCTATACTCTAGCTCGTTACTTATGCATTTACCTTTGTGATAGCCATCGTGCTTGAAGTCATCTATCTTGCAATCTCATAGTTGTATATCATGCCTAGCATAAGTTGTTGGTGCACATAGGTAAACCTAGCTTTGCATAGGTTTTGTGCTTGATAAATTAAACGCTAGTTTTATTCGCATTTACTCAAGCCTAAACCGTAATTATTTTAAAGCGCCTATTCACCCCCCCTCTAGGAGGCATCCTTATACTTTCAGCATCTCCTTGGTGTCGTTGGTAAGGCACCCAATCAACCTCCTATGGATGACCCTCTTCGTTGGATCAGCGCCGGCAATCGGCTTCTTGTCGATCCCAAGTGGCAAGTTCCCCGGTGGTGGAGGAGAAGGCCAACAGTGTGGTCTGGCTGTTCGACACGGCAAGGGAAAGACAACCTGGACCCGATTGCTTTTTCTCATTTTGTTCCAGGGTCTTCTATGAAAATTTGGAGGGACAAGTTGGAATTTTCTTTTCCTTCAGGATCCTCTCTGTAAATGTAATCCACCGACAATGAAAACGCAGCTTCAGGGTCCTTCGAGACCCCTTTCCTTGTGCAAAAAAAATGTGCATGTTTCTTTTCTAGAGCACTAGTGTTTGGTCTCTTTAGAATACACAACATTAAAACCGCTACATAAAGGTTTAAGGTCATGCTACCAAGTTTCTTTGATGTATTCATGTTAGTTGCTTATATATATCTTATATGGATATCGTATTTGTCAGAACAATCTCTCTGGACACTCTTGAGATAAGGTCTGAACTGTTGTGAATCATAAAGGGTGTTTTTTTAACACTTTTCATTTGCTTTAAGTGCGAAAAGTGACAAATTGTCCTCGTGAGAAGCTCAAGAATTGGAGAAGGAAAAAAATAGCTCCTTGCCTTATCTTGAAGAAGTGTAAATCTGTCACTTCAAAGGACATCATGAAGAGTTTGACTTGCTGAAATTGATACTTATAGTCGGTTGTGTGACCAAATGTGGGGTGTCACATTTGGTCGTTTAACCAAGATCGGATATTTCACGGTACTTATGCGTTTGTCCTTTAATTTTTTTTATCAGAAAATACATCAGGGGCAAAAGCGACTTCTTAGGCTCTGAGTTAACACCGTTAGCACTCAAAATATACTAGAGTGTCACATAAGGAAAGAAATTTATACCTAGTGTCATATAGGGAATACATATTTTTCCAGGTCCAAAAAAGGAATTAAAATTTCACTTAGTGTAAAAAAATGAATTATCTCTATCTTATCGTAATAATTATCAGGCGGGATATATCTCAGTTGTAAAATAAGATGTTTCGGGTTATGAGCTTTTCTTGCCGGATCAACCGAACGTTCATCGATTCCTCGACTCTATGTGAGCTACCTGTTATTTTTGAAGTGTCGTTAGCTACACATATGCTAGCCACCGGTTAATTAGTACACTGACTTAAGTTGTTGATTAATCTAATAGGATGGAACAAGCAAAAATAAATAAATAAATAATACGGGATAGGTGATGTGTAGTGGGCTCTAACTGTTTATTATGGGCTCCTTCGTAGGAGGTGGTGTCGGGCTTGTGAGCACTGCCATATGGGGCCTCTGGTTCACAATATGTTTGGCCCGTGAAGAAAAAGCCGCTTGTATTTTACTCAATACGGCTGCCTCACATGGTTTTCGTTCCCATTACCATTTGCCCCTTATGGATGGATCTGCCATCGGGACGACGCCTCAGGCGCTCCTCGCCGCCGCCGCCAGAACATGGAGCTGTTGATCCACGCGAAGTAGATCGCATCAGCACGCTCCCCGATGACATGCTCCTCCAGATCCTCGCACGCCTCCGCAGCGCCCGCTCCGCGGCATGCGCCGGCGTCCTCGCGCACCGGTGGCGTTTCCTTTGGACTCGACTTCCAGATCTAGTCTTCCATGACGTCCCGGCTGGCAAGATCCAGGAGGCCCTCGCCCGCGTAGCCCTCCCTGGAATCTCCCTCCTTGACGTTCGTCTCCCCAGGTGCCGGACGCCGGTGGAGTGCAAGCTTGACGAATCCCGCGCCAAGTCACTTCTGCGCGCCGCCGCGCGGCTCTCGCCCAAGGTAATTGTGTTCACTTTATCGGATTGTCAATGCCATAAAGTGAAAGTAGGTCGTCCAGTAGACATCGTTCTGCCTCGCTTCCGCCATGCCACCTCAATCGAATTGGACACACATATCCTCCGCATCAAGCCCCCACCGACCGGCGAGCTTCCCTCCCTTGAGATGTTGTCCATCTCCGGAAACATCGTCGACATTGGTGACTTGCTGGACCGCTGTCCCCGGCTACACCAGCTTAGGGTCACCTTCCGCGGTGTAGATCTAGTCTCGCTCGAAGCGGGGCTCGCCACGCTGGAAGCGGCGGTTGCGCACGGACTCGTGGTGTCCCTCCTGGGCATCAATGGAAATTCCGGGAGACACAAAGTGAATGCCGCTCGCTTTGTCCCCATTCTCAGTGCTGCGACGAGGATCTACCCAATGGAGTTCATATTCACCAACAACTTCCATGAAGCTATTGATGTTGACATGCCCTACTTTCATCGTGCCACATCGATTGAGATGGACTTGTTTGCCGTCTGCTTCACACAGCTGCCGAATGAGAAGTTCTTGGCACTCGAGAGGCTATCTCTGTTGGGGGGTTGCGGGGTAGCCGACCTTAACACATTGGTCACCCGCTGCCCACGTCTACTTGTGCTTAAGGTGAATACAGATACATCAAGGTGCAACAGCGTAACAATCCACTCGACGTCGCTGCAGGAGCTTGATCTTGATCTCTTCGGGTACACCGAATGCCAGAGAATTGACATCGTCACTTCCATGCTTAAGAAACTAAAGCTCATTGTCTATGCCAATTTGGACCTTGTGGTGTCTATCTCGGCACCAATGGTGGAAACAGTCTCGTTGTTGCGTATGTATGGAAATGCAGAGTATCCTATTATGTTTGGTTTTTGGTTGCTCCACAACATCAGGGCAGAGAGGATAAATAGCAGTAAATCGGAAGATGATGGAGTGCTCAACGACAAAGGGGAAGTTGCATGTTCACAACTCTCCCGCTCCCATATCCTATCCTTGGACATATCTGCCCCTGTATGCCTCTTGTTTCTCCTCCTTTCAATTATGTATTGGATTTTCTGTCTAAATTAATATTACCACTCATAACATATATATCAAGCCAAACATTTTTTTTCCAGATTCGTTTGTGTTTGGGTTCGGTGGTGAACATTGCGCAAGAGATGGAGAAATTTATGGTCACCAACATTTCTGTGATTGAGGTACATCTCAACCCAAGGGGGCATACTTTCGCATCATTTGTGTCTCGTCTCCTTAGTACACGTCACATTCGAACTGCTGCACGAAGGCTTGCTGTCATCCTACCGGAGTGGTCCGAGGTAATTATTCATGCTACTTACATATCTTACACATATACTATTTTAAAATACATTCTAAGGATTTTCATGCTCTAGGTGTCACAAACATCAAAATGTATTGTCAATTGTCCTTGTCAAGAGCCTGGGAACTGGAGGAGCAAAAGTATCTCCTTGACTCGTCTTGAAGAAGTGGAAATCTATTACTTCAGAGGAGGGGAACTTGAGATTGACCTTTTGGCATTGATATTAGGATGGGCACCAAGGCTTAAAAGAATGGCAATTAATCTGGCACATGAGATTAAACAAAGTGAGATAGGGAGTTGCGCCACAACTATATACAATACTTGTTTGGCATATCCATCTGTAAAATGCACTGTCTATCACAGCTCCAGTGAAACCTAGTCGTGTTGGAGTGGTCGCCGAATTATGTGGGATTTGTTTGTTTCCAACAAAAGAATGCTCCTAGAAACATGAATTTTTTTTCCTTTATGGGGATACAAGATGTGTACTCTTGTCTTAATCTTAATAATTTGAGCATAATACCTATAATATTCCTTTGAGAAACTTATATTTTTTTACTCAATCCCTTTCATATTTTGCAAATTTATAGGGTGGTTTTGATGCATAGTATATAAGGAGATGATAAATATGTGCATGACCATGTTATTTCAGAGCTTCTCTACGTAGAAATAGAATTCCTAAGGGGTCCACTTCCTATTTTGTGCGAAGCTAAAGATTTAGATAGAAATATTTACTTATTTATGGAATGCTTGAGGTTTGGGGGAATATGAGAAGTGATGGTTTCTCAAAGATACCATCTTTGACTACAATTCAGATACTTTTTTTCCAAAAAAATAACGAGTCAGAGTTTATATATGCATGGTTGAATGGTATTAGTCGTAATGTTGTGCTCATATGGATTTCGGCGCCATCTCAAGGTTTTTCAGGTGTTCTTCTAATAATGGGTGTTAGAAAATTAGGACTGATGTCGGTGAGTGTGTAGCCGATCGATTCTTACTAGAATGCGTATAATGGATAATGAAAGGAGTTTATAAATGGAATTTGACTATTGTGAGTGGGGCTACATATTCAGAAGATAAATAATGTTTTGTATGCGAGTGTGTGGATGTACTTGGGTGGTAATAATGGGAGGGGAAAATGTCATTAGAAGGGATTGAGGGAAACAAGAACAAGAAAAAATCTCGATGGTATGATTTATCTAATTCCATTATTGAGCACTTGGGTCTAAGGAGTGAAACATTATCTAGTGGTACTTGATCTAACAACTATGTTGATCCCGATGAGGTGGAAGCACTGCGGGGGCTCGGTGTTGAGGGAGTCGAGGCCCGATCAATGCCATCACCTGGTCTCTTCATCTTTAGGTCAAAATCAAGCAGGATGGTGCGAGCAATGGCTCTACGAGGGCTCAATGTTGGCAGCAGCAAAACACCGTCCAAAATAAATCAATGTGCCTATTATGATTTTCACTCTTCTTTCTCTTTGCTTGGTGTGTGAATGGATGAAAACACTAGAGAAGAGATGGAGAGTGAGTACATTGTGCGATACACTAGTCAAAGAGTCTGTCATATCCCGATTGAAAATATAGCCCCATAGTCCATCTTTGAAGTGTCTAATTGTGGCGAAACCATATCCGTCGATTTCATAGGAATTATGAGAATCAGCGATTACAATGGGATCAAGGGTGTAAAGTTGCAACATGGTGGAAGGGGGCACAATTGCATCACTCCAAACAAGCAAGTGTAGGGTACACATTGCTCTTAGGCTGCAACATTGTTAAATGGAAAGGACTTGTGAGGCGCGGTAGATAACATCAAAATGTCAAATCAGGCAGAGCAAATTAACAGTTAATAACAACCCAACCCCTATCTAGTAAAATTGCTTTCTAGAGCTAAGATGTAACATATGATGTATCTATATATTTTTATTTGAACTGCAAGCTCAAGACAGTAACTAAATTCCTGAGCGAGAGGTCGACGTCGCAATGCAGTTCCATCGGCAGCCAAGTTCTCCAGAGGATGGCATCGTCCTGGCAGGCTTTCACGACATGAGAGATGGAGGGGGAGAGACCTTTGAACAGAACCCCATTTCAGTGTTTCCAAAGGTGCCAAAAGCAGAGCAGCCCGAGAAGCAGTCCGAGCCGAGAACCGGCGAGCGAATTGGCAGGAGAACATGATGTGCGCGGCCGTTTCAGATGTCGCATTGCAGACGGGGCAGAGATCATCTTCAGCCTTTAAAATCACCTTCTTCGCCAGGTTGGAACGGCGTTGGATGCGATGCTGGACGAGGAGGCGAAGAACTTACTTTGGAGGGGGCATAGTTTCTCCACACAAAGTCGAGGTGGCGCGAGAGCTTCCCTCCGAACATCCGGAGCTGATAGAGGGCAGACGTCTGAAGTTTTCCGCCCGCATGGCAGCGGAGAGGTAGGGAGCGACCATCTGCAGCATCAGAAGGAGCACGCTCTCGAGCGCAGCCGCGGGCAGTAGAGGCTGGCGCTCAGCTGTCACGGAGAGGCGAGGAACCAGAAAGGCGTCCAGGCCAACCTCCAGGACAGTGCAGTGCGAGAAGAGGTCAGGCAACGCAGCCGTGCTCGTAAGGGACATCTGTTGTTGCCAGAACAGTGTTGAACGAGCCACGGAAGAAACCGTTTGTCCATGTCCATGCGCGACGGGCAGGGCGCAGAGCACGCACAACGCATGCATGCTCACCCTGCAGCAGCCAGAGTAGGTCCGGCCAGTGCTGCGGCCGTGGGTTGGCTACGCTGTCCTGTCCGTGCCTCCTAACTCCGTTGCCCTACGCAACGCATGCACAAGAGCAGTGGAGGAGGAAGAAGGGGGCTGCATTTAAACTACGGAGGCCGTCAGTGCTACGCAACCAGCCCTCCATCTCGTCCCTGGCGGCTCCGTAGACGAGAGACTACTCCGGGCTTTTACTTGTTCTGACGCTACTTGGGCGTGCGCGCAGAGAGAAATTAAGCGCATCTGCATTTCCAGAGATGCCCCGAGACCCTTCGCCAGATAACAATTTCCCTCAAGATCGACCGATTGGTTCTGCGTTACGGTTCTAAAATGGCGGTTCAAACTATACGACTGTACCCGCAGATCTTCAAACTTTTTTAAGAGATAAAGAAAATCTGTGCATTTGTCGGAATATGTACCACCAAAACGTCAACATCATGCTTCTTCGGACCACTTTGGGATGAACTCCATGCAAATATTTTGAGCACATATATATCAATCAAACCGAACGCACAGAAAAAAACAAAAATCTACTCCATGGAAATCATCTAAAAAAAAGTCTACGTACATGCATTTTTACATAAATGGAATTCATCTACTCCCTCCGTCACAAATTAATTGTCACAAAGTTGGACAAAAGTAGATGTATCTAATACTAAAACATGTCTAGATATATCTATTTTTTTTTTCAACTTTGAGACAATTAATTTGGGATAGAGGGGTATTTTGGAACGGAGAGAATAGCTACGAGAGTACTAAATCAGCCGCCAGTAACTTTCGGATACCTAGGGAGAGATATATACTAAATCTCGGACCATGACGCCTCGATTCCCCCCACAAGCTCGCACTATCTGCGTCCGCGCGCTCACTCCTAGTTTCGGGCATTCACATCACAGAGCAAAGCATGATCCGGCAAGGACCCCTGGAGACAGAATCCAAGCCAACACTCTGCCTCAAAACAACCCGGCGCTGCTCCCTTCATCCGGTTCCAGCCACAACTCCCTCTCTCACAAACTGTACATGCTCGCAACCAAACTAGACAAGATGGATATATATATCACAAACATTAATTTCGCATGATTTTCTAAGACCATCTACTCTGACTAAACCATGCACGAACATCAACTTATTATAAACCACATCAACAAACTTATACCAAAGGCCATCATCAGGTACCACACAAGTTATTACTCAGAAGCACACCAGTGCCGATATCTTCGTTGCAGACCATCGACTTGGCTCAGACACTAACAAGTCAGCTTAAAAATCATACCTCAGCTACTACCACACATGCCAACTAGGCAAGTGAAAACCAACGGCATCACCCTCCACTGCAACTCACCTGCAGATAACAGAAAAAGGACATCATTCCCACTTGACCCGCACAAACACATAAGAGATCTGCAGGCTTCTAAAAAAAAGGAAATAACAACCGTAAATTCTCGATCCGGAAATAAGCATTAACAGATCAATATTCTCCTTTATGCATTGCAAATAGCAAGCAGAAACAAAACATATGGTACATGTAATCAGACATCCTTTTGTGCCTGTCCAAGACAGAAACTGCACGGACAGACAAAACGACAGCACATGAATGTTGTTTGACTTGTGCCTCATGCAAAGCAGGAGTACATTGTGCATCTTTCAGCACCAATTTGCAACTGCCCTACACTAACATAACTTCGCTTCCCCACAAAATTCGAACCTGGCAACATAACCAAATCACTTGTGGTAGCACGCTACAATTAATCTAGTGGTGCCGTCATGGCCTCGATGTTTCTCGGAAGAGAAAAGGGTGGTTTTGCCTCAAACCACGCGGATAAATACTCAGCATGTTAAATCACACAAAAGCCAATTGATCTGGGTGATTAAGGATGCTTGCATTCATTACAACACTATCCCCTAGGATGGATATGAAGAAACAAGTAAAGCAACCTTTCTTTTTATTCACCAAGTAGCAGCAACTACAATAAGCAAGCTGATGGATTGAATAGCAAGAAGAAGATATGTTTGCTTGCTTATTTTGGGCTATTTGGATGTGAGTTATCAAATCGATTGTCATCAATAAAAAAGAAAAAATCATCCCAGATATTACGCATTAGCAGATCAAGGTTCTCCTTCATGGATTGCAAATAGCAAGCATAAAAAAACATACATGTAGACATCATTTTGTGCATGTCCATGATTGAAACTGTAGACACAAATAACAAATGGGAGCAAGCGACTAAAATAACCTAGCTGATGGATTGAATGTCAAGAAACATATATGTCTGCTTGCTTATTCATGTTGTTTGGATGTGAGTTGCAAAATTGATTGTCGTCAACAAAAAGAAAAGGCTACTCTCCTATCCATATTAATCCATCAACATCCTAGTGAAGCTGGTATTTACATTTTTTTTTCTCTCTATCCAAACAGTAAGCACACAAACTCACACCAGTCGCCAGGCTTCAAGATTGACAGGGTCACAACTGATATTACTGCAAACCAATTTTAGCTCAAGTTTTGCCATGTACAGAAAATTGTTACCACAAAGCTCACGGGGAATCTACCATCTACGAAGATAAGCATATAAAAAGCCATGGCATGACGGTCAATCGGTCATAGCTCAGAGCAGGGAGAATTGTTAACCTGAGACAGATTGTAGGCGATGCAGATCTCAGTTTGCACCGGGGTTGCATCGTCGCATCTGGGGCCAGAGAAGCCCTAGCGCCCGCCTCTACATCAGGGTCCTGCCTGGTATCCAATAGCGGCGAAATAACCAGGCGCCAGCCAGCCGCTCTCATGTACAGCTCAACGCCGACGATTCGTCAATGGCAGGCACCTATTTGCCGCCTCTCTTGAGTTGCGCCTGCTGCAGGGTACACCCACCGTACACGACCGAGTTCCCCGTCGCGGCAGCGCCACCCTGGCACTCAGCCGCCCCCGCGTCCGGCCGGAAGCAACAGCCCGGGGACACCAGCAGGAGTTTGATGAGGCAATCCTTGATCTCCTTGTATGGACGCCGCAAGGAGATCAGATCGGTAGCTTACCGTGAGGAAGGTGGGTAGCTCGACACGGACGGATCGTAGCCGTTGAGGAGCCCCCCATCTACAGCGCCGGCTTCAGCCTCGGTTACTGCTGCTGCTCGGGTGCCCTGCGGTCGCCGTATCGACAGAACACGTGAGCAGAGCAGCAATACAGAGGACGGACTGAGGAACAGAGGAGACGACGCATAGTAGGAGGAGGAGGGACTGACCAAGAAACTCGAGTGGGGGGACTGACCAAGAAACTCGAGTGTGGGGGGGGGGGGGGGGGGGGGGGCGGCGTCGATCTACCGGTAGAAGCCCTATTTGGTGGCCGGTGACCGAGGAGGCAAGGAGAGGCGACGCCCACGCTTGATGCCTCGGCCGCTGCTGCTGATGACACTCCTTAGGTGCCCTGTCGCCGAACGGACAAGAGGCGTGAGAAGAGCAACAATGGCGAAGACAGACTGAGGAACAGAGGAGACAACGACGCATAAGATGGGGGGCTGAGAAGATGGGTGACGGCCTAGACCTACCGGTAGAAGCCCTCCTTGACGGCGACGGAGCCGGGGTGGGGAGCCTCAGACTTGGGAGGCAAGGGCCGGCGACACCCGCGCTTCATGTCGAGGACGAGCAGCGACGCCCACGCTGTCGTTCTCGAGCCGGAGAGGAGTAGGACGGGCTCCGGGGCGACGGGAGAACGACGCTGCTATGGATCCACCGCCGGGCGGAGAAGAGCCGCGTTCGGCTGGGACGAGGGGAAGCCTGGTCGGCCCGCCATAAGCGAGCGCCGCCGTCGGGCTCCGCGGCGAAAATACGCATTTTTTGGAGGCCGTCGCCCTCTCCTAGACAGCTCCGGCGGTCATCGGAGGGTAGGCGGAGCGCCGCTGCGAGGGGGGAAAGGAAGCGGCAGCACCCGGGACTGAGGAAGACGGCACCCGGGACTGAGGAAGACGTCGCGAAGATAGAACGAAAAGGCCGCGCGATGGGGGTTGGCGCTTGGGAGTTACTAACCCTAACTCCTAGCTGGTCGGGTGGGCTGGATTCGATCTGGGCCAACAACAACTCTTCTGGACAATTCGGCCGAGCAGACACTTCATAGCCCGTTTCCAATTTTTTTTTTTACTAACTCTGAGTGCATATTCTCAAAAACAAAAACAAAAAAAAAAACTCTTAGTGCATACAATTTCTCTGACACCTATATCAAGTTGTTCACGATAACTCTACGTAGATTATTTTGATGAGTTGATTGAGTTGGCCGACACTCTTCTCGTGTAGACCCCTCACGCTAGATAATAATGGGCATGAAATAATAGTCGTCCGGAGTAGTATATCAATCTGGCGGAGGGCGCTGTAAAAGCGTCACCTTCGTAATTTATGTTGACAACTAAAGAACAAATGAACCACTCAGATCTTTATTTTCTTAGGTTTATATAATATATCTCGTGACTCAATTTTAACCTAAATCTCCTTTTGTCGATGGTTTCCATTCCTCCCTTTTCCCACCTTCCATTCTTTCAACAAACAAAAAATCTCAAAATAATGTGTGACGAATAAACTAGCAACCAATATTAACCAAAGACCGAGGTAAGGGGAAAACATCCACAATCTCGAGTCGGTCATCCAGTCCCGCATACATCCCTCTAGATCGTATGCACATCCATCGTTCATTTGAACAGTATACACCCACTTTTTCCCAACGGAACCTCTCTCTCGGTCGGCCTCACATACAACTCTATTGGACATCGGGTTAGGCATACACCTCTCTCGCTCGTTCAGCCCCACATAAACCTCTCTTGGATATCCCGGTAGGCAGACACCTCTCTCGGGTATTTGGACCCACATACATCTCTCTTGCTCGGTCGGTCCTGCGTACACCTTTTCTCGTTCGACCGGACTCACATACACCTGTCACAAACGTCTAGTCTCTTCTCTCCTATCTAAAAGAAAAGTTTGGTTCCTTCAACCGTCAACAGCACGTCCTGTCGTCAACATTCGCCACTTCTTCGCCCCACTCCATTGCTTCGTCGCGTTTCGTCCATCTCCGTGTTTTCGTTTTAATCCCTCTTTTTTCTGTGAATGAACCCGTACTCCAAGCTGGCTCTAACCAAAAAATCATCCCAGATCTGGATCTCGCACGTCCGCGCCACCCGGCTCCTATCCTCCCGGCCTTCTTCTCTCCGGCCACCCTCCAGACCGCGCTCTCCAAGGCGCTCACGCGTTCGTCAGCTGGCTTGCGCAGCATGATACGGAGTTCCCGGAGGCGGATGCGCTTCGAGCACGCCGAGTACGCTCTCTGCGCCGGCGGGCCAAAGATAGGAGCCCCATTCGACTACGCCAGCCCTCATGTACCCAGGTCGACGGATCTGTTGGGCGTGGGCGTGGGCGTGAAACAGCTGTCGCTTGGAGTGCAGGCTACCTCCCCGAGGATTGTGACCCAAGGGGCTTCAGAACTGGAGCATGTGTTCTTCTATGACCTTCAGATTGAATAGGGCACCAAGTTCGCATCCAGAAGAGATGGAATACGAGGACCCCTTTCGGCCACGAGCTCACGGAATTAAATTTCCTGCGAGTCAACAACAAAGTATGAGGCCATCACCTCCCCCTTTCTTCCCCTCTTATCTTATTTGATCTTAGGCTCAGTCCTTGGTTGGATTCGTTTTCTTCATAAAATCTCTGGTTTGTGCTGTGAGGGGTGATTATTACATCACAATCAATTCGCAAGCCCTATATTTTTTTAACAATGATTGATATGAACAATTTTAGAACGGATTTGATGCTGCATGTAGATAGTGAAGGTAAACAAATCTGGAGCTTGCCTAGCCTCTCTATACGTAACACAAAATCTGCAACTATGTAGCCTCTGTGCATGGCCTGCTGAAGTATTACCAAGATGTGGAACTCTCTATTCTCTAATTGCATATAAAACCGATTTAGTTGTTGAGTTATCTGTCATTATTGTATTTTAGCTAAATCATCAATATCCCTCTCAGAACTTCCGAAGTTTTAACATACCCCTCTCTGAACTTTTGAAGTCTGAACATTATTATTATTTCGTCAGAATACTGTTTCGAACTTGCGGCAGGTAGAAATAACCTTGATCAGTGTTGATTTGGTGATGACTTATCTTACAGCTTGCTGGGCTAGCGCTTGAGATCATTGAGCTCTACCCTGTACTATGGAGAAGAAGAGGAAGCAGCTTCTGCCGCCACGACACTTTGCACTGACGTACAAACTACTCCATCTTATGTGAGGTGGCGTGTTCGCTCTCCATAACCTGTTTGGAGTGCTCTTTCTTGAGAATGGAATCGGAGTCTACCTTAAGGAGAAATAGAGTACTGTGAATATGCATTTTTGTTACTGCCCATTTAAGTGAGGAATAGGAAGTAGCTGTTTCCAATAATAACTCTGGTTGCCCAATAGGACTCAGCGTGTCTAGGCTCCTATCTACTGGGATTGGCCAATTTCTAACAAGTAACAGGACTGGAAAAGAATGATCTGTGTCATCTGGTTCCAATACTGGTTTGTATTACAGGCAATCACATTACATGAATTTTACTCTTCCATGTAGGCTAATTTTGCATAAATTTTGGACTAGAAGAGTCATGCGTTCTTGATTTACAAAATAGAACTCCATCCGTGAAGTTTCATTAGTTTTTCATGTGCGTCTCAGTTAACCCATTGAGAGAAGGGGTGTCTCGCTAGCACATGGCCTCAAGATATTACTCTGTGACAATGCCTTAGTTGAGGCATGGTGGGAAATAATGCAAGGAAGTTGCACGCTGCCGTCGTCCTACAAAGTAAGTGTGGATTTGTTTCTCTCCTCTGCTCAGTGTTTGCCGGCGGACAAGTTAAAATCATGTTAATTCATAGTGTTGTTAACTTTTTTGGTTTCAGATTTGGTCAAGAGTGGAAGTTAATTGAGGAGTATGAAATATTCTCGAGTTAAATTACGATTTACAATCTATGAAGCATTCTGGAGTTAATTTGGATAAATCTTAATGGAGAGGGAAAGCTCAAAGCATTCTTTTACATGTGCTTTTATTTCATTCCTAGGAGCATAGGGCATGCCATTTTCATTTTTTTAATATATTATTTAGTAGTAGCACATTTACATCTAGAGCTCTTACTTATGATGCTTTTGAATGTGTGTATGGAAACTGATCTTGTTGTTTTGGTCCATAAAAAAAGCATAAATCATGTTCTCACTATCATGTTGTGATCCGTCGGTCATGACATTACTGTAAATTAGGCAAGTTGGTAATGATCCAAATCCATTTTTGATTGTAATCAGATGATTTGCTTGGCCTGATTTTAACTGATTTTGGTTGACAGATATTCAATTCCTTGGCCTACATCGCCCTCGAGTCCATTTGTGTACCGGAGGCAGCGAAGAAGCATGTCGCATTAGGATTCTAGACTGGGCCTAATAGATTTAAGTAACCAAGGGGAAGAAATAATTCTTTGTAAAGATTATTGCATGTCTCTGAGTTGTGTATGCTCAAGGAAACATTTAGATTTGAACAAGTTGTTTATGAGATGTTTGTTATTAGCTTGCACTTGGTGTTTTTTTAATATCTCTGATTAGTAATATATGTTAATGTTAATTTGTGCGCAATGAGGGTTAAATATCACATGTTGTACATGCCAACCCTTTTGTTTCTGCAGAGATATATATTCCCTTAAATTTGACATACTTGATTTAGTGTTAACCAGTTTATCCCAATAACATTTTATTGATATTACCATGGTTGACCAATTTTTGGGAGTTCCATGTCATGTCTTTAATTTGACTAAAATTTGCTTTTGAAGACTTTGGTGCCGCTAATGTTGGAGAGGATGATCGAATAGGCGCTATGCATCCGTAAATTGACGAACAATTTGTTTTTCTTACACTTCTTCCTCTAATCCCTGACCCTCTTTGAGGGAGGTAATTATTTTGTACTTTCCTGGAGTGTGGTGAGGTGGCAATGACAACAGTGAGTAAGTTTGTTTTTCTCACCCGTTGCAACGCACGGGCATGTACCTAGTCCCATATAAAATTATCTTGGCCATCCGCAGCCGCCTACACTCTCTCAGTCGCCCGGACTCACATACACCTCTCCCGGTCATCCAACCCCACATGCTCTTCTCTCGACCATCTGCTCATGCATTCAACTCTCATCCTGGTCATTCGGTACCACATACATCTGTCTCACGGGTCGTCAGATACATATCTATCGGTCATCTGAACAACCATACCTCTGTCGGTCGACCGGACCTTTTCTTCGGAATTCGAATGGTGCCTTCATGACACCTAGGGGGAATCACACCAGCTTTGATGTCTTAGACTAGGGTGACGAGGTGTGCACCGGTCTTGGCATGTTTCACCATCTCCAACGAGCAAAGCGGAGAGGGAAAGCCAACGAGTTGCACGCCAGACATCAGCCATGACTTACATTGTCAGTCTTCAACGACCCGTCGTCCTAACGAGGAGTCTATACACCTTAAGGAAACGGTGTCCGTTTGATGTGTTTAGCTTATCCACCGCGATGATGACTTCACTAGAAAGCCTATGCATGACTAATTGACATGTATAAGAGTGAGGCCAAGGATATGTACATACAAAATGATAGCACGGATTTGCATGCATGGTCATTCGCTAGGAGAGCAATTAGCTCTTTCTCGCCATAGATTAAGGTACATAGTTTATATTAACTCGAACAACATGGGGCTAGTAACAGCTGAACAACCTTATTAGATGCTTTTGTTGCACCGTACTATTACTAAAAGGAAAGTCCCTCGTAATTTCATGCATGCATGGGCCTAGAAACTCCAACCGAAGTTTGTTGTATAGTCCATGCAAATGCCACGTTAAATCCTGGTTACATTTACATACTATATGTAGCACTAAATTATTACTAAAAGGAAAGTCCCTCGTAATTTCATGCATGCATGGGCCTAGAAACTCCAACCGAAGTTTGTGTATAGTCCATGCAAATGCCACGTAAAATCCTGGTTACATTTACATACTATATGTAGCACTAAATTATTGGTATTAATTTTCATTACCATTTTTCCTTTTTCATGTGCGCCACTCCGCTCTTGGGCGACTCAGGTGGCGATGAAACCCTAGCGCCCTAGACTCCTCTCCTTCCCTTTTCTGCCTCTAGAGGCACCCCCAGGAAAGCCGGCGTGCGGCTACCAAGGATAGTGGCGGCGGGGATCTCGCGGCTTCGGTGCAGTGACGGAGGACTTCAACATCGAAGGCGGCAGCCTCGGGGGATGTCGGAGGCGTCAGCCCTGGCGGTGATGTTGTCCATCATTCTCCGTTGTGCGGGTGGCAAGGGTGGGCGGTGGTGCGAGGTTACGACGTGTGTGTGGGTGTGTGTGTGGGGGGGGGGGGGGCACTAGCCTCTCCGCTAGATCCAAAGAAGGCGACTTACATCCCGACGCGGATCCCAGGGTGGCATCTCGTTAGCTCCAGCGTCTGGCTAGGATGGCTTGGTAGGGGACATGCATGGAGAAATCAGCGGCCTATTGGGGAGGTTGCATCGTCGGTGATGTCTTCGACATCGTCCCCTCTAGGCGATGATGAGGTGTGGTCCCTTGCTTTCTCCTTCTCCTGTGCCCGGGTGGAAACCCTATAACTTTGTGAATTGGATGGAGGCGGGGCTCCAACGCCGGCTTACCCTGGAGGCGTCGTCTTGGGATGCATGGAGACGGGATTTCCGCATCTAGGTCGTGGTGTGCCGGAGGCGTCGTGTTCCATGTGGTGAGGTATTTTCTGGTTCGATCGAAGCTCCCGCCTTTGCTACGCACCTTCGCGGGCGGTCTATCCTCTCGTGGGTCAGTGCTCTCAAGCATGGGCGAGAGGGAGAAGGGTTCTCCTCTGCGGGCGGCATCATCCTGACGTTTGGGGTGGATACCGAGATCTAGGTGAGCTCTGCCCTTCCATCATGACTCTTGCATTCTCTGTGTCGTATCTTCCTTTTGTGAGCTCGTCGGACTGCTTGCGTCTTGTCGTGGTGTCGGTGCCGGCGGTGATGTATGTGGGTAGCTCGAGGGTGGTGGTCTAAATAATCACGTCTGAGAACCTTGAACCTGATTCACTACCAGGCGGTCGACGGCGGCAACATATTGTAGGGATGCATATGCATATACTCCATTAATTCCATATCGGTGCATGCATGTAATATTTCAATGCTATCAATGAATAAGGTGTCTAGCTCTTTGATCCGAATGGCCAGAGGAACCGATGAAACTGGAAGCAGGGTATGGATAAGGGGACGCTAGAGCAAGTCCGATAAAAAGCGACATATTTTACTCTTTTTTTATCTCTATTTGGAGAGCTCTCGAAATAAGTTAGCACTCTATTTTTCTGGTTGCTCCCATGAACTCACATATGTCCTAAAATTTCACCAATATTTTAATTACTGACCAAATCTATAAAACAAAATAACCCACACCACACGAAAATATAAAAATTCTTAGAACTTATACAATCTATCATGTAACAAAATCTATAAACTTATAGTATGTGCTTTAATTTAACCAAGCGACTATTAATCC
The DNA here is from genome assembly GCA_028641055.1 of Alopecurus myosuroides. NCBI lineage: Eukaryota > Viridiplantae > Streptophyta > Magnoliopsida > Poales > Poaceae > Alopecurus > Alopecurus myosuroides. Next base: position 49,257,405 of record CM054061.1, read on the forward strand.
CGATCATCTTTATTTTTATTTGAGTCACATCGCTGAGCATGACGTGAATAAGTTAACTAATTAATGTTCCAAGGCCATCCCTCGAGGGCCAAGAATCTTCTCCAACGTAGATATATAGGCCTCCTGAACTCACATGCTAAGTTCCTTCCTCACCCGTGCGGCCACGTCGCCTCCGCGTTGAGCCCTCCTCCGTCTCGGTCCATAACTAGGTTATTATCTTATGCCTAGAGACAACTTTTACCTATCATTTAATGTACCATCTTGTTGTTGGGTGCTATTATTTTATGCTAGGCGATAGCTGTTTTTCATCATATCATGGGTCGTTTCGTTTTCATGGTGGCATACTAGCATAACTAGATGCACGGAGACACTGTCGATAACTTATATTATCCTTGTGCATACAATCCAAGTTCCGAGTTCTAATGTGAAAATTTTGGAGGACTTGGAAAGCTCTTTCAGAATTAGGCTATTTAGAGTTCCAAAAACTCATATGTAATAAGTGTTTATGGCATACATGAGGGACACAACTCAAGTGACTAAATATGAAACACAACATAAATCGTTTAAATTAGTTTCATGTGGTCTTAAAGAATTCACAAATGATAATTGAGCATTCGATAATTTCTACTTATATAAGAAATTTCGACTAATTTAGTGTGATATCAACCCACCAACAAGCCATACCAACACTCGGTTTGATCAAGTTGGATCAAAACGCACTATTATAAACATTGAAATAACAATATCTTTATCAAATATGAATGGTAAACTAATATAAAATATGACATTATGATAAATAGTTGAATGCATATTATTTCATGTGTCTTTTCTTCACCGCATGTTATTAGGGTCCTTATTTTATGCTAGAAGATGAATATTACCCGTCATTTAATGTTCCATTCTATTGTCACTCCATGTTATTTTAGTAGATGAATATTGACAATTAGGAATACGGATCGAGAATCACAACTCTCTCCACACTTTTGGACAAAAGGAACCCTAAAAGAAAAGTGTACGGATCCCTCGAAATCCATGTGACCCTAGCATGCATTCATCACGCGCCTATAGAGCCACCGAGGGGACCAGAGAAGAAAATGCGAATAAGAACCAACCCACCCGAGTCCAACACGCCGCCCTCGATGATCATAAACTTATGGACACCGAATGGCTCCTCAAATACTATGTTATCCTCTTTGCGGCGCATCGGCTAGGGCCAAGCCCTAAAGCCAACGGTAGACTCCGGGTCTTCAACCACTTCACAACAAAGTTGACAAAGAGAAGCCTTACTAACCATCTGCCTAAGGTCCAACGTGAATCCCAAAGCCTCGAGCCACCGCCGAAGCTACCGGACGCAACACCCAGAGCAACTTCTGAACAACCCACATACTCCAAAATAGCATTGAGTGCATGCCATTGCGACGATGGAGCGGGAGGACCAAAGTAGGTTGCGAGGCTGGTGCCACTTAAGCACCAATCGCGCCCGGAATACCCAGCGGTCAGACCCATTTGAGACGAGGACATATGAATGGTACCTTTATTTAGAACCACCATCTATGCTGCAAAAGCCGCATCGTCGGAGAACCAACACCCTAATGTACTAGGCCCTAACCTACATGCTACAACTATACTAGCACGAGAAGAAAAAAAATCCGGTGACCGCTTTCACACCGACGAGCACGAAGCCCTCAGGGGAGAGGAGTTGCCGAAGCTAGCACCAGAGTCGGCCTTTATGTATAGAGGGAGGGGAGAAGAGAGGTGAAGTAATGTCTCATTGCACATTGTTATTTTCGTGATAGAAGATGACTATATATTACTTGTCATTTCATGTGTGTCGTTTTATCACCGTTCGTTCTTATATTATGCTACGACAATTAATGCAATTCACATGTCGTTTTTTTTGTCGCACCTTTTTATTTCATGCTAGAATACGACTACCACCCGTCAGTTCATGTATCGTACCGTGGTCCGACATTACTAGGGTCCATAGTTTTTGGTTCTATGCGTGTTTGGGCCGCAACAGAACCTTTTGGGTCTCGGTTTCAGTTTTTTCACACCTAGTATGTTTTAGTTATATTTAGTGTCTGCTCTTGAGATAAAATAGTATGGCGGTATTAAAACTCCATAAACGCGCGAGCCGAGAGCGACATGTCACCACATCTCCTAGCTTGTTTTTTTTTTTTCAGAACTAGCTAGTTAATATGGAACTCTACAACGCATGTCTCTCTTTAAACCCACCTGTGTCTTTTACATCACATGACCGCTGCACACATGACTGCCACCTCTGAGCCACCTCACTGCATCTCCCTCGCAGGACTGCAGGTGATTTGGCGGGTTAAAATGGTGCAAGAAATTTATCAACGTGATTTGTAGGGTGCTCTGGATGTCTTTTCGATGTGCATTTGTAGGTAAAATGCATATAATCACAAAACATTTAAGTTAATAGAGAAATTGGCATGCATTTTGTCTATTGGGGTAAACATGTGAGTTATTGGATTTGAAGCAGCCCGTGTAACTCCTGAATAAGCTTGCCCTCACTCTTTCAATTTATCTCCCGATGATCGTTGCCAGCCACAGTGTTCGGCCTCGTGGTACCGACCCCGATTGGTGTGTTTTTCGAATGAACCCGTGTGGAGTTCGACCATAATATATGTATAGATTGATTCCAAAAGTACGCACATTCATACACTTGAGATGTAAGTAAACATGGAAACATGCATGGTTAGTAAATCTTTTTGTAGAAACACATGGCACGACGTGCTTGAAGCTAGTATAGATAACATACTGAATTTCGGTGCGATAGTACACTTAAGCATGCTATTCATCGATCATTACGGGCGTTCCACTTTAAAAGAAAACCAACTACATCATGTCGACAACATGCTTGGCGGTACACGTTTCCAACACCAACTCGATACGCAAAGAATTGTCTCCATCCAATCAAATCACATGACCCGCCGGTCGACGACGAAGGCGACGATTTTAGAAGACGAGGCGATCAAGGGAGCGACCCGGTAGAGGGTGGCGTGAATGCCGGGGTGAAGATAACCTTATTCCTCCCGGCAAACTTGTCGTTTTGTGTTCGAAAACTAGACGAGCGTTCGCGCTACTCAAAGATTACCGTTTGCATGTACTCTGAGATATGTGTGGCTGAAGTTTTCGGATTGAAGCTATAGTATAAATAAGCATATCGGTCAATTATAACATCATGTTTCCCCATGCACGTCCAATTGATTGACTATGGAGGGCGCCGTGTAGCAGTTAATTGGGTCATTATAGCTTTGTGTTTCCAAGGAACGAAAACATAAAGCGGAGGCCAGCTCAATGGGATGGAGTCATCTCGAGCCAATGAGAGCAGATGACTGGCCTCGACGCGGATCGCCCCACGAATCTAATCCAACCGTCTACACTTTTCTTTAGGGATCCAGCGGCCCTTGCTCGTTCAGAACAAGCACACAAAACGCATGCACAAGAGAATTAAAAAAAAAGGCATGCACAGGAGAAGAGGAAAAAAATCGCTCAAAAGAAATCAAGGAGAAGAGGAAGAAAAACAAAAATCCAAATTGTATCCAACATTTATCTCCCGAGCCTCTTCTTCTCCAACTGCGCCGCCGCCGCCGCCGTTCCCCTACCCTCCGCCTCCTTCCTCCTCTCTCGCAGCTGCTGCTCACCAACCCGAACCTCACCTCCATGGCGGAGGAAAGGGATCTCCTTCCGCGCGACTTGCGACTGCGCTCGGTCCGGAGATCTTGCTGCTGGCATGGCGGCGACACTACGACCAGGACGGCTCCACCCATTGCTTGTGGCGCTGCCGGAGAACGTCGCGTACTGCTTCGAGTCTGCCCATCCAGCAGCCCGGCGCTGGAGATGGAGGGCCTCCGCAGATCGGAGCAGGCGTGTGCTTTCCTCTAGGTGGCGACCTCGATTCCGTCAGCACCAACGCCTACTCTTCTGCGGCCCCCTTTCCCCGGTCGCCAACCATAGCACACTCGGCATGCTCAGCTCAAGGTATGCACAGCTGCGTCCTCTCTGAATCCTCTTCTCCCATACCCACATCTCTCTGACTTACAGAATAAAATCGATTCTTTTGCCACAGGAGACCAAATCCCTGTACAAGTTCCAGGAAGAGGGCTCCACCCGTTGGTTGGTTGAGCCGCTGATGTTGGGCGATGCGGCCGCCGCCGTCCGTCCGTGGACGACCCGTTCCCGTTGGTTGGTTCTGCTGCTGGTGTCACCCAAGCGGACGCCGCCGCCGTCCGTCCATGGACGACCTCTGAACGCGGCGACGACAGCAGGCGCAAGCACGACGAGATCCACTCCAACGCCTTGGCTGGGTCTCCTCTGGCCGTAAACAAGGCCGCACAAAACGGCGTCTGGAAACATGCTCAGCTCAAGGTATGGACAGCTGGGTCGTCTCTGAATTGGTGAATCCTCTTCTCCCCACACCCACATCTCAATATGACTAAAAAATAAAAATCGATTCTTTTGCCACAGGAGAACAAATCATTGTACACGTTGCAGGAAGAGGGTTGGTTCAGCTGCTGGTGTTGGACGACGCGGCGGCCGCCATCTGTCCGTGGATGACCGGTTAGTTAGTTTTGCTTCTGGTGTCACCCAATTGCACGCCGCCGCCGACCTCCAGCCGGAAACAAGCACGGCGAGAACCACTCCAACGCTTCGGCTCCATTTCCTCCAGCCGGAAACAAAGGCCGCAACAGGTGAGACCTCTCTCTCATATCACATTCTTCTGTTGTGGGACGAACACATCTTGCTAGCCTGGGTTGTAGAGAAAAAAATCCGTCTTCCACTATTCAGATTCCAAAGTAGCGATGCAACTGTTACATGCATATGCTTGATGTTGCCAATCACGTAGGCATTATCAGGGTTATTTTCATGTCCGGACACCTATCTGTTGTGTGAAAACTTGACTACCTTTTTATACTTATTCAACTACTAACCGCTCGATCTAGACTTTGTTATCAGTAAATCATGAGATAATCACGATGATGTGTGGTTTTGTTTGTCACTCACTCACATGATTTTAGCCACAACCAACTAGTCTATGTACTAGGAAACAAGGTCATATTAGATATAATGAATCCCAGTTATTTTTGATGTATGTATACTGCTTGGTCATGACTACTACTTGTCGACATACTATTTCGATGCAAGAAGTTGTGGCAGTAGTTGGAGATACCTTGTGACTTAGGATCATGCCTAAAGAGTTTATCACATCTATAGCGACATTCTGTAGAATATGATTTTTTCTGAACAAAGTTCTATCACATTTTTAGCCTCCTAAATTATTTGAGCATTAATGATTTTGATCTTTCTTCTGTAATTTGAGCACAATCCATGCTTGAAATTTCCACTTTAGGATTTTTTCAAGCTGCCGCGAATGGTTTATATATGTAATCCTTTTCATCTTCAGAGCCAGCCATTGCTTGTGTATGAATTGTTAAGTATTTGTTCTTACTTCAATTTGTTTTGTTGCATGAACGCAGTGCCACAGGAAGACGGCGAGGGGGCTGACCAATGACCAGCACACACCCGTGGATAGGGTGTGCCAGGCAGTGCTGGTGTCACCCGAGTGGTTGTACGTTCATAGATGACCTTGCCCTGGCATGCATCACCATCGAGCACGACATCAAGGCTAGGTACTCTAACCCTCTCCATCAGTGCATGCTGGTTTACGTATGTTTGCTTGCTTGTTGCTTATGGTGGTCATCTCTGTGTGTTCTTGCAAACAAAATTAAGTCGCAGGCTGTGTGTTCTTGCTGCACAAGGCCATTTCATGTGTCAAACCACTTCCTATTCTAATTTGTAGAGCAACCCGACGCCAATTTCCGAGTTGTCCTCCTTGTATCTGCTAGTTGGGCATTGCACCTTGAGATTATTAGTTTTCTGTTTGTTTGGTTACTCTCGTTGTAATATGTTGTGCACATATATGGTTATGCATTTGTAATTTCAACCTGGTCTGAAAGTAGAAGCGCATTCCATGTTTGAAATTTCCACTTTAGGATTTTTCAAAGTGCTTCGAATGGTCTATGTAATCCTTTTCATCTTTGGTGCTAGGCATTGATTGTGTACTAACCGTTAAGTATTTGTTCTTACTTCAAATTGTCTTGCTACATGCAAACGCCCATGGATAGGGAGTGCCAAGCAGTGCTGGTGTCGCCCGAGTAGACGTCTGTCTGTGGATGACCTTGCCCTGGCATGCATCACCATCTAGCACGGCGTCCAGACCATGGTATCTCACCCTCTCCAGCATTGCATGTTGGTTTACCTATGTTTGCTTGCTTGCTGAAATGGTGGTCATCTATGGTGGTGTGTGTTCCCGCGGAAGAAATTATGTCACCGTCTTGTGGTGTTTCCGGACGTGCGTGTTCTTGCTACACATGGACATTTCGTGTGTCTCGCTCTAATATGTTGTGCAATTTTGATTTCAACTGTTTCGGTACATATACCATAATATGCATTAAGATACCATGCTCACACTTCATGTCCACATTATGTGTGCTGATTTGATCATAGGAATGTCCCGCGTCTATACTGCATTTATATTGTTTCTTTATTCGTTTTCTCTAGTTTATTTGTCAGTGGTTTGTGTTTATGATTTTCATGATAACATACATTAGTGTATACCAGCACAACATTCAAATTGTATTCACAAAAAGAAAACATATAAACTGAGCTATGCTAGGGAATTCTGTCCGCGGGAATAATTTTTCCCGTGGGAGAGAGCTACAAGTGAAACTTCTTTGTATTTGTTTACCTGGCTTACTATCGTTCGAGTTATTGTATTCCATCTTCCAAGTATCAACTTTGCAAGTTTGATTACCGCTTTGAACAAAATTCCTTTTTATGTGTAGACATCTAGTGTATGTCATGGTGGGCTCCGGTGGTGCCCCCCGGCTCCGATTAACCCCGCGGCAAGTTTATCGCGCGGTAACCACAATGGTGGTGATGTTCAGCCTTGGCTATAACTCTAGTGAGCTCCTCAGTGCAACCCTCTATTCTGCGGCTCCCTTGTGCTCGGTGATACCACGGCGACCGAGCCGATGACATATTGGTTTAGCCTAAGTGGTGGTGGTGGTATGTCTAGGATTTGGTCATGCCACTCACAAGTGCTGGTCTAGCTAACCTTCTGTGATGTGAAGAATGAATCAGGGACCGTTTAATCTAAACTGCTTGTTTTTTTTGCATCTGCAAATAGGCCGTTGCTTTTGCTTATAAGCTCCGATGCGGTACTTTTCTTAGATCCATGCTCCTTTGAATGTGTTGGTGCAATAGTGATCTGATAGCGTTGTATATCTATACATGCCCACTACTGGCCCGAGTCTCCAGTTTTGTGTTGTCATCATTTTGTAAGTAGTGCAATTTGAGTATCAATGATTTTTTTCTCTCCATGGAGGACTTGGCCGCCGACGTCTAGCACGCCAACTAGTGCACTTCCCAGATCCCTAGATATGGCCATCATGCTATTGCGTCCTATACATGGTTAGGGTTGGTCCTGATTCCGCAGGACTCGCTGCTCGCTGATTCAATGTATGTAGAAAAAATGCTATCTTTTCATGTGTAGGAACTAACACTGCCGGGAGTCCAAGAGTGCCAGATATGGCATCTTAGGTCTTTGGCCTTCACGCGCATTGGTGTCTCTTGCCTTGCTTGTCTGAATTGATAGGCACAATCCAGTGTCTCCTATTAAGTATGATCTACTTTGTTCTGGTTGTATGATTTATTACCAATTGTTGTAGTCAGTCAAAATAGTAAGCTTATTAGTTGAGCTACTCACCTTTGTGTTTATGGTTAGCTATCGACTTGGTCTGGATGTGTGTATATACACTAGGTCTGTGGTTCATGGTTATTGTTCTGATCCCTATTTATGTTGTTCCTAGCTGGTAGTAGTTTTTCATGTTACCTTCTAGATTATCTTATTACTTTTCTAGTCTAAGTTCGAAAATTGATATTAATATCAAGTAACCATGTGTAGTCTTGAACATGCATTGCTTAGAGAGTAACGGATCCATTTAGTTGATACTGTTCTTGTTCTAGCTATGTAATATGGTTGGAACAGAATCACACTACACTTGATCATCTTGAAAATTGCTTTGCACTGTTTTGTTATAGATACCGCCGTTAAATCTTGAAAGTCTAAATGGTATAAGGATCCTGCACTGAACAACTTATTTCTTGTGATGTGATCTCTATATCTTGATGTTCGTAGTATCCTTGACCTGGCTCATTTGTTATCTGTTTTCTTTTTCGTCCAGCGTGACCTGGCTGCTCAGTCTCCGGTGGTGCTGCTGGCCTTTCCCGTGGCCTCGCGCATGGTGGTAGCTTGACTGGACCCAGCTTCGACTACCTCCTCGGTGGAGATTTCACCGCGCCGCAAGAAAGGTGGCGGCGTTGTCTTGGCCTAGGCTACATATCCTCTTTGGTGAGCTTTGGTTCATCCTTTGATCTTCTCTTCTTGTGTGGTACCACGGTCATCATGTCGTGGCTGTTTCTTCTCCTTCCATCGAGCCGACAACCTACTAATTGAGCAAAGAAATCAGTCCACCATAGTTTATTTGGCTGCTCGATCATACTGTTATGTATGCTATGAATCTAGGTACTGCTCTATAGTACAATATCTATGTGATGTGCTGCTTGGACTTGGACACGTGTTTAGGGCTTAATTGCCTATTGTTCAATAACTGCCCAAGTTCACTGACATGGCTCTTGAGTGATTATTTCTTCCCAATTAACATTGTAGAATATGTATACTTTGTTATTTCTAACAAATGCTGCTATGCTAGTTCTAGAATCATATACGTATATAAATTGTGGTTTATTATGTTGGCATGCTTGCCTTGACTTAATATGCTTCTATTCTTTCCTAGTGAAAACTGAATCATCTAGCAATGCCGTATTGAATATGCTTCTATTCTTTCCCTGTGATTTACTACCAGGTGCTCACACCTCGCAATCGGTAACCTGATCTTGTCGTGTTATTGATTCTCGTACAGATGCACCTCAGGTGTGCCGGCAAGGGGTGCGAGGCAGTCAGTGTGACGACGGTTCCTCTACTTAATCTTGGCGGTGTAGGTGAGTGTCAGGTTACTCTCAATTCTGTTGTACGTGATCTGGATTCCGTTCATTTCTGGTTGTTGTATAACTAGGATCTTTACAAGAATGTGGTTTTGTAAGAAGTGCGGTGTCTTGTGTGCTACTCAAAAAGAGGCATGTGGACAATATGTTTTGGAATTGCTACCTGGATGCAGTATTTACCGTACATTCTCGACATATTTTTTACACAATGTAGACAACCAGGCAGATACTGGATTGATGTTGTGCGTGTCAACAAATATATGCTAGTATTTTCTTAGCATTGAGGATAATTTGTAAGGCTCATTTTATTTTCTCAGGGAAGCAAAATTAGATTCGGGACAGTTGAATTCAGTAGTTTGCTGTCATTTTTGTGTCAGTGCGGTGCAACAGATTCAAATGACATCTACACCGTGGGCTTGGATTGATTAGATGTCAACCTTAGACCAGATTTGTATGCAATGTAGACACGCAACAGATGCTAGGCTACTGTCCTGTTAGCACTAGTAACTTCAAACGTATTAAGTTTGTTATCTTTGGATAGTGTTTCAAGTATGAACTGTCACTTCCCGTCTTCGGATCCGTACTTGATGTGTCTATACCTGCACTGTTGTTTCACCCCGATTTATTGGTTGGTTCTATTTTTGAACCAACTTAAAATATTATATCCACCATATAATGGCTAATCCTATGTTGGAACACGGTTTGTCAGCTGACAAAATTTGCAAGACAAGTATCGAGCATGGTCACTCGAATCAATGACAATGCTCTCTAACTAGCCATCTAACTTGTAAGTTCTGTTGCTATGAAATGATCAAGGACCATGACGGGGTTTCATTTTATATGAGCATATTGGGATACTAGGAAAATTAGATGGATGACCGATTACTATAGCGAGGTGTACAAATTATTTTGCCTATTCCTTTTCCTCTTTTCTCAAGCTGCAACAAAATTGTAATATCTAGACCAGGTAGAGTGTTTTCTCTTCAAACGTCATACTTATTTTTGGGACGGCCTGGTTGTTTGAATCCTGTCGTGTTAGCCTAAAATATTTCATATTACATTATTACACCAGAATTTGTGATAGTAGCTACTGTGTTGATTCTAATGATCAGTTTTGGAATTACTGATTCAGAAAGAGTAGCTTACCCGTGATGCTGCACAGTATTGTTTTATTTATTTCACAAACAAGCAATCGTTGTGTTTTAAGTGTGAGATGAACATTGTTTCTTATAGTTTAACCTATTCCTATTTCTCTTCACGAAAATGAACTCATGCCACTTGCTTTATTCCTTGGCAGTTTATCCTATTCATACTTCTGTTGGTTTTGTGGCTCCTTTAGCTTGGTTGGTGCTTTTCTTTGGTGCTTTTCTCAGGCGAATGCCACAGAAATACATACACAATGTGCAACTTTGTGGGCTTTTTTCTTCTCTGCTGATCACATAAATGACTAGCTTGCATACTTGTCCATCACCATTGCAACGTGGTAGAACACTTGGAGATATATGTTTGCTAGCTTGCGTACTTGTTATGTTGCCACTTGTGAAGATTCTTGTGTCCATCTTGATGACTAGCCTGCTAAATCTTGTTTGTGTGTTGAATAACAGTTTATTATGTTGTACATGGAGGTGAATATTTTTTTTAATCTCTTTTGGTGCAGGTGACGGACAAGCCGAGCCTGTTTCAATCGGTGTTGTATATAGACTGAAAGAAGTATTGCTCAAGGGTTCTAGGTAGTTGCAGCCAATGCACTGATCTCCGCCCTTGCTATCGTGTGTTGGCAACGGGGTCACAATTGCCGCAACCCTGGCAGTGGTGGCCTCTTCTTCCGCTCCGTGATTTAGGTAAGTTCTCGGGTTTCTCTTTTTTATTTTCCCTATGTGCTATGTGATACAGCGACCATCGAGTCAATGATATTTATTTTGAGTTATGGTGATGATCAACTGGCCATCTAGCTTGTAAGTTCTGTTGCTATGAAATGATTAAGAGGACCATCTCAAGGTTGTATCTAAGGGCCAATATCCTATCATTGTTGTAAGGAGTAGCAAACAGATTTATCATGTTGTGTGTGAAAACATTTTTCTGGTGGAATTCAAGTGGTATTAATTATTATGCTACTTGGCTACTTTTTGTAGAGTTAGATTTTTTATTGGTATATTATTGGGTTTTTGAAGTTCTCATTGGTGGAGTATCATCTTATAAGGGCATATTGGGATACTATGAAAATTAGATGGATGGCCGACAAAGATTCCCTGTTCGTTTTAACCCTTCTCAGGCTGCAACTGAACGGTATTTTCTAAAACAAGGTAGTGTGCTTGCACTTCAAAAACTTATGTTACCTCATGCACATTTTTGGGCCGGTCAGATTGTGTGGATTCTGCATTGTTGGCTTAAAATAAGATAGTAGCTATTGTGTTGATTGTAATGACCAGTTTAGAAATTATTGATTCAGAAAGACTAGCTTACATGCAATGTTGCACATTATTTTATTTATTTATTTCACAAAGCTAGCATCATAGCGTTTTAAGCGTGACATGAACATTGTTTCTTACATATTATCTATTCATATTTTCTCTTCACGAAAATGAACTCATTCTACTTGCTTTAATCTTGGGAGTTATCCTATTCATTTTCTGTTACATGGTGTGATTATCAGAGACTAGTAATTATGGAATTGAAACTATTTTTGCTGGGGTGCGTAGTGGATCCAAAATTCTACCATCCAGGCCCAAGTCCCCTTGGCAAGAATGTTGGGGGTCTATTCTGCTTGATTAATAGAACTTAAAGTTTTTCCTGCATGCTTGCATTTTTGGGTTGTTGAAGTTCTCATTGATGGAGTTTCGTTTTATTAGGGCACATTGAGATGCTAGGGTAATTATATGGTTGGCAGATGCCTATAGTGAGGTGTATAAATTATTTTGACCGTTCCTTTTCCCCCCTTTTTCTCAAGCTACAGCAGAATGATAATTTCTAGACCAGGTAGAGTGCTTGGACTTCAAGTCCCATGCTTATTTTTGGGGTGGTCAGATTGTTTGAATCCTGTAGTGTTAGCTTAATAGATTTCATACTATTACACCAGAAATGGTGACATTAGCCACTGCGTTGATTTGAATGATGTGATCATATTAGGAATTACCGATTCGGAAAGACTAGCTTATCCTATACCTATTTTCTCTTCATGAAAACGAACTCCTGTTATTTGCTTTATACCTTGGCAATTTATCCTATCCATATCTGTTTGGTTTACTACTTCGTTGCCTAGTTTTAATCTTGAATTTCCTGCGGTGTTGACCTCTTCGTCTTCATGGTTTAGGCTTTGGCTACCTCCTCAGCTTCCAAGCGACGAGGAGCGAGCCGAGCTGGTGTGGTGTCGCGCGACGAGGAGCGAGCCTCGAGCTACTTGGACCGGACGGCCAGGGCTTTTTCCCCGCATTGCAGTTCCGTAGTACCAAGTGAACTTATTAGGAATAGGGTATTTTGGCACGTGCAAAGGTGCTTATGTTCCTCTTTACTGTGCCTTGAGCTACTTGTACCCGTTTTGCAGTTCCGTAATACCAAGTGAACTTATTAGAGTATTTTACGAGTCTGTTGCCTATTTTTCATCTTGATTTCGACTGCAGCTGTTGACCTCTTGTCTATCTTCCTGGTTTCGGCTGTCACTACCTTCGAACGACGGCGAGCCGTTATTGGTGTCGACATACCAAGTGAACTTACTAGGTGTCGAATAATTTTGTCATGTGTAGAAGCGCATGCATACATTTGTTATTTGGCTGGAGTGGCACCAACGGGTTGCTAGCTGGAAGGAAATGTAAGCAACATTATAAACTTCTTTTGTGGTGAGCGGTGAGGCTGGCCAACACCATTGCTCTCTTACTGGTGATATCGATTGAGCAACATGCACTTGTGTATTGAAGTGTACTGATGCCTAGCCTAGGAAATAATTTGGGAGCAAAATATTTGCTAAGATGTCTTGATAAAACTCGATCAGAGGTGATTTTCTTTTGTCTCTCCGGTTCAAGCTGTGGTCAATCGAATGTTGCGGCATAGCCTCCGTTGTGATCCTGTCTAGCTCCCGCTCTCTGTTCTGCCGCCGCCGTTGCAATTTGTTTCCCGTCTCCGTCTCGTTGCTGCTTGTCTTGTCCTTGTCGATTAGCTAGGCTAGCAACCGGAAACACGACGAGACGAGGTAGTTAGGTAACGGGTGATTTTGGGGTTTTGACGGGGAAACAAATTGTAACGCCGTGTACACGTGTTGTCACATAGTTGGACCCGCGCAGGAAAAAAAGAGAGAGAGATTAGAATGCGGCATGACTAGTATGGGGTTCTCAGCCATAATACCGTGCCGCTAGATGGAAGGAAACTGTTGGGGTGGCCGGTTGGATTCACGGCGAACCACCCGAGACGTAGTAATTGGCTTGGCTTCTCGTGTTTCGGTAGCGGGGGCGTTTGGTATTGGTGATGCCATGTCATCGATCCGCGGCAGGAGTCATCCTTGCCGTTCATCGTCATCTACGGTGCATGCATGGCTCCCATCGGTGAAGAGATGCCCGGCCTCCTCGTGCTAGCTCGCTCGGCTCCAACTTTAGAGCCTATAAATCCACGCCCATCGTGAGCAGGTCCGCGTGCGGTATCGCGTGACTTGTGACTTGGGCTTGGCGAGGGGAGGGGAGGAGAGGGAAGGAGCGGCCGAGAGCGGTGGCCGGCATATGCCCATGAGCGAGCTGTTAATTCTGCGCATGGATGATCCAGCAGGTTAGGTTAATTCCCGATGTACGTGCTATATGTATAGTCGTATTAATTCTTGTTTCCACGAGAGAGCGATTATTAAGCGGACCGTGAGAGCTAGCTAGCTCAGGGTTTGGATGAATCTAGTAGCTCTTCCCCCCCTCCTTCTTCTTCGTCTTGTGTAAGATAAGGAAAAATGGGCTAGCTGGCATCGATAGCCAGATTCGGGTTTTGTTTTTTGTTTTTCTGACGTACGGGAACGTGAGGCAGATCCGTCCATTGCGCTAGAAAGAAAAGAGGGAGAGTTGGCTGCGTGCACGGGAATTAATGTGATTCGTGCTGACGTCACTCAGCCCATTAGTCGTGGTTGCGTGCACGGAAACGGGAACGGGAGGGGATTCCATTCCATCGTTGCGTACGTACGGAGCTAGTTGACCTCTTCTTACCATGTATATAGCCCATTTGCGTATCCTGTACGACCGCGTTGGTTACCTGAGCCCGAACCAGTCACCCTGCGCAGCAGCAAGACTAGGTCCGCACGCACGACGCAGGCGTCGCATGCAGGGGGCGATCCCCATCCCCTCGCCCGCCGTGCTGTCGCGATTGGAGCAGGCCGGGGATGGCATCCACCGTACGTACAGCCCACCTGACCTTTGACTAGTGTGTTCAGTTCTGCTGGCAAAATACAAGAGATGATTTAAAATCTAGTATCGGTAGTTAGCCTACTCATATCCAGGGCAAAAGAACCAAATCAGATAGCGTTGCTCCCTTTCAGGTCTGAACATGTCAGGTTAGCATAGATTGCATCAGGTGTAAAGATAGGCTAGTTGACCTATTGTGATGGATGGTATATTTATATATGTGAAACTCGACGGTGCACATGTTACTTCTTCATCATCAGTTTTATTTACTGTACTAGTATCAGCATTATGTCTCTCAGTTTGCTTAGCACTGTTTTTTTGCGGGTAGTTTCCTTAGCACTGTTGGAGCAAGAAAAAACTGCATGTGCATAGTAGAGTTCTAGAAACCCAGTAAATGATCTTAACGTTGTTTTCCTTCTGACTTTTGATCACTGAAAAATACTTCCACTTCAAATGGCCTTGTTACTTTCTACTTAGCTTCCTATACATCATGTGGTGATGGATAGCCATCTAGTCTCCTGCCGGTTGAACTGAAGATAGCAAGGGATACAATCGTTGAAATTTAGTACGAGTATTCTCATGGTGATTATCATTTCCATCAAAATTCAGTACTAAAACTATTTTTCTGCTAGATCTCCCTCCATATGGTTCCTTTTCTGTCTCAAACAAAACTGCTCTATCTATTTGTTCTCGTAGTCTGAAAATCTGTATGGAATTTATACAGATATAAAACTGCCCAGTGGAAATGAGACATTCAGCTGTTCAAACTGCTCAGGGGCAGACTCCAGTTCGTTGAAAAAAAAATGTATCAGCAAAAGCGCCGTTGATTTCCATCAAAATTCAGTACTAAAACTATTTTTCTGCTAGATCTCCCTCCATATGGTTCCTTTTCTGTCTCAAACAAAACTGCTCTATCTATTTGTTCTCGTAGTCTGAAAATCTGTATGGAATTTATACAGATATAAAACTGCCCAGTGGAAATGAGACATTCAGCTGTTCAAACTGCTCAGGGGCAGACTCCAGTTCGTTGAAAAAAAAATGTATCAGCAAAAGCGCCGTTGCCGGGGATCGAACCCGGGTCACCCGCGTGACAGGCGGGAATACTTACCACTATACTACAACGACCTTGTTGGAATTAATTTGAACGCGCACTATCTATTTTAGGCAGCAGCTAGGTTCATATGTCTTGGGCGACCCAAGCTAAAATATGCAATTTTTGCCCCTGTCTAAGATTAGAAGTTTGGGCCTGTATCCAGCTAGGCGAAGCTATTTCTAGATATGCATTTTTTGCCCCTATCTAAGATTAGAAGTTTGGGCCTGTATCGAGCTAGGCGAAGCTATTTCGTGAGACAAGACAAATTCATCACTTACCTCATCTAGCTTTTGTTAGAATATGAAATACGACATGCGGAAGTATTGCTTTGTATTGATAGATTGGATGATTACAATGAGCCACGATGGGCTGTTTATATAGTAGACTAGACTTGAGGGCTAAGAATCCTAATAGAGGTAGAATCGGACTTCAATTATAAACCTACCAAATATGACATGTACGTGACTAACATCCCCCGTTGTTTCAACGTGGGGTTAAACAACATTGAGACTGTAAGGAATGTCATTAAATGGCGCGGTAGCAAGGCCTTTGGTGAAGATGTCAGCAAACCGAGCCGTAGTAGGAACATGTAGCATCCGAACCTGTCTATACAAGAATGCTTATAATGGATAATCAGAGACGTTTATAAATGGAATTTGACTATTGTGAGTGAGGCCGCATATTCAGAAGATAAATCGAGTTTTCTATGTGAGCTTGTGGATGTATTTGGTTGTAATAATGGGAGGGAAAAGTGTCATTAGGGATTGAGAGAAACAAGCACAAAAAAAATCTCAATGGAATGATTTATCTAGTTCTACTATTGAGCACTTGGGCTTAATGAGTTAAACATTATCTAGTGTTATTTGATCTAACAACTAGGTTGATACACCGATTGTGAAACTAATAGAATCTTGTAACTACTTCATGTGAACTTAAATTTCTTTTAGCTAATGTTCGAACCAATGTGAGATGTTTTTTTGACCATGTGGCTCTCTTTCATAATGCTGGTGTACTTGTGGTCCATAATCTGTTTAGTTTGAATTGTGTTGGCTTCAATGTTCATATGTGTATGACTTAGTAGCTTAAATCTAGAACGAAGCTGCACAAGGTATAAGAAAGTTGATACTTGGCATAATTTTTTTTTTTCGTTTTCTGGATGATAAAATTGGAGGATAAGATATGTAAAAATGCTATTTATGCTCGGTAAAATGATCTATATAGAAAAGGTGAGCTTGGGAGACTTTGACCTGACTATTAATATAGGTGTGGTTTGTAGTCTAAGTTGAACAAAGTACTTAGAGAAGAGATCAAAGGGGTGTGAATGTACAAAGAAAGGAACACGCTTGAAGGGGATAGAGATACTATGCTAGTGGGAACAAATGTAAGCATAAAATTTATAGAATAATTCAAAATTCATGATGGTCTGATGGTAAGTGATGCTGTCATATTAAATCATGCAAAAAAGGTTTACAAACATTTATTTATCCTTGTTAATTTTTTTACAGACGTCTTTGTCTGAAAATATTACCAATTTTTAGAAGATGCAACCGTACTTTCGTTAACTAAACCTTTTTACTTCTAAAGAGATTAGGGTGCCAGTTTTTTTATATGGAACATAAGAGGGCCCAAGGCCCTAATGGGGTCTCTGCTCAATTTGTTTTGAAAACTTCAAGTCACTTTGTATGATCTTCTAAAACAATTCGAGGATTTCGTAACTTCAATTATGACATTATCACCCTCTTGCTAAAAAAGGCCGGGGGTGCTAACAAGCTACATATGTTTAGACATTTTTTTTTAGTTTTTCTCTCTAAAGTATTTAATAACAATGTGATGGTAGAATTTGTCTTGATAAAATGACCCACTTCATAGCAAAGTTCACAAATAGAAGGATAGTGGGCACAAACTTTTTCACCAAGATCATCTAGAGCCCTACTCCACATTCTAGTCTTTTCATTCCTATGATGGATACAATATTCTTTTTCAATTTGATTATTTTCGCAAGGTCTAAGTGCTCCACAAAAATCAACATGCTTATAAGAAATAGTACTTTCAGAAGTTTGAGCATGTTTATTGCAATCATCAATAACAATTTCATTTTCCATGCAAGTGTCTTTAAAAGGTTCATGATATATGTCCCAATTTCCTTTAGGAATATTAAGATAAGAAGCAAAAGATCTATACCAACCAACATCTATTTGAGGATCAAGACCATATTTAGCATTAAGCTCATGAAAATCAGCAGTTTCAGCAAAAATCTTAATGCAATCATACTCATAGTTTATACCTGACTCTTTACCTTTGTTATTATTCCAATCTTCACTATTGATTCGAATCCCCTCAAGAAGATCCCAGTTAGCTTCAACCTTCTTACTACAAAAACAACCCACTGAACATGCATCTAGATAATCCTTCCAATGTCCTAAAATCCTTGCATAAAAATTAGTAACAATTATTTTCTCAGGAAGCTCATGTAATTCCTATCTAAATATAGTTCATGATGCCTGTCTTCGGAGTGATGCGTGAGTAGTTCATCCTTGGACTACGGGTACATAGCAGTAGCTAGATGGTTGTCTTCTTCTCCTATGCCTCAATGTACTGACCCCTTTGGGGCTGTGGTTTCCGCAGACTACGCTTACGAGGATCCAGGTGACGGCTACTACGTGGAGTTTGACGAGGCTGCTGACGAGTAGTTAGCGGACCCGGGCAGGATCCGAGACATCGTGGATGGGCTCCGTTTTCTTTTCATTCCCGGCTTCTTAAGCCTATTTGGATTTGTCTGTACTCAGACCCCTTCGAATGCTTCCGCTGAGTTGTAATGATGCTATGTTGGGACATGTGTCCTCTGGATGATTGTATTTGCTATTCTCTGCCCTAGTGAGGGCCAGTTGCAACTTATTTCCATCTTTTGTGTATTAGAGATATGTTATGTTATCATCTTGTTCAAAGCCGTTGACGTACCATGTGTGTATGGTATGAAGTACGTCAATGGTAGTGTCCTGATTTCTACGGGATAGTTTACATCGACGGTGAATAGTGAAGATTGGTTGTCACACATAAGTGTTGGCCTACTCGTAAGAGATGCGGGTGCCGGTAAGCCCCGTAATCCAATCAAAATACTGTTCAGTTCGTACGGTGAGTATACCCTAGAAGTCCGGGTGCGACAAATGGTATCAGAACACCCAATCCAAGTATTTGGGGCAAGTTATGATTTTATCAAATTTAAATGAATTAAATAAGGATTAAATTATTTAGGCAATTTAAATTATTCAAACCATGAAACAAAATTTATATTTGAAAAGGTTATTCAAAATAGCATGGAAAACATATTTTATTTGCATTTATTGGATTAAGAATGAATTGGTTATGGAATTTAGAAATTTGCATTTGAATTATTTGAATTCAAATTTGAATTGCATTTTGAAAATTCAAAACAGTACACAAGTGGCATAGTTGGATAGACAATTAAATTTAGAACAATAAACATATTTAACTTTTATTTTTTAGAGTTATAAATTAAAAGTTATTAACCAATTAAAATTGAGGACTAATCTGTAATTAAAAGGTTCTATTTTTAAAACAGAAACGTGGTCAAACTTTTGTTACCGCACGGTTAGCCAGCCCCAGCCACTGCAGCGTGGGCCTGGGGGGCCAGCGTGGCGTGCTGCGCGCGCGTGGCAGTGGGAGGCACTGATGTGTGGGGCCTGCCCGTCAGCGTAGAGCGCAAAAAGGTGTTGGTTTTAATCGAGCCGCGAGGGATTCGATCCCTGCACCTCGCGGGCGCGCACACGGTACTGAACCACTGCGCTGTTGCGTTCGTTCTGTCAGGTACCGCGACGCAGGGAGGAAATACTTACACTGCGAGATAACTGAAACCAAACGCGCGTTTACTGAACTTCGTCAGAGAACCATCGCTGCTCGCCGGCGGTGAAACGGTGGTCGTGCTCGCGCTGGTGGTGCGTGCGTGTGCTGGACGGATGCGGTGGACGTGCACTGTGCCGTGCGGTGCAACAGAGGGATGAGAGGGGATGAGACAGCACGGTGGCTCACCGGGAGTTCGTCGCGGTTGCAGAGCTCGGTGGCGAACTCGACGGCGACACGGCTGTGGACGGCGGCGAGGGCACCGTGATTCTCCGGGGATGCGCGGGTGTCTAATCGGACGAGGGGAGAGTGGGGTTTCGGTTCCTGGTTAGCCAGCGAGGAAACGGGCGGCGACGGAGGCGTTCATCGTCGAGTTTCAGAGCGGTGGTCGCCGGAGGGAGTTGCAGAGAGGGGAGCTCGGGCAGTGAGAGGGTGAGCGGCGGCGCTAGCGAGGGGAGGAGGAAAACCTAGGGGCTAGGGTGCGGCGCAGAGCCCTAGGGCTTGTTTTATAGGGGCGCACGGGCGTCGATGGCCGTCCACGGTGCTCTGCCGCCGACGTGGAGGCACGGATCCGTCGCCGTACAGGAGGGAGACGATGGAACAGAAGCGGAAAAAAAAACGAATCGTTTTTCTCTGCGGGATAACGGGCTGGGCTGCGCTGCGGAAGAAAAACAAGGAGGAGGGAAGGAGAAGTGGGCTGGGCGCAGCCCACTCTCTCTGCTGGCGCCAAAACGTTTGAATTTTTATTTCTCCTTTATGTTTTTTTTTGCTGAAAAAGAATTTGGAAGGAAAAGGTGGTTTTTAGGTTAGAGAAAAATTTGGAAAAATTAGAGGAAGTTCCTTAGGCCAATTACAAACAGTTGTTAACTTTTATTTTCAAAAGTTTAAATATTTGCTTGCTGTTTGAATTTAAACCAAATTTGGGGAATTTTAATATTACATGCTCATTAATAAAAACCCACTTTTAAATAGGGTAACCCCTATGTTAAATTATAAACCATTGATCAAAATTGTTTTATAATTTGCATGAATTCAATTGGTTGCTGTTTGATGCTTGAATTTGGAATTTTAAATGTGATTGGAAATTAAATGATTGATTAGAACCATCATTTTAACAGGTGATCACTATGGCATAAAATGAAACCAATTGGGTGTTATTATTTGTGATTTTTATTTAAAATGTTGTAACAGAGCAAGTATGAAACCATTGTTTGAATAAGGTTTGAATTTGAATTGTGAAAACAGTGGAAAACAAATGCAACAATTAAGAAACAAATGCAAACAACATGGAAACAATATGATGACATGATGCAATACTTTAATAAACATGCAACAAACATTCTAAGGGGATGCTTTTCATACTTGGGATGTTACAAAACGCCCCCCCTTGAAGGAATCGCGCCCCGAGATTCCTACTGAGAAAGGAAAAGGTCCGGATACTTCTTGCGAAGATCCTCTTCGGTCTCCCACGTTGCCTCTTTATCGGAATGATGCGACCACTGCACTTTCAAGAACTTGGTGCTCTTGTTGCGAGTCTTACGCTCGGTCTCATCGAGAATACGAACAGGGTGCTCCTCATAAGATAGATCATCTTGCAGTTCAATGGAATCATGATCAACTGCACGATCTGGATTTTTGAAACACTTCTTGAGCTATGACACGTGGAACACATCGTGCACCTTGGATAGTTTTTCTGGAAGTTCAAGACGATAAGCATTTTCTGCACGCCTTGAGAGAATGTTGAAAGGACCAATGTATCTTGGTGCAAGCTTTCCTTTCACACCGAAACGATGAGTGCCCCTGAGGGGAGTTACACGGAGGTATGCCTTATCACCAGGTGCATAGATCATATCCCTGTGCTTGCTGTCATAGTAGCTTTTCTGACGAGACTGAGCAATCTTGAGATTGTCACGAATGATACGAACTTTCTCCTCGGCTTCCTTAACAATGTCAGGGCCTAAGAGTGAACGTTCACCAGCTCCAGACCAATTGATTGGACTCCTGCATCTGCGGCCATAGAGTGCTTCAAATGGTGCCATGCCTAGGCTTGCCTGGTAGCTGTTGTTGTAGGAGAATTCAACATATGGAAGGAAATCCTACCATTTCATGCCAAAAGAGATACCACATGCTCTGAGCATATCCTCGAGAATCTGACTGACTCTTTCGACTTGCCCCTGAGACTGAGGGTGATAAGCTGTGCTGAACAGAAGTTTGGTTCCCAATGCTTCTTGAAAACTCTTCCAGAAATGAGAAGTGAAGATACTTCCACGGTCTAAGCTTATTTCCAATGGAACACCATGTAGAGGAACGATCTTTGCTGTGTAGAGCTCTGCTAACTGGCTAGCTGAGATAGTTTCCTTGACAGCAAAGAAGTGAGCTACTTTAGTGAGACGATCAATAACAACGAAGATTGCATCGTTGCCCTTCTTGGACTTTGGAAAACCAGTGACGAAGTCCATTTCAATCATGTCCCACTTCCACTCAGGAATTTTCAAAGGTTGGAGTAGACCTGCTATTTTCTGATGGACTGCTTTAACACGTTGACAAACGTCGCATTCAGAAACGTATTGAGCAATTTCACGTTTCATGCCAGGC
Source organism: Alopecurus myosuroides (assembly GCA_028641055.1). Classification (NCBI taxonomy): domain Eukaryota; kingdom Viridiplantae; phylum Streptophyta; class Magnoliopsida; order Poales; family Poaceae; genus Alopecurus; species Alopecurus myosuroides. The sequence continues at coordinate 49,279,404 of CM054061.1, forward strand.
CACCAATACAGTGTCTTAAGATCCTGGTACATCTTTGTACTTCCAGGGTGAATGGAAAGAGGAGTTTCATGACCCTCCTTGAGAATGATATCTTTGAGACTTTGAACTTGAGGAACTGCAATGCGTCCTTCAAAGAACACCGTTCCCTTGTCATCAATTGAGAAGGACTTGAATTTCTCCTTGCCTTCCTTGATGTGCTCAACCATCTTCTTGATTTCAGTATCACGAAGTTGTTCAGAACGAATCTTGTCCTCGAGAGTTGGAATAGCTGTCAAGCTAGCAAGGTAGCCTTAAGGAACAAGACCAAGGTTCAGCTTCTGGAATTCTTCATGAAGTGGAGGTTGGCTTTCCATGATCATGAGATTATTGCAATAGGACTTGCGACTGAGAGCATCGGCCATAACATTAGCCTTGCCTGGAGTGTAAGAAATGGTGAGATCAAAGTCCTTAATCTTTTCAATCCATCTCCTTTGCCTGAGGTTTAGATCTGGTTGAGTGAAGATGTATTTCAGACTCTTATGATCGGAAAAGATTTCAGTTTTGTTACCCAACAAGTATTGTCTCCATTTCTTGAGGGCAAACACAACTGCTGCCAGTTCAAGATCATGTGTGGGATAGTTTTGCTCATGTGGGTTCAACTGACGTGAAGCATAAGCCACAACTTGACGTTCTTGCATAAGAACTGCACCTAGACCTTGGAGAGATGCATCACAGAATATCTGGAAAGGTTTGGTAGTATCTGGGCCAACCAGAACTGGGGTAGAAGTGAGTTTAGTCTTCAGGAGATTGAAACTCTCATCACATTGTGGAGTCCAAACGAACTTCTTATCCTTCTTTGTGAGATCAGTGAGAGGTTTTGCAATCTTGGAGAAGTTTTGGACGAAACGACGGCAATAGCTAGCCAAGCCAAGAAAGCTTCTTACTTGTTTTACCGTCTTAGGAGGTTTCCAATCAACAATTGCTTTAACCTTTTCTGGATCAATGGCTATGCCCTTGGCGGAGATGACATGACCAAGGTAAGCAACTTCTGGAATCCAGAACTCACATTTGGAGAACTTGGCATACAGACGATGCTCGCGAAGTTTCATGAGAGTGAGACGAAGGTGTTCTCCATGCTCTTCCTCAGATTTTGAGTAGACTAGAATGTCATCAAGATATACCACAACGAACTTATCGAGGTATTCATGGAAGACAGAATTCATGAGTCTTGAAAATGTCGCCGGTGCATTGGTGAGACCAAAGGACATGACGGTGTATTCATATAGACCGTACCGAGTGGTGAAAGCTGTCTTAGGAATATCTTCCTTTCTGATCTTTATTTGATGGTAACCCATCCTCAAGTCCAACTTTGAGAATACTGAGGCTCCAGCAAGTTGATCAAAAAGATCATCGATACGAGGAATTGGGTACTTGTTTTTGATAGTTTTCTCGTTGAGAGGACGATAGTCAACCACGAGTCTTTTTGTTTGATCCTTCTTGGCAACAAACAGAGTTGGGCAACCCCAAGCGGAGGAACTAGGTTGAATGTAACCTTTCTCCATGTACATATCGATTTGCTCCTTCAACAATTTCAGTTCAGGAGGAGCTATCTTGTATGGATGCTTAGAGATTGGAGCAGTACCTGGTTCAAGCTCGATCACGAACTCAACTTCTCTGTCCGGAGGCATCCCTGGCAACTCTTCTGGAAAGACGTCAGGGAATTCACAAACCACCGGAACATTTTCAAGCAGAGGTAGAGGTTTAGCATCGAGGGTGTACAGCTGAACAGAACTTGATTCATTTGGAGAATAGACTATCTGGCCAGACGGGTGGAACAGGGTTATCGACTTCTTAGCACAATCAATCGTAGCTTTATTGGCCTTCAACCAATCCATGCCAAGAATGACATCAATGTCAAAATTGCCAAGCAGAATGTGGGAAGCAAGGAATATGTGACCTCCAATTAGGATCTGATTCTCATGACTGATCTTGGAAGTTTGCATAGTTGCTCCAGGGGAGTTTACTACTAGCGGGGAACCCAAACCAACAAAAGGTAGCTTAACTGCTGTCGCAAAGATCTTTGACACGAAAGAATGCGATGCTCCGGTATCAAACAACACTTTAGCTGGGTTAGAGTTTACGGGGAATGTACCGAGAACGACGTCAGCAGCTTCCTCAGCTTTGTCGGCCTTGATATGATTCACCCTCGCGGTCTTCCCGACAGGCCTGTTGTTGGAGTTGAAGGCTTTAGCCGGGGGAGCACGAACCATTGCCTGGTTGGTGTTGGGGCGAGGAGGTGGTGGAGGTAGCTGCCTCTGAGTGCACTTATCAGCATAGTGTCCAGTCTGCTTGCATTTGAAGCAAGTGACGACACGAGGTGCATTTGGCCTTGGCTGCCCCATTGAGAACCTCTGAGCCTGCATCTGAGCTGGGTTGGGTGGGCGGGGCCCAAAGCCTGGAGAAGCTTGGGCATATGGAGCCATAGTGACAGCACTGTTTGGCACCCAGATGCGGCGCTTCTGCGGAGGGGTGGTCATGTTGGAGGAGGAACCACCCTCACGCGAGTGCTTGCGCGACTCTTCGAACGCCTTGCGCCCATTCTCCTCATTGAGCGCGGTGTTCACGAACTCCTCGAAGTCCTTGCACTTGATGTTGGTGAGAGCGTACTTCAGTTCCGGGTTAAAACCTCGGCGGAACCTTGCCATCTTTTTGGCCTCAGTGGACACCTCATCACCAGCATAAGGAGCGAGGCGATTGAACTCATTCTGGTAGCCAATGACGTCCAGCTTGCCCTGCTTAAGAGAGCAGAACTCTTCACGCATCCTTTCCATGAGACCATCTGGGATGTGGTGCTTCAGGAAGGCATCCTTGAAACAACCCCAGGTGATAGGATATCCAGCTCTCATGGTCTGGTAGTTCTCCCACCAGGTAGCTGCCTGACCCTTCAGTAGGTAGGTGGCATACTTGACTTTATCCTCCTCAGCAGCGTGAGCAATGTCCAGAGCCCTAGCCATCTCCCGGATCCAGTCATCAGCATCCAGAGGCTCACGTGTTGCCACGAAAGCTCTCGGCCCCATACTCAGAAACTCCTTGATGCTGACTCGCGGAGCATTCTGGTTGTTGTGCTGGTTAGCCTGGATCTGGGCCATCTGAGTCACGACCTGAGTCATCTGAGTCAACAGCTCCGTGAGCGGAGGTGGTTCAGGCGGGTTGCTCCTTGTTGGCGGCATCCTGAATAGACATGCATTTTAGCACAACAATAGAAAAGGATAGACTTGGTAACCGAAAGATAGATTATTCCGACGCATGAATAGATAACCAACAGGTACATCATCACATGTTCAAATACATCAGAATATCCAACAGACCAATACATGGTTCGAAAGCCAAAGGATAACTAAACATAGCTATGAATGGATACATCGGTACTCCCATGCTCATCACGCAGGACGGCGGTGAGTAGTACGACGAGAGATACGGTGAGGAGGAATCCCACGGAAGTAGGTAGAACGACGATCCACGTAGATCGGGACTGCTCTGAGAGCGACTCTCGGTGTGGTGAAGTAGAAAGCGTCGTCTCCCTGTGCTCCAAAGCGTGGAATCCCAGTGTAACCAGCTCCGAGGTTGAGGAGTGGACCTCTGATCGGCTCGTAACCTCCAGCATCTGGCAAACTATGTCCAACTGTCTGATGGAAACGTGCAAAGCGCTCATCTCCAACAAAGTCTGTGGTGTACGTAGCCAGACGAGTCAAAGCAAGATAGAGCTGCTCCCTGACTGAGGCCAACTCCTGAGAAAGTGTGGTGGCAACAGCGTCACTGTGCCTCACAAACTGAGCGGTGGTGTGCAGCCTGGTGTTATCATGCTCGTAGACATCCAGGTTGTCGTAGAGGGTGAAGTGAGCTCCCGCTGAAGTGATGTAACCACGGGGAATGTGGCGATAGATAGAATCGTCAAACCCCCAGTAGTCAGCACGGAGGACGGTGAGACTCACGTAAGCTGCCTGCTGCACGGCCATATCCACTGTGGAACCTACTGCCTCGTAGCGGTGGACAACGCTCATGCCATCATCTGACAGAATGTAGACGATAGCCTGGTAGTAGGTCTGGTCAAACTCTCGCTGCTGCTCGTAGACCTGATACTCTGGTGCCCAATGGAACCCCAGATAGGTGACCATGTCTCTCAGCATCTCCGGATAACCGGCGGTGCTCTCACAGCGAGTCATCTGAACCACCTGCGGGTAGAACCTGAGATCCATCTGCAGATGATTTGGGAGGTTTTGATTAGACGCCGGTAGAGAACTGAAGTGGAAAGCAACAACAAGGTTCAACGGACGATAAAGATGTTGAAAAGAACAGGATATCGAAGCAACAACGGGAAACACGAGACCAAAAACTCCTGAGGTACTACGGAAAACCCATTCGGGCTTCTAAAGGATCAATATCTACTGCTTAAGGGATAGAGGATTTGCTTCCGGGGCTTACACGCCTCCGTTCTCAATCATGAGTAGGCAACATGATAAATCATGTCACAACCACCTCCATTCCTATGGTCTAGTAGATATAACCATCCTAGAGAAACCAGAATTCGTGAAATCCTAACTTGAAAGTTTAGGTGAGAAGGGAAAACAACGTTGCACTTCCTTACCAGAAAAAGGGTGGGTGGGTGGGGAAAGAAGAAAAATGGCAGAATTCCTACTCTCACGTTTCATTTTTCCTATATAGCTACAAAAATAGTTTCTAGACTCAACTGCGACCAGTAAAAGGGATCCTACAGGCAGACAGGCTCTGATACCATTTGTCGCACCCGGACTTCTAGGGGATACTCACCGTACGAACTGAACAGTATTTTGATTGGATTATGGGGCTTACCGGCACCCGCATCTCTTACGAGTAGGCCAACACTTATGTGTGACAACCAATCTTCACTATTCACCGTCGATGTAAACTATCCCGTAGAAATCAGGACACTACCATTGACATACTTCATACCATACACACATGGTACGTCAACGGCTTTGAACAAGATGATAACATAACATATCTCTAAGACACAAAAGATGGAAATAAGTTGCAACTGGCCCTCACTAGGGCAGAGAATAGCAAATACAATCATCCAGAGGACACATGTCCCAACATAGCATCATTACAACTCAGCGGAAGCATTCGAAGGGGTCTGAGTACAGACAAATCCAAATAGGCTTAAGAAGCCGGGAATGAAAAGAAAACGGAGCCCATCCACGATGTCTCGGATCCTGCCCGGGTCCGCTAACTACTCGTCAGCAGCCTCGTCAAACTCCACGTAGTAGCCGTCACCTGGATCCTCGTAAGCGTAGTCTGCGGAAACCACAGCCCCAAAGGGGTCAGTACATAAACGTACTGGCAAGCAAGACTCACAGTTCACCAAAGTGTAGCCCGTCAACACCAAGCACAGATGCCTTGGGATCAACGGAAGAAAAGGGTATAAAAGATGCTGTTACTGGCTGCACTAACCAACTACAGAACATACTACAACTTCCGGTGTAACAAAAAGAGATAAGATAGCGTATCGTAACCAACTATAGCTAACCACCAAACAAACCCATCCTGGATCTCGCCCCTTATCCAAATAAGCAATCCGAGGATAACTCACACAGTTGGATTAATGGTGGATCAAATTGTTGTGTCAATAAGCCTATTACTAGTCAAGTTATCATTAGTTAGGTGTAAGTTATTCTGAGTACTTGTTAGCCAGTACTTTCACCAAGTTAACCATAACCGCGGAAAACACGGCTTCTCGAGAAGATTTATCCCTGCAGGGGTGCACCAATTTGGCCGTACACGTAAGAATAACCCGCCAGATGGGAAGGCCTTTCCCACCAAGCGGGGCACTCAACACAACTCAACTCTTCTTCGCATCAAGCCCAAAGCACCACGTGCTGTGCGTGCGCGGCTAATCGAGCCCCACGAAGAAAAGGGGACCCTCATAGCACTGGAAGACCACGCCGCCCTAAATGCCGACTACAAAAAATTCCACCCTGGCCTCGGGTTCGTACCTGCATATGCGTGCATCAAATGGAAAGCCCGAACTAAGTGTGGTGATTTGGACGAGATGCGAATCGAATCAAATTGAGGGGGGCGCCCATACACGCTTCCCACATGCGGATAGTGCGCTCATCATGGATCAGTAGACAAGACCCTTTTCCTATTAGGGTCGACACTAGCAGGCCTCAAAACCACTCCGGGCCTCCTGCCGGTGCCTTATCAGCAAATTATTATTACCTCAAATTAACAGGTTGTTGTTTAACATTCGAGCCCCAGAATATAACAGAATATAGTAACAGAAAGTAACTGACAACAGACTCGAGCAAAACAATCCTAAGCATGCTAGTAAGACACAGGCTCAACCAAGGGGTTTTAGGACTGGAGGTGAGGCAATATCAGGGTTCAGGGTATCATGTGATAGGTTCGTAACAGAAGCAACGATACATAGGGCTAGCAAATATAGACAACGGAAAGTATCGGTAACCAATGTTGAAAAGGAACACAATGGTTCATGTGAGTGATAACTTGCCTGCAAACCCAGTAGCCGGGTACTGAGCTAGATCCTCAGAAGGGGTGTCGTAAAGATCGTCGGTATCAACGTCGTCGTCTATCCGAGAAGAAGCAAACAAACAATACAGGAAAAATAAACAATCAATATCATGGCATAGTGCACAATCATAGGATGATGCATGTCAAGTTAATGGATGCATCAAAATAAACTAATTGATATGATAACACAATTTAAATGGACACATATGCAATTTTGAGTTGCATATGAAAAGCCCATGGATTTTGGTTAGATTATTTGTTTTCCAACTAATCAACAGGTGTTAGTGGTTTAGTATGATGCATGCATGAGGAAAACAGCAAAATAACAACAATAGAACCAATTTGAAATGAGGTTTAGCAATTTAGAATTTTATTTATTAAGTTAAAGAATTTTTTGGTTCCTTAAAGGTGACACACATGTATTTGTTGTTTTCACCAAGGTAATTTGTGCAAAATAAATAACAAAATTCATATTTGAAAGGATCATGAAGTTTTGGGTGGATTACATGTTTCAAATATTGAAAAAGGAATTTGGATGAATTTATTATGACTTAAACAACTTAAACAAGTATTAAATGAATTTAAAACAAGCATGAATTTTATTTGAATTTTATTTGCTCAAAACATAATTTCAAACTCATATTTGATAAGTTTATACTTTGGTGGTTTGAAGACATATTTTGCATGTTCAAAAATAATTTATTTGGGGCAAGTTATGATTTTATCAAATTTAAATGAATTAAATAAGGATTAAATTATTTAGGCAATTTAAATTATTCAAACCATGAAACAAAATTTATATTTGAAAAGGTTATTCAAAATAGCATGGAAAACATATTTTATTTGCATTTATTGGATTAAGAATGAATTGGTTATGGAATTTAGAAATTTGCATTTGAATTATTTGAATTCAAATTTGAATTGCATTTTGAAAATTCAAAACAGTACACAAGTGGCATAGTTGGATAGACAATTAAATTTAGAACAATAAACATATTTAACTTTTATTTTTTAGAGTTATAAATTAAAAGTTATTAACCAATTAAAATTGAGGACTAATCTGTAATTAAAAGGTTCTATTTTTAAAACAGAAACGTGGTCAAACTTTTGTTACCGCACGGTTAGCCAGCCCCAGCCACTGCAGCGTGGGCCTGGGGGGCCAGCGTGGCGTGCTGCGCGCGCGTGGCAGTGGGAGGCACTGATGTGTGGGGCCTGCCCGTCAGCGTAGAGCGCAAAAAGGTGTTGGTTTTAATCGAGCCGCGAGGGATTCGATCCCTGCACCTCGCGGGCGCGCACACGGTACTGAACCACTGCGCTGTTGCGTTCGTTCTGTCAGGTACCGCGACGCAGGGAGGAAATACTTACACTGCGAGATAACTGAAACCAAACGCGCGTTTACTGAACTTCGTCAGAGAACCATCGCTGCTCGCCGGCGGTGAAACGGTGGTCGTGCTCGCGCTGGTGGTGCGTGCGTGTGCTGGACGGATGCGGTGGACGTGCACTGTGCCGTGCGGTGCAACAGAGGGATGAGAGGGGATGAGACAGCACGGTGGCTCACCGGGAGTTCGTCGCGGTTGCAGAGCTCGGTGGCGAACTCGACGGCGACACGGCTGTGGACGGCGGCGAGGGCACCGTGATTCTCCGGGGATGCGCGGGTGTCTAATCGGACGAGGGGAGAGTGGGGTTTCGGTTCCTGGTTAGCCAGCGAGGAAACGGGCGGCGACGGAGGCGTTCATCGTCGAGTTTCAGAGCGGTGGTCGCCGGAGGGAGTTGCAGAGAGGGGAGCTCGGGCAGCGAGAGGGTGAGCGGCGGCGCTAGCGAGGGGAGGAGGAAAACCTAGGGGCTAGGGTGCGGCGCAGAGCCCTAGGGCTTGTTTTATAGGGGCGCACGGGCGTCGATGGCCGTCCACGGTGCTCTGCCGCCGACGTGGAGGCACGGATCCGTCGCCGTACAGGAGGGAGACGGTGGAACAGAAGCGGAAAAAAAAAAACGAATCGTTTTTCTCTGCGGGATAACGGGCTGGGCTGCGCTGCGGAAGAAAAACGAGGAGGGAAGGAGAAGTGGGCTGGGCGCAGCCCACTCTCTCTGCTGGCGCCAAAACGTTTGAATTTTTATTTCTCCTTTATGTTTTTTTTTGCTGAAAAAGAATTTGGAAGGAAAAGGTGGTTTTTAGGTTAGAGAAAAATTTGGAAAAATTAGAGGAAGTTCCTTAGGCCAATTACAAACAGTTGTTAACTTTTATTTTCAAAAGTTTAAATATTTGCTTGCTGTTTGAATTTAAACCAAATTTGGGGAATTTTAATATTACATGCTCATTAATAAAAACCCACTTTTAAATAGGGTAACCCCTATGTTAAATTATAAACCATTGATCAAAATTGTTTTATAATTTGCATGAATTCAATTGGTTGCTGTTTGATGCTTGAATTTGGAATTTTAAATGTGATTGGAAATTAAATGATTGATTAGAACCATCATTTTAACAGGTGATCACTATGGCATAAAATGAAACCAATTGGGTGTTATTATTTGTGATTTTTATTTAAAATGTTGTAACAGAGCAAGTATGAAACCATTGTTTGAATAAGGTTTGAATTTGAGTTGTGAAAACAGTGGAAAACAAATGCAACAATTAAGAAACAAATGCAAACAACATGGAAACAATATGATGACATGATGCAATACTTTAATAAACATGCAAGAAACATTCTAAGGGGATGGTTTTCATACTTGGGATGTTACAAAACGCCCCCCCTTGAAGGAATCACGCCCCGAGATTCCTACTGAGAAAGGAAAAGGTCCGGATACTTCTTGCGAAGATCCTCTTCGGTCTCCCACGTTGCCTCTTTATCGGAATGATGCGACCACTGCACTTTCAAGAACTTGGTGCTCTTGTTGCGAGTCTTACGCTCGGTCTCATCGAGAATACGAACAGGGTGCTCCTCATAAGATAGATCATCTTGCAGTTCAATGGAATCATGATCAACTGCACGATCTGGATCTTTGAAACACTTCTTGAGCTGTGACACGTGGACCACATCGTGCACCTTGGATAGTTTTTCTGGAAGTTCAAGACGATAAGCATTTTCTGCACGCCTTGAGAGAATGTTGAAAGGACCAATGTATCTTGGTGCAAGCTTTCCTTTCACACCGAAACGATGAGTGCCCCTGAGGGGAGTTACACGGAGGTATGCCTTATCACCAGGTGCATAGATCATATCCCTGTGCTTGCTGTCATAGTAGCTTTTCTGACGAGACTGAGCAATCTTGAGATTGTCACGAATGATACGAACTTTCTCCTCGGCTTCCTTAACAATGTCAGGGCCTAAGAGTGAACGTTCACCAGCTCCAGACCAATTGATTGGACTCCTGCATCTGCGGCCATAGAGTGCTTCAAATGGTGCCATGCCTAGGCTTGCCTGGTAGCTGTTGTTGTAGGAGAATTCAGCATATGGAAGGCAATCCTCCCATTTCATGCCAAAAGAGATACCACATGGTCTGAGCATATCCTCGAGAATCTGATTGACTCTTTCGACTTGCCCCTGAGACTGAGGGTGATAAGCTGTGCTGAACAGAATTTTGGTGCCCAATGCTTCTTGAAAACTCTTCCAGAAATGAGAAGTGAAGATACTTCCACGGTCTGAGCTTATTTCCAATGGAACACCATGTGGAGGAACGATCTTTGCTGTGTAGAGCTCTGCTAACTGGCTAGCTGAGATAGTTTCCTTGACAGCAAAGAAGTGAGCTACTTTAGTGAGACGATCAATAACAACGAAGATTGCATCGTTGCCCTTCTTGGACTTTGGAAAACCAGTGACGAATTCCATTTCAATCATGTCCCACTTCCACTCAGGAATTTTCAAAGGTTGGAGTAGACCTGCTGTTTTCTGATGGACTGCTTTAACACGTTGACAAACGTCGCATTCAGAAACGTATTGAGCAATTTCACGTTTCATGCCAGGCCACCAATACAGTGTCTTAAGATCCTGGTACATCTTTGTACTTCCAGGGTGAATGGAAAGAGGAGTTTCATGAGCCTCCTTGAGAATGATATCTTTGAGATTTTGAACTTGAGGAACTGCAATGCGTCCTTCAAAGAACACCGTTCCCTTGTCATCAATTGAGAAGGACTTGAATTTCTCCTTGCCTTCCTTGATGTGCTCAACCATCTTCCTGATTTCAGTATCACGAAGTTGTTCAGAACGAATCTTGTCCTCAAGAGTTGGAATAGCTGTCAAGCTAGCAAGGTAGCCTTGAGGAACAAGACCAAGGTTCAGCTTCTGGAATTCTTCATGAAGTGGAGGTTGGCTTTCCATGATCATGAGATTATTGCAATAGGACTTGCGACTGAGAGCATCGGCCATAACATTAGCCTTGCCTAGAGTGTAAGAAATGGTGAGATCAAAGTCCTTAATCTTTTCAATCCATCTCCTTTGCCTGAGGTTTAGATCTGGTTGAGTGAAGATGTATTTCAAACTCTTATGATCGGAAAAGATTTCAGTTTTGTTACCCAACAAGTATTGTCTCCATTTCTTGAGGGCAAACACAACTGCTGCCAGTTCAAGATCATGTGTGGGATAGTTTTGCTCATGTGGGTTCAACTGACGTGAAGCATAAGCCACAACTTGACGTTCTTGCATAAGAACTGCACCTAGACCTTGGAGAGATGCATCGCAGAATATCTGGAAAGGTTTGGTAGTATCTGGGCCAACCAGAACTGGGGTAGAAGTGAGTTTAGTCTTCAGGAGATTGAAACTCTCATCACATTGTGGAGTCCAAACGAACTTCTTGTCCTTCTTTGTGAGATCAGTGACAGGTTTTGCAATCTTGGAGAAGTTTTGGACGAAACGACGGCAATAGCTAGCCAAGCCAAGAAAGCTTCTTACTTGTTTTACCGTCTTAGGAGGTTTCCAATCAACAATTGCTTTAACCTTTTCTGGATCAATGGCTATGCCCTTGGCGGAGATGACATGACCAAGGTAAGCAACTTCTGGAATCCAGAACTCACATTTGGAGAACTTGGCATACAGACGATGCTCGCGAAGTTTCATGAGAGTGAGACGAAGGTGTTCTCCATGCTCTAGGGGAATGATCTAAAATGCTTATCGTCTTGAACTTCCAGAAAAACTATCCAAGGTGCACGATGTGTTCCACGTGTCACAGCTCAAGAAGTGTTTCAAAGATCCAGATCGTGCAGTTGATCATGATTCCATTGAACTGCAAAATGATCTATCTTATGAGGAGCACCCTGTTCGTATTCTCGATGAGACCGAGCGTAAGACTCGCAACAAGAGCACCAAGTTCTTGAAAGTGCAGTGGTCGCATCATTCCGATAAAGAGGCAACGTGGGAGACCGAAGAGGTTCTTCGCAAGAAGTATCCGGACCTTTTCCTTTCTCAGTAGGAATCTCGGGGCGCGATTCCTTCAAGGAGGGGCGTTTTGTAACATCCCAAGTATGAAAACCATCCCCTTAGAATGTTTGTTGCATGTTTATTAAAGTATTGCATCATGTCATCATATTGTTTCCATGTTGTTTGCATTTGTTTCTTAATTGTTGCATTTGTTTTCCACTGTTTTCACAATTCAAATTACAACCTTATTCAAACAATGGTTTCATACTTGCTCTGTTACAACATTTTAAATAAAAATCACAAATAATAACACCCAATTGGTTTCATTTTATGCCATAGTGATCACCTGTTAAAATGATGGTTCTAATCAATCATTTAATTTCCAATCACATTTAAAATTCCAAATTCAAGCATCAAACAGCAACCAATTGAATTCATGCAAATTATAAAACAATTTTGATCAATGGTTTATAATTTAACATAGGGGTTACCCTATTTAAAAGTGGGTTTTTATTAATGAGCATGTAATATTAAAATTCCCCAAATTTGGGTTAAATTCAAACAGCAAGAAAATATTTAAACTTTTGAAAATAAAAGTTAACAACTGTTTGTAATTGGCCTAAGGAACTTCCTCTAATTTTTCCAAATTTTTCTCTAACCTAAAAACCACCTTTTCCTTCCAAATTCTTTTTCAGCAAAAAAAAAACATAAAGGAGAAATAAAAATTCAAACGTTTTGGCGCCAGCAGAGAGAGTGGGCTGCGCCCAGCCCACTTCTCCTTCCCTCCTCCTCGTTTTTCTTCCGCAGCGCAGCCCAGCCCGTTATCCCGCAGAGAAAAACGATTCGTTTTTTTTTCGCTTCTGTTCCACCGTCTCCCTCCTGTACGGCGACGGATCCGTGCCTCCACGTCGGCGGCAGAGCACCGTGGACGGCCATCGACGCCCGTGCGCCCCTATAAAACAAGCCCTAGGGCTCTGCGCCGCACCCTAGCCCCTAGGTTTTCCTCCTCCCCTCGCTAGCGCCGCCGCTCACCCTCTCGCTGCCCGAGCTCCCCTCTCTGCAACTCCCTCCGGCGACCACCGCTCTGAAACTCGACGATGAACGCCTCCGTCGCCGCCCGTTTCCTCGCTGGCTAACCAGGAACCGAAACCCCACTCTCCCCTCGTCCGATTAGACACCCGCGCATCCCCGGAGAATCACGGTGCCCTCGCCGCCGTCCACAGCCGTGTCGCCGTCGAGTTCGCCACCGAGCTCTGCAACCGCGACGAACTCCCGGTGAGCCACCGTGCTGTCTCATCCCCTCTCATCCCTCTGTTGCACCGCACGGCACAGTGCACGTCCACCGCATCCGTCCAGCACACGCACGCACCACCAGCGCGAGCACGACCACCGTTTCACCGCCGGCGAGCAGCGATGGTTCTCTGACGAAGTTCAGTAAACGCGCGTTTGGTTTCAGTTATCTCGCAGTGTAAGTATTTCCTCCCTGCGTCACGGTACCTGACAGAACGAACGCAACATCGCAGTGGTTCAGTACCGTGTGCGCGCCCGCGAGGTGCAGGGATCGAATCCCTCGCGGCTCGATTAAAACCAACACCTTTTTGCGCTCTACGCTGACGGGCAGGCCCCACACATCAGTGCCTCCCACTGCCACGCGCGCGCAGCACGCCACGCTGGCCCCCCAGGCCCACGCTGCAGTGGCTGGGGCTGGCTAACCGTGCGGTAACAAAAGTTTGACCACGTTTCTGTTTTAAAATAGAACCTTTTAATTACAGATTAGTCCTCAATTTTAATTGGTTAATAACTTTTAATTTATAACTCTAAAAAATAAAAGTTAAGTATGTTTATTGTTCTAAATTTAATTTTCTATCCAACTATGCCACTTGTGTACTGTTTTGAATTTTCAAAATGCAATTCAAATTTGAATTCAAATAATTCAAATGCAAATTTCTAAATTCCATAACCAATTCATTCTTAATCCAATAAATGTAAATAAAATATGTTTTCCATGCTATTTTGAATAACCTTTTCAAATATAAATTTTGTTTCATGGTTTGAATAATTTAAATTGCCTAAATAATTTAATCCTTATTTAATTCATTTAAATTTGATAAAATCATAACTTGCCCCAAATAAATTATTTTTGAACATGCAAAATATGTCTTCAAACCACCAAAGTATAAACTTATCAAATATGAGTTTGAAATTATGTTTTGAGCAAATAAAATTCAAATAAAATTCATGCTTGTTTTAAATTCACTTAAAACTTGTTTAAGTTGTTTAAGTCATAATAAATTCATCCAAATTCCTTTTTCAATATTTGAAACATGTAATCCACCCAAAACTTCATGATCCTTTCAAATATGAATTTTGTTATTTATTTTGCACAAATTACCTTGGTGAAAACAACAAATACATGTGTGTCACCTTTAAGGAACCAAAAAATTCTTTAACTTAATAAATAAAATTCTAAATTGCTAAACCTCATTTCAAATTGGTTCTATTGTTGTTATTTTGCTGTTTTCCTCATGCATGCATCATACTAAACCACTAACACCTATTGATTAGTTGGAAAACAAATAATCTAACCAAAATCCATGGGCTTTTCATATGCAACTCAAAATTGCATATGTGTCCATTTAAATTGTGTTATCATATCAATTAGTTTATTTTGATGCATCCATTAACTTGACATGCATCATCCTATGATTGTGCACTATGCCATGATATTGATTGTTTATTTTTCCTGTATTGTTTGTTTGTTTCTTCTCGGATAGACGACGACGTTGATACCGACGATCTTTACGACACCCCTTCTGAGGATCTAGCTCAGTACCCGGCTACTGGGTTTGCAGGCAAGTTATCACTCACATGAACCATTGTGTTCCTTTTCAACATTGGTTACCGATACTTTCCGTTGTCTATATTTGCTAGCCCTATGTATCGTTGCTTCTGTTACGAACCTATCACATGATACCCTGAACCCTGATATTGCCTCACCTCCAGTCCTAAAACCCCTTGGTTGAGCCTGTGTCTTACTAGCATGCTTAGGATTGTTTTGCTCGAGTCTGTTGTCAGTTACTTTCTGTTACTATATTCTGTTATATTCTGGGGCTCGAATGTTAAACAACAACCTGTTAATTTGAGGTAATAATAATTTGCTGATAAGGCACCGACAGGAGGCCCGGCGTGGTTTTGAGGCCTGCTAGTGTCGACCCTAATAGGAAAAGGGTCTTGTCTACTGATCCATGATGAGCGCACTATCCGCATGTGGGAAGCGTGTATGGGCGCCCCCCTCAATTTGATTCGATTCGCATCTCGTCCAAATCACCACACTTAGTTCGGGCTTTCCATTTGATACACGCATATGCAGGTACGAACCCGAGGCCAGGGTGGAATTTTTTGTAGTCGGCATTTAGGGCGGCGTGGTCTTCCAGTGCTATGAGGGTCCCCTTTTCTTCGTGGGGCTCGATTAGCCGCGCACGCACAACACGTGGTGCTTTGGGCTTGATGCGAAGAAGAGTTGAGTTGTGTTGAGTGCCCCGCTTGGTGGGAAAGGCCTTCCCATCTGGCGGGTTATTCTTACGTGTACGGCCAAATTGGTGCACCCCTACAGGGATAAATCTTCTCGAGAAGCCGTGTTTTCCGCGGTTATGGTTAACTTGGTGAAAGTACTGGCTAACAAGTACTCAGAATAACTTACACCTAACTAATGATAACTTGACTAGTAATAGGCTTATTGACACAACAATTTGATCCACCATTAATCCAACTGTGTGAGTTATCCTCGGATTGCTTCTTTGGATAAGGGGCGAGATCCAGGATGGGTTTGTTTGGTGGTTAGCTATAGTTGGTTACGATACGCTATCTTATCTCTTTCTGTTACACCGGAAGTTGTAGTATGTTCTGTAGTTGGTTAGTGCAGCCAGTAACATCATCTTTTATACCCTTTTCTTCCGTTGATCCCAAGGCATCTGTGCTTGGTGTTGACGGGCTACACTTTGGTGAACTGTGAGTCTTGCTTGCCAGTACGTTTATGTACTGACCCCTTTGGGGCTGTGGTTTCCGCAGACTACGCTTACGAGGATCCAGGTGATGGCTACTACGTGGAGTTTGACGAGGCTGCTGACGAGTAGTTAGCGGACCCGGGCAGGATCCGAGACATCGTGGATGGGCTCCGTTTTCTTTTCATTCCCGGCTTCTTAAGCCTATTTGGATTTGTCTGTACTCAGACCCCTTCGAATGCTTCCGCTGAGTTGTAATGATGCTATGTTGGGACATGTGTCCTCTGGATGATTGTATTTGCTATTCTCTGCCCTAGTGAGGGCCAGTTGCAACTTATTTCCATCTTTTGTGTCTTAGAGATATGTTATGTTATCATCTTGTTCAAAGCCGTTGACGTACCATGTGTGTATGGTATGAAGTACGTCAATGGTAGTGTCCTGATTTCTACGGGATAGTTTACATCGACGGTGAATAGTGAAGATTGGTTGTCACACATAAGTGTTGACCTACTCGTAAGAGATGCGGGTGCCGGTAAGCCCCGTAATCCAATCAAAATACTGTTCAGTTCGTACGGTGAGTATCCCCTAGAAGTCCGGGTGCGACAAATGATAAGTGTGGGTTTCATACTTACTCTGTTACAACATTTTAAATAAAAATCACAAATAATAACACCCAATTGGTTTCATTTTATGCCATAGTGATCACCTGTTAAAATGATGGTTCTAATCAATCATTTAATTTCCAATCACATTTAAAATTCCAAATTCAAGCATCAAACAGCAACCAATTGAATTCATGCAAATTATAAAACAATTGTGATCAATGGTTTATAATTTAACATAGGGGTTACCCTATTTAAAAGTGGGTTTTTATTAATGAGCATGTAATATTAAAATTCCCCAAATTTGGTTTAAATTCAAACAGCAAGCAAATATTTAAACTTTTGAAAATAAAAGTTAACAACTGTTTGTAATTGGCCTAAGGAACTTCCTCTAATTTTTCCAAATTTTTCTCTAACCTAAAAACCACCTTTTCCTTCCAAATTCTTTTTCAGCAAAAAAAAACATAAAGGAGAAATAAAAATTCAAACGTTTTGGCGCCAGCAGAGAGAGTGGGCTGCGCCCAGCCCACTTCTCCTTCCCTCCTCCTCGGTTTTCTTCCGCAGCGTAGCCCAGCCCGTTATCCCGCAGAGAAAAACGATTCGTTTTTTTTTCGCTTCTGTTCCACCGTCTCCCTCCTGTACGGCGACGGATCCGTGCCTCCACGTCGGCGGCAGAGCACCGTGGACGGCCATCGACGCCCGTGCGCCCCTATAAAACAAGCCCTAGGGCTCTGCGCCGCACCCTAGCCCCTAGGTTTTCCTCCTCCCCTCGCTAGCGCCGCCGCTCACCCTCTCGCTGCCCGAGCTCCCCTCTCTGCAACTCCCTCCGGCGACCACCGCTCTGAAACTCTACGATGAACGCCTCCGTCGCCGCCCGTTTCCTCGCTGGCTAACCAGGAACCGAAACCCCACTCTCCCCTCGTCCGATTAGACACCCGCGCATCCCCGGAGAATCACGGTGCCCTCGCCGCCGTCCACAGCCGTGTCGCCGTCGAGTTCGCCACCGAGCTCTGCAACCGCGACGAACTCCCGGTGAGCCACCGTGCTGTCTCATCCCCTCTCATCCCTCTGTTGCACCGCACGGCACAGTGCACGAATTCTTGTTTCTCTAGGATGGTTATATCTACTAGACCATAGGAATTGAGGTGGTTGTGACATGATTTATCATGTTGCCTACTCATGATTGAGAACGGAGGCGTGTAAGCCCCGGAAGCAAATCCTCTATCCCTTAAGCAGTAGATATTGATCCTTTAGAAGCCCGGATGGGTTTTCCGTAGTACCTCAGGAGTTTTTGGTCTCGTGTTTCCCGTTGTTGCTTCGATATCCTGTTCTTTTCAACATCCTTATCGTCCGTTGAACCTTGTTGTTGCTTTCCACTTCAGTTCTCTACCGGTGTCTAATCAAAACCTCCCAAATCATCTGCAGATGGATCTCAGGTTCTACCCGCAGGTGGTTCGGATGACTCGCTGTGAGAGCACCGCCGGTTATCCGGAGATGCTGAGAGACATGGTCACCTATCTGGGGTTCCATTGGGCACCAGAGTACCAGGTCTACGAGCAGCAGCGAGAGTTTGACCAGACCTACTACCAGGCTATCGTCTACATTCTGTCAGATGATGGCATGAGCGTTGTCCACCGCTACGAGGCAGTAGGTTCCACAGTGGATATGGCCGTGCAGCAGGCAGCTTACGTGAGTCTCACCGTCCTCCGTGCTGACTACTGGGGGTTTGACGATTCTATCTATCGCCACATTCCCCGTGGTTACATCACTTCAGCGGGAGCTCACTTCACCCTCTACGACAACCTGGATGTCTACGAGCATGATAACACCAGGCTGCACACCACCGCTCAGTTTGTGAGGCACAGTGACGCTGTTGCCACCACACTTTCTCAGGAGTTGGCCTCAGTCAGGGAGCAGCTCTATCTTGCTTTGACTCGTCTGGCTACGTACACCACAGACTTTGTTGGAGATGAGCGCTTTGCACGTTTCCATCAGACAGTTGGACGTAGTTTGCCAGATGCTGGAGGTTACGAGCCGATCAGAGGTCCACTCCTCAACCTCGGAGCTGGTTACACTGGGATTCCACGCTTTGGAGCACAGGGAGACGACGCTTTCTACTTCACCACACCGAGAGTCGCTCTCAGAGCAGTCCCGATCTACGTGGATCGTCGTTCTACCTACTTCCGTGGGATTCCTCCTCACCGTATCTCTCGTCGTACTACTCACCGCCGTCCTGCGTGATGAGCATGGGAGTACCGATGTATCCATTCATAGCTATGTTTAGTTATCCTTTGGCTTTCGAACCATGTATTGGTCTGTTGGATATTCTGATGTATTTGAACATGTGATGATGTACCTGTTGGTTATCTATTCATGCGTCGGAATAATCTATCTTTTGGTTACCAAGTCTATCCTTTTCTATTGTTGTGCTAAAATGCATGTCTATTCAGGATGCCGCCAACAAGGAGCAACCCGCCTGAACCACCTCCGCTCACGGAGCTGTTGACTCAGATGACTCAGGTCGTGACTCAGATGGCCCAGATCCAGGCTAACCAGCACAACAACCAGAATGCTCCGCGAGTCAGCATCAAGGAGTTTCTGAGTATGGGGCCGAGAGCTTTCGTGGCAACACGTGAGCCTCTGGATGCTGATGACTGGATCCGGGAGATGGCCAGGGCTCTGGACATTGCTCACGTTGCTGTGGAGGATAAAGTCAAGTATGCCACCTACCTACTGAAGGGTCAGGCAGCTACCTGGTGGGAGAACTACCAGACCATGAGAGCTGGATATCCTATCACCTGGGGTTGTTTCAAGGATGCCTTCCTGAAGCACCACATCCCAGATGGTCTCATGGAAAGGATGCGTGAAGAGTTCTGCTCTCTTAAGCAGGGCAAGCTGGACGTCATTGGCTACCAGAATGAGTTTAATCGCCTCGCTCGTTATGCTGGTGATGAGGTGTCCACTGAGGCCAAAAAGATGGCAAGGTTCCGCCGAGGTTTTAACCCGGAACTGAAGTACGCTCTCACCAACATCAAGTGCAAGGACTTCGAGGAGCTCGTGAACACCGCGCTCAATGAGGAGAATGGGCGCAAGGCGTTCGAAGAGTCGCGCAAGCACTCGCGTGAGGGTGGTTCCTCCTCCAACATGACCACCCCTCCGCAGAAGCGCCGCATCTGGGTGCCAAACAGTGCTGTCACTAGGGCTCCATATGCCCAAGCTTCTCCAGGCTTTGGGCCCCGCCCACCCAACCCAGCTCAGATGCAGGCTCAGAGGTTCTCAATGGGGAAGCCAAGGCCAGATGCACCTCGTGTCGTCACTTGCTTCAAATGCAAGCAGACTGGACACTATGCTGATAAGTGCACTCAGAGGCAGCTACCTCCACCACCTCCTCGCCCCAACACCAACCAGGCAATGGTTCGTGCTCCCCCGGCTAAAGCCTTCAACTCCAACAACAGGCCTGTCGGGAGGACCGCGAGGGTGAATCATATCAAGGCCGACAAAGCTGAGGAAGCTGCTGACGTCGTTCTCGGTACATTCCCCGTAAACTCTAACCCAGCTAAAGTGTTGTTTGATACCGGAGCATCGCATTCTTTCGTGTCAAAGATCTTTGCGACAGCAGTTAAGCTACCTTTTGTTGGTTTGGGTTCCCCGCTAGTAGTAAACTCCCCTGGAGCAACTATGCAAACTTCCAAGATCAGTCATGAGAATCAGATCCTAATTGGAGGTCACATATTCCTTGCTTCCCTCATTCTGCTTGGCAATTCTGACATTGATGTCATTCTTGGCATGGATTGGTTGAAGGCCAATAAAGCTACGATTGATTGTGCTAAGAAGTCGATAACCCTGTTCCACCCGTCTGGCCAGATAGTCTATTCTCCAAATGAATCAAGTTCTGTTCAGCTGTACATCCTGGATGCTAAACCTCTACCTCTGCTTGAAAATGTTCCGGTGGTTTGTGAATTCCCTGACGTCTTTCCAGAAGAGTTGCCAGGGATGCCTCCGGACAGAGCAGTTGAGTTCGTGATCGAGCTTGAACCAGGTACTGCTCCAATCTCTAAGCATCCATACAAGATAGCTCCTCCTGGACTGAAATTGTTGAAGGAGCAAATCGATATGTACATGGAGAAAGGTTACATTCAACCTAGTTCCTCCGCTTGGGGTTGCCCAACTCTGTTTGTTGCCAAGAAGGATCAAACAAAAAGACTCGTGGTTGACTATCGTCCTCTCAACGAGAAAACTATCAAAAACAAGTACCCAATTCCTCGTATCGATGATCTTTTTGATCAACTTGCTGGAGCCTCAATATTCTCAAAGTTGGACTTGAGGATGGGTTACCATCAAATAAAGATCAGAAAGGAAGATATTCCTAAGACAGCTTTCACCACTCGGTACGGTCTATATGAATACACCGTCATGTCCTTTGGTCTCACCAATGCACCGGCGACATTTTCAAGACTCATGAATTCTGTCTTCCATGAATACCTCGACAAGTTCGTTGTGGTATATCTTGATGACATTCTAGTCTACTCAAAATCTGAGGAAGAGCATGGAGAACACCTTCGTCTCACTCTCATGAAACTTCGCGAGCATCGTCTGTATGCCAAGTTCTCCAAATGTGAGTTCTGGATTCCAGAAGTTGCTTACCTTGGTCATGTCATCTCCGCCAAGGGCATAGCCATTGATCCAGAAAAGGTTAAAGCAATTGTTGATTGGAAACCTCCTAAGACGGTAAAACAAGTAAGAAGCTTTCTTGGCTTGGCTAGCTATTGCCGTCGTTTCGTCCAAAACTTCTCCAAGATTGCAAAACCTCTCACTGATCTCACAAAGAAGGACAAGAAGTTCGTTTGGACTCCACAATGTGATGAGAGTTTCAATCTCCTGAAGACTAAACTCACTTCTACCCCAGTTCTGGTTGGCCCAGATACTACCAAACCTTTCCAGATATTCTGCGATGCATCTCTCCAAGGTCTAGGTGCAGTTCTTATGCAAGAACGTCAAGTTGTGGCTTATGCTTCACGTCAGTTGAACCCACATGAGCAAAACTATCCCACACATGATCTTGAACTGGCAGCAGTTGTGTTTGCCCTCAAGAAATGGAGACAATACTTGTTGGGTAACAAAACTGAAATCTTTTCCGATCATAAGAGTCTGAAATACATCTTCACTCAACCAGATCTATACCTCAGGCAAAGGAGATGGATTGAAAAGATTAAGGACTTTGATCTCACCATTTCTTACACTCCAGGCAAGGCTAATGTTATGGCCGATGCTCTCAGTCGCAAGTCCTATTGCAATAATCTCATGATCATGGAAAGCCAACCTCCACTTCATGAAGAATTCCAGAAGCTGAACCTTGGTCTTGTTCCTCAAGGCTACCTTGCTAGCTTGACAGCTATTCCAACTCTCGAGGACAAGATTCGTTCTGAACAACTTTGTGATACTGAAATCAAGAAGATGGTTGAGCACATCAAGGAAGCCAAGGAGAAATTCAAGTCCTTCTCAATTGATGACAAGGGAACGGTGTTCTTTGAAGGACGCATTGCAGTTCCTCAAGTTCAAAGTCTCAAAGATATCATTCTCAAGGAGGCTCATGAAACTCCTATTTCCATTCACCCTGGAAGTACAAAGATGTACCAGGATCTTAAGACACTGTATTGGTGGCCTGGCATGAAACGTGAAATTCCTCAATACGTTTCTGAATGCGACGTTTGTCAACGTGTTAAAGCAGTCCATCAGAAAACAGCAGGTCTACTCCAACCTTTGAAAATTCCTGAGTGGAAGTGGGACATGATTGAAATGGACTTCGTCACTGGTTTTCCAAAGTCCAAGAAGGGCAACGATGCAATCTTCGTTGTTATTGATCGTCTCACTAAAGTAGCTCACTTCTTTGCTGTCAAGGAAACTATCTCAGCTAGCCAGTTAGCAGAGCTCTACACTGCAAAGATCGTTCCTCTACATGGTGTTCCATTGGAAATAAGCTCAGACCGTGGAAGTATCTTCACTTCTCATTTCTGGAAGAGTTTTCAAGAAGCATTGGGCACCAAACTTCTGTTCAGCACAACTTATCACCCTTAGTCTCAGGGGCAATTTGTCGCACCCGGACTTCTAGGGGATACTCACCGTACGAACTGAACAGTATTTTGATTGGATTACGGGGCTTACCGGCACCCGCATATCTTACGAGTAGGCCAACACTTATGTGTGACAACCAATCTTCACTATTCACCATCGATGTAAACTATCCCGTAGAAATCAGGACACTACCATTGACGTACTTCATACCATACACACATGGTACGTCAACGGCTTTGAACAAGATGATAACATAACATATCTCTAAGACACAAAAGATGGAAATAAGTTGCAACTGGCCCTCACTAGGGCAGAGAATAGCAAATACAATCATCCAGAGGACACATGTCCCAACATAGCATCATTACAACTCAGCGGAAGCATTCGAAGGGGTCTGAGTACAGACAAATCCAAATAGTCTTAAGAAGCCGGGAATGAAAATAAAACGAAGCCCATCCACGATGTCTCGGATCCTGCCCGGGTCCGCTAACTACTCGTCAGCAGCCTCGTCAAACTCCACGTAGTAGCCGTCACCTGGATCCTCGTAAGCGTAGTCTGCGGAAACCACAGCCCCAAAGGGGTCAGTACATAAACGTACTAGCAAGCAAGACTCACAGTTCACCAAAGTGTAGCCCGTCAACACCAAGCACAGATGCCTTGGGATCAACGGAAGAAAAGGGTATAAAAGATGCTGTTACTGGCTGCACTAACCAACTACAGAACATACTACAACTTCCGGTGTAACAGAAAGAGATAAGATAGCGTATCGTAACCAACTATAGCTAACCACCAAACAAACCCATCCTGGATCTCGCCCCTTATCCAAAGAAGCAATCCGAGGATAACTCACACAGTTGGATTAATGGTGGATCAAATTGTTGTGTCAATAAGCCTATTACTAGTCAAGTTATCATTAGTTAGGTGTAAGTTATTCTGAGTACTTGTTAGCCAGTACTTTCACCAAGTTAACCATAACCGCGGAAAACACGGCTTCTCGAGAAGATTTATCCCTGCAGGGGTGCACCAATTTGGCCGTACACGTAAGAATAACCCGCCAGATGGGAAGGCCTTTCCCACCAAGCGGGGCACTCAACACAACTCAACTCTTCTTCGCATCAAGCCCAAAGCACCACGTGCTGTGCGTGCGCGGCTAATCGAGCCCCACGAAGAAAAGGGGACCCTCATAGCACTGGAAGACCACGCCGCCCTAAATGCCGACTACAAAAAATTCCACCCTGGCCTCGGGTTCGTACCTGCATATGCGTGCATCAAATGGAAAGCCCGAACTAAGTGTGGTGATTTGGACGAGATGCGAATCGAATCAAATTGAGGGGGCGCCCATACACGCTTCCCACATGCGGATAGTGCGCTCATCATGGATCAGTAGACAAGACCCTTTTCCTATTAGGGTCGACACTAGCAGGCCTCAAAACCACGCCGGGCCTCCTGCCGGTGCCTTATCAGCAAATTATTATTACCTCAAATTAACAGGTTGTTGTTTAACCTTCGAGCCCCAGAATATAACAGAATATAGTAACAGAAAGTAACTAACAACAGACTCGAGCAAAACAATCCTAAGCATGCTAGTAAGACACAGGCTCAACCAAGGGGTTTTAGGACTGGAGGTGAGGCAATATCAGGGTTCAGGGTATCATGTGATAGGTTCGTAACAGAAGCAACGATACATAGGGCTAGCAAATATAGACAACGGAAAGTATCGGTAACCAATGTTGAAAAGGAACACAATGGTTCATGTGAGTGATAACTTGCCTGCAAACCCAGTAGCCGGGTACTGAGCTAGATCCTCAGAAGGGGTGTCGTAAAGATCGTCGGTATCAACGTCGTCGTCTATCCGAGAAGAAGCAAACAAACAATACAGGAAAAATAAACAATCAATATCATGGCATAGTGCACAATCATAGGATGATGCATGTCAAGTTAATGGATGCATCAAAATAAACTAATTGATATGATAACACAATTTAAATGGACACATATGCAATTTTGAGTTGCATATGAAAAGCCCATGGATTTTGGTTAGATTATTTGTTTTCCAACTAATCAACAGGTGTTAGTGGTTTAGTATGATGCATGCATGAGGAAAATAGCAAAATAACAACAATAGAACCAACTTGAAATGAGGTTTAGCAATTTAGAATTTTATTTATTAAGTTAAAGAATTTTTTGGTTCCTTAAAGGTGACACACATGTATTTGTTGTTTTCACCAAGGTAATTTGTGCAAAATAAATAACAAAATTCATATTTGAAAGGATCATGAAGTTTTGGGTGGATTACATGTTTCAAATATTGAAAAAGGAATTTGGATGAATTTATTATGACTTAAACAACTTAAACAAGTTTTAAATGAATTTAAAACAAGCATGAATTTTATTTGAATTTTATTTGCTCAAAACATAATTTCAAACTCATATTTGATAAGTTTATACTTTGGTGGTTTGAAGACATATTTTGCATGTTCAAAAATAATTTATTTGGGGCAAGTTATGATTTTATCAAATTTAAATGAATTAAATAAGGATTAAATTATTTAGGCAATTTAAATTATTCAAACCATGAAACAAAATTTATATTTGAAAAGGTTATTCAAAATAGCATGGAAACATATTTTATTTGCATTTATTGGATTAAGAATGAATTGGTTATGGAATTTAGAAATTTGCATTTGAATTATTTGAATTCAAATTTGAATTGCATTTTGAAAATTCAAAACAGTACACAAGTGGCATAGTTGGATAGACAATTAAATTTAGAACAATAAACATATTTAACTTTTATTTTTTAGAGTTATAAATTAAAAGTTATTAACCAATTAAAATTGAGGACTAATCTGTAATTAAAAGGTTCTATTTTTAAAACAGAAACGTGGTCAAACTTTTGTTACCGCACGGTTAGCCAGCCCCAGCCACTGCAGCGTGGGCCTGGGGGGCCAGCGTGGCGTGCTGCGCGCGCGTGGCAGTGGGAGGCACTGATGTGTGGGGCCTGCCCATCAGCGTAGAGCGCAAAAAGGTGTTGGTTTTAATCGAGCCGCGAGGGATTCGATCCCTGCACCTCGCGGGCGCGCACAAGGTACTGAACCACTGCACAAGTTTAAATATTTGCTTGCTGTTTGAATTTAAACCAAATTTGGGGAATTTTAATATTACATGCTCATTAATAAAAACCCACTTTTAAATAGGGTAACCCCTATGTTAAATTATAAACCATTGATCAAAATTGTTTTATAATTTGCATGAATTCAATTGGATGCTGTTTGATGCTTGAATTTGGAATTTTAAATGTGATTGGAAATTAAATGATTGATTAGAACCATCATTTTAACAGGTGATCACTATGGCATAAAATGAAACCAATTGGGTGTTATTATTTGTGATTTTTATTTGAAATGTTGTAACAGAGCAAGTATGAAACCATTGTTTGAATAAGGTTTAAATTTGAATTGTAAAAACAGTGGAAAACAAATGCAACAATTAAGAAACAAATGCAAACAACATGGAAACAATATGATGACATGATGCAATACTTTAATAAACATGCAACAAACATTCTAAGGGGATGGTTTTCATACTTGGGATGTTACAAAACGCCCCCCCTTGAAGGAATCGCGCCCCGAGATTCCTACTGAGAAAGGAAAAGGTCCGGATACTTCTTGCGAAGATCCTCTTCGGTCTCCCACGTTGCCTCTTTATCGGAATGATGCGACCACTGCACTTTCAAGAACTTGGTGCTCTTGTTGCGAGTCTTACGCTCGGTCTCATCGAGAATACGAACAGGGTGCTCCTCATAAGATAGATCATCTTGCAGTTCAATGGAATCATGATCAACTGCACGATCTGGATCTTTGAAACACTTCTTGAGCTGTGACACGTGGAACACATCGTGCACCTTGGATAGTTTTTCTGGAAGTTCAAGACGATAAGCATTTTCTGCACGCCTTGAGAGAATGTTGAAAGGACCAATGTATCTTGGTGCAAGCTTTCCTTTCACACCGAAACGATGAGTGCCCCTGAGGGGAGTTACACGGAGGTATGCCTTATCACCAGGTGCATAGATCATATCCCTGTGCTTGCTGTCATAGTAGCTTTTCTGACGAGACTGAGCAATCTTGAGATTGTCACGAATGATACGAACTTTCTCCTCGGCTTCCTTAACAATGTCAGGGCCTAAGAGTGAATGTTCACCAGCTCCAGACCAATTGATTGGACTCCTGCATCTGCGGCCATATAGTGCTTCAAATGGTGCCATGCCTAGGCTTGCCTGGTAGCTGTTGTTGTAGGAGAATTCAGCATATGGAAGGCAATCCTCCCATTTCATGCCAAAAGAGATACCACATGCTCTGAGCATATCCTCGAGAATCTGATTGACTCTTTCGACTTGCCCCTGAGACTGAGGGTGATAAGCTGTGCTGAACAGAAGTTTGGTGCCCAATGCTTCTTGAAAACTCTTCCAGAAATGAGAAGTGAAGATACTTCCACGGTCTGAGCTTATTTCCAATGGAACACCATGTAGAGGAACGATCTTTGCTGTGTAGAGCTCTGCTAACTGGCTAGCTGAGATAGTTTCCTTGACAGCAAAGAAGTGAGCTACTTTAGTGAGACGATCAATAACAACGAAGATTGCATCGTTGCCCTTCTTGGACTTTGGAAAACCAGTGACGAAGTCCATTTCAATCATGTCCCACTTCCACTCAGGAATTTTCAAAGGTTGGAGTAGACCTGCTGTTTTCTGATGGACTGCTTTAACACGTTGACAAACGTCGCATTCAGAAACGTATTGAGGAATTTCACGTTTCATGCCAGGCCACCAATACAGTGTCTTAAGATCCTGGTACATCTTTGTACTTCCAGGGTGAATGGAAAGAGGAGTTTCATGAGCCTCCTTGAGAATGATATCTTTGAGACTTTGAACTTGAGGAACTGCAATGCGTCCTTCAAAGAACACCGTTCCCTTGTCATCAATTGAGAAGGACTTGAATTTCTCCTTGCCTTCCTTGATGTGCTCAACCATCTTCTTGATTTCAGTATCACGAAGTTGTTCAGAACGAATCTTGTCCTCGAGAGTTGGAATAGCTGTCAAGCTAGCAAGGTAGCCTTGAGGAACAAGACCAAGGTTCAGCTTCTGGAATTCTTCATGAAGTGGAGGTTGGCTTTCCATGATCATGAGATTATTGCAATAGGACTTGCGACTGAGAGCATCGGCCATAACATTAGCCTTGCCTGGAGTGTAAGAAATGGTGAGATCAAAGTCCTTAATCTTTTCAATCCATCTCCTTTGCCTGAGGTTTAGATCTGGTTGAGTGAAGATGTATTTCAGACTCTTATGATCGGAAAAGATTTCAGTTTTGTTACCCAACAAGTATTGTCTCCATTTCTTGAGGGCAAACACAACTGCTGCCAGTTCAAGATCATGTGTGGGATAGTTTTGCTCATGTGGGTTCAACTGACATGAAGCATAAGCCACAACTTGACGTTCTTGCATAAGAACTGCACCTAGACCTTGGAGAGATGCATCGCAGAATATCTGGAAAGGTTTGGTAGTATCTGGGCCAACCAGAACTGGGGTAGAAGTGAGTTTAGTCTTCAGGAGATTGAAACTCTCATCACATTGTGGAGTCCAAACGAACTTCTTGTCCTTGTTTGCGAGATCAGTGAGAGGTTTTGCAATCTTGGAGAAGTTTTGGACGAAACGACGGCAATAGCTAGCCAAGCCAAGAAAGCTTCTTACTTGTTTTACCGTCTTAGGAGGTTTCCAATCAACAATTGCTTTAACCTTTTCTGGATCAATGGCTATGCCCTTGGCGGAGATGACATGACCAAGGTAAGCAACTTTTGGAATCCAGAACTCACATTTGGAGAACTTGGCATACAGACGATGCTCGCGAAGTTTCATGAGAGTGAGACGAAGGTGTTCTCCATGCTCTTCCTCAGATTTTGAGTATACTAGAATGTCATCAAGATATACCACAACGAACTTGTCGAGGTATTCATGGAAGACAGAATTCATGAGTCTTGAAAATGTCGCCGGTGCATTGGTGAGACCAAAGGACATGACGGTGTATTCATATAGACCGTACCGAGTGGTGAAAGCTGTCTTAGGAATATCTTCCTTTCTGATCTTTATTTGATGGTAACCCATCCTCAAGTCCAACTTTGAGAATATTGAGGCTCCAGCAAGTTGATCAAAAAGATCATCGATACGAGGAATTGGGTACTTGTTTTTGATAGTTTTCTCGTTGAGAGGACGATAGTCAACCACGAGTCTTTTTGTTTGATCCTTCTTGGCAACAAACAGAGTTGGGCAACCCCAAGCGGAGGAACTAGGTTGAATGTAACCTTTCTCCATGTACATATCGATTTGCTCCTTCAACAATTTCAGTTCAGGAGGAGCTATCTTGTATGGATGCTTAGAGATTGGAGCAGTACCTGGTTCAAGCTCGATCACGAACTCAACTGCTCTGTCCGGAGGCATCCCTGGCAACTCTTCTGGAAAGACGTCAGGGAATTCACAAACCACCGGAACATTTTCAAGCAGAGGTAGAGGTTTAGCATCCAGGGTGTACAGCTGAACAGAACTTGATTCATTTGGAGAATAGACTATCTGGCCAGACGGGTGGAACAGGGTTATCGACTTCTTAACACAATCAATCGTAGCTTTATCACTAGTAGGGAAATGCCATTCTATGGAATGGATTCTGTGGCGCATCATGAACTGGTGCGCCACAGAAATATTATTTTGTGGCGCACGGCCACGGGTGCGCCACAGAAATCACCAATTTTGTGGCGCATGTGTTAGATGTGCGCCACAGAAAGTGCGCGGGGCCCACCCCAATCATTGGGCTGGGTGTCAGAGGCCATAGTTTTATGGCGCATCCTAACCCGTGCGCCACAGAAAGGGCAACTTCTGTGGCGCACTGTGCTGGTGCGCCACAGAAACACCATGTTCTGTGGCGCATCCTACGCAATGCGCCACAGAATATGTTGTTTCTGTGGCGCACCGGCACAGTGCGCCACAGAATACCATACTGGTGCGCCACAGAATTGTGCGCACTGTGCACATAAAGATGGCCCCTCTCTCCCCCCCCCCCACTCACTTCATTCCAAGTGGATGTTGCTCACTCGCCCCCCCCCTTCTCTCCACTCCATTTTTACACATTTAGTTCTCCTTTTTAGGTAGGTGAACCTATTTATTCGATGTATAATTGTTGGTGAAGTTTCTTGTTGTTGGGGGGGCCTAATTACTTGCATCTATACTCCGGTCCCTCCCTCTCCTCGCTCTTTTCGCGTGTCGGTATCGAATCTACTAGGTGAGTATAGTTGGAGGTGCATATGTCTCGTGTGGCCATCGATCGATGTGTATGGGTGTTTGTCATGCATGTGCAGGTGGTCCGATCGATTGTCGCGCGTGCGGGCGCGGCATGGTGCATGGATGTTTGCCGAAATGTTGATTCACTTCCATTTCGGCAAACTTTTGCACCCCATATGTCCTACTTATAGGAGAGGTCATGCCGAATTTTTCCGGCGACTATGCATGC
Organism: Alopecurus myosuroides; assembly: GCA_028641055.1. Taxonomy (NCBI): domain Eukaryota; kingdom Viridiplantae; phylum Streptophyta; class Magnoliopsida; order Poales; family Poaceae; genus Alopecurus; species Alopecurus myosuroides. Next base: position 49,309,529 of record CM054061.1, read on the forward strand.
ATGTTGTGGTTCTAATTTTCTGCTCTCTATATGTGTCTGTGCAGGCAACCATGGTACTAGAAATGAGCTCTGCTCGAATCGCTAGATACAAAAAAGACGCGAAGGCGGACATGATTCGGTGCAACATGCGGCAGATAAGATGCCCGTGTCGATCATGCAAACTCGTGCGCTGGATTGACCCTGATTCCGGACAATTGGAGGAGCACCTTCTCAGACGCGGTTTCTTTGACGACCGCAACCACGTGGCACCGCCGGCAGCAAAAGTTGTGCACGAAGAGGAGGGCGAGCGAGGATATGACGGCGAACAAGATCATCATGAAGAAGGATATGTCGGCGGAGAAGATCGACATGACGATGAAGGCGAGAACACGGAGACCCCGCTAATTTCGGCCTTGCGGGACTCTCATGTTCAGGATCTGCTGCTTAAGGAGACGAGCAACGACATAGCTGCAGCTAGGGAGAAAGCCAAACTGGCGCAAATGGAGATAGACGGGGTGACTCCGTTGTTTCCTGGGTGCCGCCCCGAGGATACGCGGTTGCATGTAACGCTTGCTGCTCTGAAGATGAAGACGCAAAACAAATGGACCGACTCGAGCTTCAACAAGAACTTGAAATTCTGGCACGATCGCCTTCCCGAGGGGAACACATTGCCAAGAAGTATCAACGAGGCTAAGAAAGTCGTGTGCCCTCTTGACCTACCTCACGAAAAATTTCACGCCTGCATCAATGATTGTGTAATTTATCGGGGGGAGTACAAGGACACAATCACATGTCCGAAGTGCGGCCACGGACGATACAAGTGTGGAACCAACAACAAGAAAATTCCTCGAAAAGTGGTATGGTACTTTCCTATCACTCCCCGTCTTCAACGGTACTACGTGGACCCTAAGGAAGCAAAGCTCATGCAATGGCACGCAAAAAGAGAGAAGCCGGAAGAAGATCCGGAGAAGGGATATATCATGACACATCCTGCAGACGCTGCCCAGTGGGAAGCATTGGACATAGCTTTCCCGAGTTTTGGGGGCGACGCGAGGAACGTCAGGCTGGGTATGAGCACCGATGGACTCAATCCGTTCGGCAACCAGAGTAGCACACATAGCAGCTGGCCCGTGTTTGTATGGCCTTACAACCTACCCCCGTGGCTGTGCACCAAGCAAAAGTACATACACTTGAGTATTCTCATCCAGGGGCCAAAACAACCAGGTGTCGACATGCATTTGTATCTCGGGCTGCTGAAAGACGAGTTAGACACGTTGTGGAAGATGCCACCCCGTACGTGGGACGCGTACACTAGAGATTATTTCCATATGAGAGCCGCGTTGCTGACGACGGTCACAGACTATCCTGGTTACGCGTATGTATCTGCCCAGGTCGGCCACGGATTCTGCGGCTGCGTGAAGTGCATGGACGGGACCCCGCATCTCCAGCTACCAAGGGATCCTGGGTCTTCGAAAACCGTGTACCCAGGGGCTCGAAGGTGGCTTCGCCTGGATCACTCGTGGAGAAAACGCGGTGAGTTGTTCAATGGTAAAGACGAGCCCGATGGAGCCCCGCGCACTAGGAGCGGCGAAGAAATCGACGAGCTTATGAAAAATTGGGACGAGTGCCCTTCGCCGGGAAAGAAACGACCCAAGCCAGAGCCGTTGCTGGGTGTATGGAAAGCGAGGTCTGTTTTCCACGACTTGGAGTACTGGCCGGTCCTCCACGCGCCTCATAGCCTTGATGTGATGCACATTACGAAGAACGTTACGGAGAGTCTGCTTGGCACTATTTGCAATTCGGAGAAGTCCAAGGATGGGCCGAAAGCAAGATACGATCTAAAACATTTTGGCATTAGGAAAAATCTACAGGTCCCCGCCGATAGTGATGATGATGATGACGATGAGGATAAGACGGAAGGGACTCAACGTCCTCCCCGCAAAAAGGCTAAGAAGAACACCGTGGTGCTTCCCGCTGCCTGCTTCACATTGAGTCCGCCGGAGCTTGAGCAGTTTTTCAGGTGCCTCGTAGAAGTCAAAGTTCCTCACGGATACTCAGGGAGTATAAGCAGATATCTGGACTTAGCGAAGAAGAGGTTCACCGGGATGAAGTCTCACGATTGTCATGTGCTCATGACGCAGATACTTCCTGTTGCGATCCGAGGGATAATGGACGAGCATGTCCGTGATACGTTGTTTGGCCTTTGCAACTTTTTCGACGTTATCACCCGGAAATCGATCGGCGTGAGGCAGCTCAAGATGCTACAGGATGAGATCGTGGTGATACTATGCGAGCTCGAGATTTACTTCCCGCCGGCATTCTGTGATATATGTGTACATCTCCTTCTCCATGTCGTTGATGACATCAGGCATCTCGGCCCGACGTTTCTGCACTACATGATGCCGATGGAAAGGCAGAATGGTGTCCTGAAAGGATACGTTCGCAATAGGGCCCGTCCAGACGCAAGCATGGCCAAAGGATTTCTAACCAACGAGTGCATCTCTTTCTGCGACAATTACCTAAGCACCGAAGACGATCAGGATGTCGGTTTGTCCACCAGGACGCACCTTGGCAGACTCAACGGAGTCGGTCACCGCGAGGGCTGCCGCGACGTCCATGTCGGCATTCAAAAACGACGCGACGACTTTGATAGGGCTCACCGGGTCGCGCTACAACACTTAAAGTTGATCGAGCCTTTCGTGGAAGAGCACAAAAGCTTAATCAATCAGAATTATATTGAAATGGGCGGGCCGAGGAAGATGGGAGACGTAACCAAAGAGCACAACTCCGGCTTCACGCGTTGGTTCAAGCAAAGTCAACTGATTGAAGCACGGAGAAAAATGCCTTCTACGGAAGATGAAAAACTCATATACATCTTATCACAGGGCCCCGGGCAGAACGTAAGGACCTATCAGGGGTACGACATCTCCGGTTACAGATTCTCCACCGAGGACAAGGACATGAGTAGCGAAAATCAAAACTCAGGAGTAACTATGCTATCATATGGTGATGCCGAGACTAATGTGGAAGAAAGATACTTTGGAAAGATCGAGGAGATATGGGAGCTCAACTACTGCGGAGAGACGGTGGTGCCAATGTTCCGTGTGAGATGGGCCAAGAATGTGAAGAAAGAAGGACGGGATTTCACCACAATGGTTATACCCGATGCCAAATCGAAGAACGCATCCGCGAAAAATGAGCCATGGGTACTCGCTAGCCAAGTTGACCAATGCTTCTTCATCACCGACCCGTCAAGGCCTAGCCGTGTTGTCGTGAGGAGGGGCAAGAGGAGCATCATCGGAATGGAAGGAGACGCCAACGAGGAAGACTTGGACAAGAACGGTGATCCGAAGATCGAGGAGGAGTTCGACAAGCACTTCGACATGCCTACTACTGGTAAAGTAAGAAGGAAGACATCCCTACCTACCCATGGTTGTCCGTTCACGCGAAGAAATCTCAAGGTGGCCGGCATAAAGTATTCAGTCGCAAACAAAAAGGGCAAGAGACGCTAATTAAGCTAGATCGGAACCGAGACGAAAAAGACTTTATTATGTATATATGCTCATGTGTATGTTAGACAACCATATGTGTGTGTCATAAAAGATTGCGAAGAGACGTTATATTAAAATATATTCTAATATTAAATGTGTGTTTTATTTTTTTAATTGTAATTTACTGTTTTCTTTCTTTAATTATAATTAAATAAAATATTAAAAAAAGTGGGGCAATATCAAGATTCGAACCTGGGTGTTAATCATTCACTCATAGCAAACCACTAGACTAGTAACACACATTTGTCACAGTACAATGGTTCGAATTTTTTATTATATCTATCCACCAATTCTGTGGCGCATCTCCACAGTGATGCGCCATAGAATCTCTTTCCTTGTCAATGACATGTGGCCCCGCCAATCTGCCCACACAGCACGCCCACATATTTCTGTGGCGCACCAAGGTGCACGGTGCGCCACAGAATTCGCACAATTCTATGGCGCATCTCTGCCTGGATGCGCCACAGAATTCTCTTACAGCCAATGACATGTGGCCCCGCTCCCTCGTCCCCAATCCCTCCAACACTTAGCGAAAAAATCCCTCGTTCTCTCTCGCACGACGAACCCTAGCTAGCAGCCGGCCGTGGAGGAGCACCAGGCGTGGAGGAGCACCAGGCCGTGGAGGAGGAGCAGGCGTGGATCGAGGAGCACCTGTGAACCAGCGCCCGTGTGGAGGAGCGCCCTTGTGCACCAGCGCCCGTGGAGGAGGAGCGCCCGTGGTCTTCGTCTTCATCACCTCGATCGCCATCGCCACTGCATCTCGCCTCGAGGAGCAGGAGAAGGTACACTGCCCTCTCTCTCCCTCTAGATCGCCACTGCCCTCTCTCTCCCTCTAGATCGCCACTGCCCTCTCTCTCCGTGTGAAATTTTAGCGGCGGGGTGCAAGGATTGAATCGATGCCCTGTGAAGATTACTTGGTCTCACTGTGGTTAATTAGCTGACAGAACCAGGCCACTGGCTTGAGTTTTGATAAGAGCAACCTGTGTTGGGGTTCTATTGGTGTTGATAATGTTCTGCTTTTAGAGATCAAATATTGGAGTAATTAGTCATATCTGAGTTATCTCTACTTCTGTTCTTTTCTTGTAATTTACTGTTTTTAGCTCTGTAATTGTGTGTTCTGTCAGGTATATAAATTTATTCGACCTCTTGATCATTATTCTGTCAGGTATACTTCTACTTTGATCATTGTTCTGTCAGGTACCATTGAGAAGATCATACTGTACAATAGTAATCTCTGTTTCATTGATCTCAACCATTGCTGTGCTTGGATTAGGAGCATTGAGAGGAATATTAAAGTGTGTATGATCTTGAGAGGAAGATTTCGACGTTTTGGGATTTTTGTGCAGGTTTTTTCTTTTTGAGATGCCAATGTTTCGCGAGGAAGTTGATTCATTTCCTTCCGAGCGAATTTCTGGCACTCCTAGACATAGGAAAAATAGCATAGGTCATGCCCAAATTTTCTATGAATTTTATACTTAGTAGTTTCATAGGAAAATGATTTTGTGTGTGTTGGATTTGTGTTTCAATAATAGTTTCATATGAAAATTAGCTAATAGACGCTTCACAGCAAGAATGTCAAGATTTCTCGCAAAAAAAGAAGTCTCAAAATCTAATACACATCAAGTATTTGTAAAGACCCAAACTGGAGAGTTAAAAATTACAAAGGCACTCTGTTTTTCAATTCATATGTATTGCTACTGCAGTATCTTATCTTGGCAACATGTTCTAGCCATAATAGATTTCCCTGCAAATAGGTGTGTGAATATAAAAACCATATTTTTTTTTAAAGTGAAAAAAGATTAGTCTGGTTGATTACATGACATAACTCAGTCATTAGAACAAAAAACACAGGAAAAATGAGGTTTCTTACTCAATTTGCATTATACCAAGCAAGTCCTCTTAATTATCAGGGTTTTCTATCCAGATGAGGCCATTCTGATCTACAGGTGGTGACCATTTCTTTATGATGTGCGGTGCTAGGTAGCTATCTGGCTTCTTATTGCAAGTATTTCCCCTACCTGAACTTATTATTTATACTAGTACCAGATAATAATAATACAAACCCGTATATGCTTTGGTCAAATGAGATAGCAACCTGATAGAATAGAACAGAACCAAAATGGCACTATACTAGTAGCTACTATCCATCCATCCATGATCCATCCATATACGGCTTGCGCCTGTCGCAGTATTAGTAGCCGGTCTGTCAGGGCCGGTTTCTTGGTAAGATATTACTACAAGGCTCCGGGCATAGGATGCTCTGTTTGCTTCTACTGACTCACGGGAAGCCCGAGCTAGCGAGGCCATGCCGAGGGGAAGTTGGGGACATATTTGACAGCTCGAGAAGCCAAATCTTGGGACAAACCAACAAAACATGCCACCCCGCATATGGGCTTATACAAGACCCGGTCTGCTCTAACCGAAGTCCAATCATGAATTAGTTTATCACTGATTCGTTGCACCACTGGCACATAACTAACCAGATTCTCTCGTAAAACCACACAGCACGCAAATGCTTTTGGGATACAGTGTCCCTGAGACCCTGAAGCATGCATGGTAATCTGAGCAAATTAACAGAGTAACTAAGAGCATAAGTATTACTGATGGTCTCGTAGGTTCCGTAGTGGCCAGCAGCAAGGAAGGAAAAAAATAGTGTTCGATTAGGGGAAACAGGGGAGCTGCAGTTCAATTTAATTCTGATGGGTTCCAAGGAATTTAGTTACTTTCCTTCTAAGATCTATGTTGGTTTATAAGTACACATACCTACTGATTTCAATTTTTAGAGTGTAGAATATCTTAGATGCTATGTTTAATAAGGGAGTAAGTTTCTGTTAATCTTTGAGAAATGAGCTAAAGATCAAAGAGTACTTATTCCTGTAAATTTTAATCTAGTGTTGTCTGCAGGGTTCAGTTCAATTATTTTTTTATGTGCTTCAGGTTGGAGAGGTTATCAGGGTTTGTGTAGGCACATTTTAAGTACTGCACTAGGATCTCAAATACCTAGTTCTTTCTGCTTGCATTGGCTCTTACAGATATGGGGCTTCCCCTATAGTTTACTCCTAAAATAAGTTTGCTAGGAGATGTAAATCTACAGTATGGACAATCTCGCAAGCTAACAAAATAAATAGTTTTCACATCTGTGGTAGCCAACAGACTTTCAAGATTCTGTAGATTACCAATGTGGAATCTGGGTTGACATGATATTAATATTAAACACTAGTTCTCCATCTCCAATGTGTAAAGTCATAGCTCACATGGCCTCCCAGTTCTTATGGAGTAGTGAAGACAGGGAAAGAGCTAAGAATGTACTGCAATGCATTGCACAAAGCATTTAGGTTCAATTTATAGTGACATCTCACAGGAAAGCATTTAGGTTCAGAGTTCAAGAGGAGATACCTCTTTTCTTGAGCCATGTACATCAGATATTTCTTCCATCATTTGCTGTTTCTCATAGTCACTAGATTTAAGCTTTAACTCTAGTTCACTAGAGGTCTTCTGTAACTCATCTTCATTGGATTTAGCAGCTTCCATCAACTTTTCATATGTTCAGCATCTGCTGTCACCATTTCCTCGCTCTGTTTGGATGCGTTAAGGGAATCAATCTCTGTTTGCCTGGGAAGTACAATCTCTGCACACCTGCACACTGAATTCTTGTTTTGGCAAATAAAGGTTGATGTATGGGACTATATTTTTTTTAAGCAACTGAAGTGTAGAATGAAAAAAAATCAGCTTTTCCTTGCACGACATAAATTCTTTAGTTAGTGTCACGGTGAAGGTGATAAAATATAACCAAATAACATTATTTTCTATTTCTGGCCTAGTCAAAATTCATTTGTTGGCACCAATCTATTATCAGACAACCTCTCAAAAATAACATAAGAAGAACAAACCCAACCATGTACCCACCAAAGACCGAATTCACGATTTGCTTTGGTGATCTTGATTAATAGTGGGAGAAATAAGTTCATGATACGATATTAAGAATTTACCTTTTTTTTGGTAGCATTACACTAGCCAGCTTTACACTAGGCAGTAAAAACAAGCAGGAAATACCTATCACTCATCTGGCTCTTCCAAGCACGTCTATATTGAATAATTTGAAATCCAACTCAAAAACTCAAATTTGAATGTTATTACAGAAACATGTCTGGCTCTTCCAAGAACGTGTCCGTGCCCGAAGCCGGTGCCGAGGAAGAGGGCTGGGATGCCCACGCTGCAACCAGAATTGAGGAAGAGGTCCGGGAGGACCCTGATTGGGGGTACTTGGAGGAAGAGGACCAGGATAAGAGCACCGATGGTGGTGGCACTGACCGCACGGCGGCTGGTGGTAGCGGCGACGCCGCCCCGACGACCGATAAGAAGAATAAGAAGCCCCGGGCCCCAAGGAAGGATCGTAAGCCGCAAGTGGTCGCGAACGTCACCGATACAATCACCGAGGTCTCGCCGAGTGGCCTACCATTGGCGCCTCCAGGTGTTGCCTCAGGGTACGGCATGCAGCTAGGGTACATCGTGCGGGAAAGCATGTCGATCAACACGACGGACCTTAGAAGCGACGACAACAAGTCTTTGGTCGAAATCCTCCTGAAGAAGGTTCACCAGCGATACACGTTCCCGGAGCCGTTCAACAAAATGGTGGACTCTTTAGCCATCACGAAGATGAGCACCGCGTTGAGCAGCTGGAAATCCCGGGTGAAGAAGAAGATTGAAAAAGGTAAAAGCTGGGAGGAGATCAGTCGAAAAGACCCGATGCTTCAGAAAGATGATTTCGAGATATTTAAGGCGTACTTGAACACCGAGGAGTGTAAAAAATGGACAAAATGGGGGCAGGATATGCGGGACCAAAACATAGGGCACCAACATCTCGGAAGCGGTGGTTACCGAGGAAAACAGCCTATTTGGGAGAAGGAGGACCGCGAGATGGAACGTCTCGGAAAAGATAACCCCTGGCACAAAATCACGGATATACAAGTTAGGAACTTTGTCCGATCCCGGTACTTCTTAGACTGGAAGACGGGGGAATTCGTGACGAAAGACGAGGACGTGAAGGAATTTGAGAAACATTTGGTAAGGATACATATATCTCAAGTACATGTATATTGCATTGATCTAATAATTAGATAATGGGCTCACCTTAATTTCCTTTTGTCCGAAGGAGAGGGAGTTGCGGAAATCTGACTCGTCCGAAGGGTCGACGAGTCGGTGGGACACGCCTTTCAACAGAGCGACGAACGCATACAAGCAAAGGCCGTTGGATGCCCCGCCGACGTCAGCTGGCCGTATCTCCGGCTTTGGGCTAAACATGAAGGTAGCCGAGTACTACTCATCAGATGCCAAGTCAAAAAAGAAGAGGAAGACGACATCAACTAAGGATGATGAGGAGGTCGCGGAGCTGAAGAAGAAGATGGCGGCTCTAGAGAAGAAACTGGAGAGCGGAGAGGTGGACCCCGACACGCTCAACCGATTAGTGGATCAGAGGCTCAAGGAGGTCATCCCCGCTGGGTTGATGGAGGGGATAGCTTCTTGGAATGCGGGGGGTCAAATTGGACCGATCCATCTGCCCACCTTCGTCGGCAGCAACTCAAGCATGAACCAGCAAGTGCCGCCGCAACAGCTGACCCCCCAGACGCCGGCGCCGCTCCTTCTGGTCACATCGCCGCCCCCTTCCGCAGCATTTCCGAAGAATGATGGGCCGGCCGCCGGCACCGTCGCCCTTGTCTCGACACCCGCCGAGCTTGACGCCATCACCAAGGTAACTAATTAGTTAGTCATGATCTAACTACGCCTTCTCAAGATGACTGTCATCTCATGATGCCTGGTATGTTGCCCAACAGGACGAACCTTGCGTACTCCTGCATCGTGTGGTGCCCGACGGAGAGTTGGTGGATGTTGCTTCCAGCACTATTATACAACCCATGCAACGCACTATGCACCACTCTCGAATGGACGAGAACGTGATGAAGGTGAAGTTGGCCAATGTAGTGCCGGAGTATCGCGACGTCCTCCCCCCCTTTCAACCTCCAGGCTGCGACGAGGACAACTTGGTACTTGGAGAGTGCACGACTTGGGTGATGCAATGGCCGAAGAGCCAGATTCGTCTTGGGGGGGGGGGGGGGGGTCTTGTGATCAAGCGCAACACCGGCGCCACATCCCCTATGGCCCCGCAGAATAAGATCGTCCGGCCCACGAAGCAAAGAGCCCTCCAGACTGCACCCAAGGCCGCCGCCCCTCAGAAGGAAACAGTACTCGTCGCCACCACCACCCAGAAGGAACCGGCGGTTGTTGCCACCACCACCCAGAAGGAACCGGCGGTTGTTGCCACCACAACAAGGCACAAAGTGTTGTTGGGAAATATGCCGCAACGACCGCCCAAAAGATCATCAAATGCAGTTGTGCCTCAACCGCCGGCATCACAGCCGCCGGCATCACAGCCGCCGTCACCACCAAAGGACGTGGACAACCAGTTTGCTGGAGCCGCCGGTGTCGAAGACTATCATTACGATGACAATGTCGACATCAATGCCTACCTCAACACGGGCTACAGCCAAGATAGGTACATGCCTGATATGAATCGTGACGACGAAGCCTTCCGCAGTCACGACGATCAACCTAGACGTACTGAAGTCACGCAGCGTCTGACCTACCCGGAGGGTACAGTATTCAGCCCTGGCACACTGCATAAGACAATCGAAGGGTCGTCCCGAGCACCCGCACCCCCAGCTCCCTCACCCCCAGCTCCCGCAGCAGATCAAGCCACCGCCAGCAAGAAGATTAGGAAGAGACCTGCTAAAAAGGTCCAGCATACTAAGATCTTGGCCGACGCCGTGATACGACCCCGTAAGGATGGCTTGACCCGCTTGCATGAAGCTGGGAAACCGATACTGGGTCCGGACGAGATACATGGGGCAACTGGACCAATGCTCACATTGCAGAACATTATCGTGATGCTAGAGGGTCTCCTTCTTCAAGACAAGTGTCCAAATTACCCTGTGTTCACGGTCAAGGTGCCAGAGGGCCCGGACTTCGTCAACGAAGACCCCGCGAGACTGTTCTTCATAGCGTATGAGGATATCTTCAGTCTGTTTCACTCGAGACGGCTGGACTATAACTTGGTCCGCCTATACGCGCTCAATGCTCAGCTGCAGATCCAGCGAGAGTTACCCCCTCACGTTATCGTAGCGGATCCCTACTACATGCGTGATAGCCAGCTGGAGGAAGGATCAAGTACACGGACCAAGGCAGTGAAGTACCTCGAGAGCTTCATGTTGAGAAACAGTGAGAACAAGAGGGACATTCTTTTGCCTGTCTTCCCCGAGTAAGTCTCGCGACCGTCGTAGCTAATGTTTTTTTTCTAGATTTCATCCATTGCTTATCCTGGATTCAATTGCATGTGTTGAGCAGGGACACATACTGCACACTCGTCGTGCTTTGCCCACAGTGGTCACTTGCCCAATACTTCGACTCGTCGAATGTGACGAAGAGGAAAGACTACACCAGAATAAGGGGTGTTCTCGATGAGGCTATCAATGGCTACGCCCAAAATGGAGGCACATTCCAAAAGAAACAAGAATGTATCAGGCCGGGTACTGGCAAATATGGGTTCAGGCACGTGACCGAGTTCCCCTGCATCAAGCAGCCGGCTTGGAGCACGAAATAGGCCTTCTATGCCCTCCATCACCTCAAAGGGATTGTCCGCGATGCAAACAATTTGAATCATCCTTCTAGACTCCGAGACTGGTCCAACAAAATGGCGGGGGAAATCTCACAGGAAGATCTTATACAAGATTTTCATCGCATCAAAGTCAAGTTGTCGGAGATAATCATTGAAGATGTCAACAAAAAGGGAGGGTCCTTGCACCAACCCATAGGGTTATGCCAGAGGGATATCCAGGAACGCCTAGAGCGGCAGGCTGATCGTAGGACGTGGATGACCAAGGACCTATATAAGCCGTTTCCGGCGCCGCTCCAGTTGAGGTATCGTTAATCGAGGTGTGCGTAGCTAGCTACTATTAGTTTGTTTAACAAAATTTGCTTAACTTATATAAGCCTAGCTACTATATTAGTTTAGCTCTAAACTTAGGCCTAGCTAGCTACTATTAGTTTGCTCTAAACTTAGGCCTAGCTATAACTACTATTAGTTAGCTCTAAACTCCTAGCTAGCTACTATTAGTTTGCTCTAAATTAACTTAGGCCTAGCTAGCTTTATGTTTGTATATCTTTGATGATGTTTATTTTTTGTTTCCTTAGTTGTTTTTTGTGAACATATATGACTTAGTTGTTTTTTGCATTATACTTACTAATATGCTTTGTGTCTATCTATATAGATGACGTACTACGTGGTGTTCGAGGGTCGGGTTCCAGGAGTCTATGACGAGTGGAAGGACTGCAAAGCACAGGTCGACAAGTTCAGCGGCAACTCCGATAAAGGATACAAGACTAGACACGAGGCGGTTGCGAAGTGGAGGGACCACCAGTCGAAACAGATGAACAAGATGAAGACCTCCATCAAGCTACCGTTCTTGCTCACCATCGTCGCCGTGCTTGTAGTCTATTTCATCTTAGCTTAGGCATTTGTAACTTGACAACTCGAGTAACTATATGTGGTGACAATTATTGTTCGATGATGATGTGTTTGACAACTCGATCGAGTTAACTATGTGATCACTTTGAGACAAATTCGATACTTTGCACTATGTATCACTATTGTGATTTAGTAACTTTGTAAAATATCAGTAATATGTTATATGTTGTCAAATATCACTGCTGTGAATAATTCCTGTATAATTCCTGTATATTCAAACTGTATACAGCAGAAACAATTTAGATTTCGAAATATTGCAGATGTTTCTGTGGCGCACCATTGGACAATTCTGTGGCGCACCATTAAGGGATGCGCCACAGAATCGACTATTTCTGTGGCGCACAGGCTTGGTGCGCCACAGAATCCACCATTTCTGTGGCGCACGGGCTTGGTGCGCCACATAATCCACTATTTCTATGGCGCACGGGCTGGGTGCGCCACAGAAATTATTTTTGTGGCGTGTGTTCTGTGGCGCACCCCTGTGGCCCCAGGGTGCGCCACAGAATAGCTATTTGGTGCGCCACAGAAGAGGGTTTCTCTACTAGTGTATTGGCCTTCAACCAATCCATGCCAAGAATGACATCAATGTCAGAATTGCCAAGCAGAATGAGGGAAGCAAGGAATATGTGACCTCCAATTAGGATCTGATTCTCATGACTGATCTTGGAAGTTTGCATAGTTGCTCCAGGGGAGTTTACTACTAGCGGGGAACCCAAACCAACAAAAGGTAGCTTAACTGCTGTCGCAAAGATCTTTGACACGAAAGAATGCGATGCTCCGGTATCAAACAACACTTTAGCTGGGTTAGAGTTTACGGGGAATGTACCGAGAACGACGTCAGCAACTTCCTCAGCTTTGCGGCCTTGATATGGTTCACCCTCGCGGTCCTCCCGACAGGCCTGTTGTTGGAGTTGAAGGCTTTAGCCGGGGGAGCACGAACCATTGCCTGGTTGGTGTTGGGGCGAGGAGGTGGAGGAAAACCTAGGGGCTAGGGTGCGGCGCAGAGCCCTAGGGCTTGTTTTATAGGGGCGCACGGGCGTCGATGGCCATCCACGGTGCTCTGCCGCCGACGTGGAGGCACGGATCCGTCGCCGTACAGGAGGGAGACGGTGGAACAGAAGCGAAAAAAAAAAACGAATCGTTTTTCTCTGCGGGATAACGGGCTGGGCTGCGCTGCGGAAGAAAAACGAGGAGGAGGGAAGGAGAAGTGGGCTGGGCGCAGCCCACTCTCTCTGCTGGCGCCAAAACGTTTGAATTTTTATTTCTCCTTTATGTTTTCTTTTTGCTGAAAAAGAATTTGGAAGGAAAAGGTGGTTTTTAGGTTAGAGAAAAATTTGGAAAAATTAGAGGAAGTTCCTTAGGCCAATTACAAACAGTTGTTAACTTTTATTTTCAAAAGCTTAAATATTTGCTTGCTGTTTGAATTTAAACCAAATTTGGGAAATTTTAATATTACATGCTCATTAATAAAAACCCACTTTTAAATAGGGTAACCCCTATGTTAAATTATAAACCATTGATCAAAATTGTTTTATAATTTGCATGAATTCAATTGGTTGCTGTTTGATGCTTGAATTTGGAATTTTAAATGTGATTGGAAATTAAATGATTGATTAGAACCATCATTTTAACAGGTGATCACTATGGCATAAAATGAAACCAATTGGGTGTTATTATTTGTGATTTTTATTTAAAATGTTGTAACAGAGCAAGTATGAAACCATTGTTTGAATAAGGTTTGAATTTGAATTGTGAAAACAGTGGAAAACAAATGCAACAATTAAGAAACAAATGCAAACAACATGGAAACAATATGATGACATGATGCAATACTTTAATAAACATGCAACAAACATTCTAAGGGGATGGTTTTCATACTTGGGATGTTACATCATCATGTCATGATTGTGCACTACGGTGCAACCTCTATTTGTCAATTGCCCAGCTGTAATTTGTTCCCCAGCATGCTATCTTTTATGGAGAGACCACTAGTGAACCTATGAACCCCGGTCCATTTTCCCACACTGTTAAACAAACCACTACAATTCACTGTTGTTTTCTTTACTTACTGCAAGCATACATCATTTTCCACACTATACGTCTAATCTTTGTTTTCAGCAAGACCGGCGAGACTGACAACCTCACTGTACCGTTGGGACAAAGTATTTTGGTTGTGTTGTGGTGCAGGTTCCGCGTTGTTGCTGACACCGGTGAGGCGCCATAACCACCGTCAGTGGCATCAACATTCTGATGATCCTCTTTCTCCTACTGGATTGATAACCTTGGTTCTTAACGGAGAGAAATTTTTACCGATGTACTTATCACACCCTCCTCTTGGGTTTCCCAACACGCCATCACAAGCATCAATAATTTCTGGCGCCGTTTTCAGGGACTTAAAATTCATCATCATCAAGAAGTCTCCCCGTCAAGACACCATCAAGGCGTAACATTGCGTAGTTTGTTCCCTCATGGAGAATGGCACTATACTTATGAGGAAGATCCTACCGGAGCACTCGAGCTGATTCTAGCGACCGGTGGCAGTTCGCACTCCCATGGTGCTTCGGAGGTTGGAGCCAGAGGTGGGCAATGTGAATCCTGCAGTCTACCCTCTAAATAAGCATGTGGTTCATCGTTGCCTCTTATGTATCTTGCGGCTCTGTATGCGTCAACCCTCGTTGGCCGTCCAAGGTGGCCAGGGGAGAACGGGCGGGAGAGGGCGGGGGATGTGACTATCTACGACTCAGTAGTTGGCGGGGAAAGTTCCCGCAAATTAGAGATTCCTACATGGTGGCCTTTGCTGCCTCCATGACCTTTGGCCGAAGATGTGGCGTCTGAAAGTGCATGGTGCCCCATATGTGGTTTTGGTAATTAATGACAATCCTTATGGACTAATGTTTGCATTGATTTATCCTTGTAGATCTTGTCCATAGGAAATAATGGAGTTCATGTATATTCAAGGATTTACATGAAGAATGGTCATGATTTGAGTTGAGCTTATTGCTAGTGTGTCTTGAAGAAAAGTATTAGGTTATCATTCATGGTTATCTTCAAGACATCATCATTTGAAGTGAGAAGAAAAGATACAAGGTTTATCAAGTTAGTGATCAACACACAAAGCTACACGATGTACCAAGTGGGATTGTGTATCTCATGGTATGGTAAGCAATTGTCAATATAGCTTTGTGATCTAACCCATATATGTGTGTGTGGCATCTCTATGTGTGGTTAGGTATCTTTCCATGGGCATGAACAAAAAGGAAGATTTCATATTGCCCATGGTCTATGTCATCGTCAAACGGTGTTCGTCACCTAGCTTGACGTGGTAGCTCAAGTGAAGCATCTAGAAGAAATCTTATGCTTGATGCTTGCCACCCTTTTGGAGTTTGTGGCCTCGTGAAGATTTTCCATTAAGGGTCTCTCCCATAATGGTGTACAGGGAGCATCCTCTCCCATAGTGGTGTATGGGGGGGGCAACTTGCAAGTCTTCATCAAGCGGAGCATGTGCTAGAAAGCACAATCAAGAAAGAAGATCCAACTTGAGAGAGTCAAGATCTTCATCATCTAGCTCAATTGAATTGCGTAAGGAAAAGGTATGACTTAGATAAGGTTTCTATTTTACCGGTCTCATTATGCTAGTTGGGAGACCTGATTATAGGATAGATAACCGTACTACCAACAAGGGCTCTTGAATGCATATCTTGATCGTATCTGGGGGGCGGAGGTTCCGGTGGTTTCACCGGAGGTTCCGCCGCTGCGCGATTTTTCCTCCAACGGTTGGATATTTAGGTGACCTATTTAAGGGGCCTTCTTCCCCAATGGTTCCCCAACCTTTTGGGAAAATTTGACCTCCATTGTTGACCTCCAAAAGGTTGCTATCTCTCAATACCTCCAATGATTCTTGCTTCCACTTGAGGGAAAAGAGAGAGGAGATCTAGATCTACCACTCCAACAATCAATCCCTCCTCTTTGTGAGGGGAATCTATTGGATCTAGATCTAGGAATTTATTTGTTGTTTTCCTTGTTCTTCCTCCTTCCTCCCTCCATAGCATTAGTTTCTTTGGTGGGATTTGGGAGAGAAGTTCTTGACCACTTTGTGTGTTCTTTCCATTGCATTAGGTGCATCGGTTTGAGTTCCCCACGAGATTCGTGAAAGAGAAGTTCGTGAGCTTGTTACTCTTGGGTGCTTGGTCAACGGAGAGATTGTTCCTCTTGGGTGTATTGAGCACCCTAGACGGTTAGTGCTTGGGGCTTCCACCTTGTTGCAAGAAGCTTCGTTGAGAGCCTCTAATTGAGTTGTGGAGATAGCCTCAACCCCGTGTAAGGTTTGGTCAACGCCTTCAAGTCGACCTCATAGTGGAAACGAGCATCTCCCTCACCGGAGAAGCTCAAGGAGAATAAGGTGTGCACATCCGTGCTATTGAGGAGCGCCTAGGTGGCTCCCCACCTCTCCAACAAAGACGTACTTCCCTTAGGAAGGAACTTCGGTAATCACACCGGTGTCTCCTTGTGCTTCGGTTATTTCTATACTCTAGCTCGTTACTTATGCATTTACCTTTGTGATAGCCATCGTGCTTGAAGTCATCTATCTTGCAATCTCATAGTTGTATATCATGCCTAGCATAAGTTGTTGGTGCACATAGGTAAACCTAGCTTTGCATAGGTTTTGTGCTTGATAAATTAAACGCTAGTTTTATTCGCATTTACTCAAGCCTAAACCGTAATTATTTTAAAGCGCCTATTCACCCCCCCCCCCTCTAGGAGGCATCCTTATACTTTCAGCATCTCCTTGGTGTCGTTGGTAAGGCACCCAATCAACCTCCTATGGATGACCCTCTTCGTTGGATCAGCGCCGGCAATCGGCTTCTTGTCGATCCCAAGTGGCAAGTTCCCCGGTGGTGGAGGAGAAGGCCAACAGTGTGGTCTGGTTGTTCGACACGGCAAGGGAAAGACAACCTGGACCCGATTGCTTTTTCTCATTTTGTTCCAGGGTCTTCTATGAAAATTTGGAGGGACAAGTTGGAATTTTCTTTTCCTTCAGGATCCTCTCTGTAAATGTAATCCACCGACAATGAAAACGCAGCTTCAGGGTCCTTCGAGACCCCTTTCCTTGTGCAAAAAAAATGTGCATGTTTCTTTTCTAGAGCACTAGTGTTGGGTCTCTTTAGAATACACAACATTAAAACCGCTACATAAAGGTTTAAGGTCATGCTACCAAGTTTCTTTGATGTATTCATGTTAGTTGCTTATATATATCTTATATGGATATCGTATTTGTCAGAACAATCTCTCTGGACACTCTTGAGATAAGGTCTGAACTGTTGTGAATCATAAAGGGTGTTTTTTAACACTTTTCATTTGCTTTAAGTGCGAAAAGTGACAAATTGTCCTCGTGAGAAGCTCAAGAATTGGAGAAGGAAAAAAATAGCTCCTTGCCTTATCTTGAAGAAGTGTAAATCTGTCACTTCAAAGGACATCATAAAGAGTTTGACTTGCTGAAATTGATACTTATAGTCGGTTGTGTGACCAAATGTGGGGTGTCACACTTGGTCGTTTAACCAAGATCGGATATTTCACGGTACTTATGCGTTTGTCCTTTAATTTTTTTTATCAGAAAATACATCAGGGGCAAAAGCGACTTCTTAGGCTCTGAGTTAACACCGTTAGCACTCAAAATATACTAGAGTGTCACATAAGGAAAGAAATTTATACCTAGTGTCATATAGGGAATACATATTTTTCCAGGTCCAAAAAAGGAATTAAAATTTCACTTAGTGTAAAAAAATGAATTATCTCTATCTTATCGTAATAATTATCAGGCGGGATATATCTCAGTTGTAAAATAAGATGTTTCGGGTTATGAGCTTTTCTTGCCGGATCAACCGAACGTTCATCGATTCCTCGACTCTATGTGAGCTACCTGTTATTTTTGAAGTGTCGTTAGCTACACATATGCTAGCCACCGGTTAATTAGTACACTGACTTAAGTTGTTGATTAATCTAATAGGATGGAACAAGCAAAAATAAATAAATAAATAATACGGGATAGGTGATGTGTAGTGGGCTCTAACTGTTTATTATGGGCTCCTTCGTAGGAGGTGGTGTCGGGCTTGTGAGCACTGCCATATGGGGCCTCTGGTTCACAATATGTTTGGCCCGTGAAGAAAAAGCCGCTTGTATTTTACTCAATACGGCTGCCTCACATGGTTTTCGTTCCCATTACCATTTGCCCCTTGTGGATGGATCTGCCATCGGGACGACGCCTCAGGCGCTCCTCGCCGCCGCCGCCAGAACATGGAGCTGTTGATCCACGCGAAGTAGATCGCATCAGCACGCTCCCCGATGACATGCTCCTCCAGATCCTCGCACGCCTCCGCAGCGCCCGCTCCGCGGCATGCGCCGGCGTCCTCGCGCACCGGTGGCGTTTCCTTTGGACTCGACTTCCAGATCTAGTCTTCCATGACGTCCCGGCTGGCAAGATCCAGGAGGCCCTCGCCCGCGTAGCCCTCCCTGGAATCTCCCTCCTTGACGTTCGTCTCCCCAGGTGCCGGACGCCGGTGGAGTGCAAGCTCGACGAATCCCGCGCCAAGTCACTTCTGCGTGCCGCCGCGCGGCTCTCGCCCAAGGTAATTGTGTTCACTCTATCGGATTGTCAATGCCATAAAGTGAAAGTAGGTCGCCCGGTAGACATCGTTCTGCCTCGCTTCCGCCATGCCACCTCAATCGAATTGGACACACATATCCTCCGCATCAAGCCCCCACCGACCGGCGAGCTCCCCTCCCTTGAGATGTTGTCCATCTCCGGAAACATCGTCGACATTGGTGACTTGCTGGACCGCTGTCCCCGGCTACACCAGCTTAGGGTCACCTTCCGCGGTGTAGATCTAGCCTCGCTCGAAGCGGGGCTCGCCACGCTGGAAGCGGCGGTTGCGCACGGACTCGTGGTGTCCCTCCTGGGCATCAATGGAAATTCCGGGAGACACAAAGTCAATGCCGCTCGCTTTGTCCCCATTCTCAGTGCTGTGACGAGGATCTACCCAATGGAGTTCATATTCACCAACAACTTCCATGAAGCTATTGATGTTGACATGCCCTACTTTCATCGTGCCACATCGATTGAGATGGACTTGTTTGCCGTCTGCTTCACACAGCTGCCGAATGAGAAGTTCTTCGCACTCGAGAGGCTATCTCTGTTGGGGGGTTGCGGGGTAGCCGACCTTAACACATTGGTCACCCGCTGCCCACGTCTACTTGTGCTTAAGGTGAATACAGATACATCAAGGTGCAACAGCGTAACAATCCACTCGACGTCGCTGCAGGAGCTTGATCTTGATCTCTTCGGGTACACCGAATGCCAGAGCATTGACATCGTCACTTCCATGCTTAAGAAACTAAAGCTCATTGTCTATGCCAATTTGGACCTTGTGGTGTCTATCTCGGCACCAATGGTGGAAACAATCTCGTTGTTGCGTATGTATGGAAATGCAGAGTATCCTATTATGTTTGGTTTTTGGTTGCTCCACAACATGAGGGCAGAGAGGATAAATAGCAGTAAATCGGAAGATGATGGAGTGCTCAACGACAAAGGGGAAGTTGCATGTTCACAACTCTCCCGCTCCCATATCCTATCCTTGGACATATCTGCCCCTGTATGCCTCTTGTTTCTCCTCCTTTCAATTATGTATTGGATTTTCTTTCTAAATTAATATTACCACTCATAACATATATATCAAGCCAAACATTTTTTTTCCAGATTCGTTTGTGTTTGGGTTCGGTGGTGAACATTGCGCAAGAGATGGAGAAATTTATGGTCACCAACATTTCTGTGATTGAGGTACATCTCAACCCAAGGGGGCATACTTTCGCATCATTTGTGTCTCGTCTCCTTAGTACGCGTCACATTCGAACTGCTGCACGAAGGCTTGCTGTCATCCTACCGGAGTGGTCCGAGGTAATTCTTCATGCTACTTACATATCTTACACATATACTATTTTAAAATACATTCTAAGGATTTTCATGCTCTAGGTGTCACAAACATCAAAATGTATTGTCAATTGTCCTTGTCAAGAGCCTGGGAACTGGAGGAGCAAAAGTATCTCCTTGACTCGTCTTGAAGAAGTGGAAATCTATTACTTCAGAGGAGGGGAACTTGAGATTGACTTTTTGGCATTGATATTAGGATGGGCACCAAGGCTTAAAAGAATGGCAATTAATCTGGCACATGAGATTAAACAAAGTGAGATAGGGAGTTGCGCCACAACTATATACAATACTTGTTTGGCATATCCATCTGTAAAATGCACTGTCTATCACAGCTCCAGTGAAACCTAGTCGTGTTGGAGTGGTCGCCGAATTATGTGGGATTTGTTTGTTTCCAACAAAAGAATGCTCCTAGAAACATGATTTTTTTTTCCTTTATGGGGATACAAGATGTGTACTCTTGTCTTAATCTTAATAATTTGAGCATAATACCTATAATATTCCTTTGAGAAACTTATATTTTTTTACTCAATCCCTTTCATATTTTGCAAATTTATAGGGTGGTTTTGATGCATAGTATATAAGGAGATGATAAATATGTGCATGACCATGTTATTTCAGAGCTTCTCTACGTAGAAATAGAATTCCTAAGGGGTCCACTTCCTATTTTGTGCGAAGCTAAAGATTTAGATAGAAATATTTACTTATTTATGGAATGCTTGAGGTTTGGGGGAATATGAGAAGTGATGGTTTCTCAAAGATACCATCTTTGACTACAATTCAGATATTTTTTTCCAAAAAAATAACGAGTCAGAGTTTATATATGCATGGTTGAATGGTATTAGTCGTAATGCTGTGCTCATATGGATTTTGGCGCCATCTCAAGGTTTTTCAGGTGTTCTTCTAATAATGGGTGTTAGAAGGACTCATGTCGGTGAGTGTGTAGCCGGTCGATTCCTACTAGAATGCGTATAATGGATAAGCAAAGAAGTTTATATATGGAATTTGACTATTGCGAGTGGGGATACATATTCAGAAGATAAATAATGTTTTCTATGCAAGTGTGTGGATGTATTTGGGTGGTAATAATGGGAGGGGAAAATGTCATTAGAAGGGATTGAGGGAAACAAGAACAAGAAAAAATCTCAATGGTATGATTTATCTAATTCTAGTATTGAGCACTTGGGTCTAAGGAGTGAAACATTATCTAGTGGTACTTGATCTAACAACTATGTCGATCCTGATGAGGTGGAAGCACTGCGGAGGCTCGGTGTGGAGGGAGTCGAGGCCCGATCAATGGCATCACCTGGTCTCTTCATCTTTAGGTCAAAATTAAGCAGGATGATGCGACCAATGGCTCTACGAGGGCTCAATGTTGGCAGCAGCAAAACATCCTCCAAAATAAATCAATGTGCCCATTATGGTTTTCACTCTTCTTTCTCTTTGCTTGGTGTGTGAATGGATGAAAACCCTAGAGAAGAGATGGATAGTGAGTACATTGTGCGATACACTAGTCAAAGAGTCTGTCATCTCCCGGTTGAAAATGTAGTTCCATAGTCCATCTTTGAAGTGTTTAATTGTGGCGAAACCATATCCGTCGATTTTACATGAATTATGAGAATCAACGATTACAATGAGATCAAGGGTGTAAAATGGCAACCTGGTGGAAGAGGGTACAATTGCATCACTCCAAACAAGCAAGTGTAGGGTACACATTGCTCTTAGTCTGCAACATGGTTAAATGGAAAGGACTTGTCAGGCGCGGCAGATAACATCAAAATGTCAAATCAGGCAGAGCAAATTAACGGTTAATAACAACCCAACCCCTATCTTGTAAAATTGCTTTCTAGAGCTAAGATGTAACATATGATGTATCTATATCTTTTTATTTGAACTGCGAGCTCAAGGCAGTAACTAAATTCCTCGAGAGAACCAGATATGTAAATGTGTAGATACGGTGAGCGAGAGGTCGACGTCGCAATGCAGTTCCATCGGCAGCCAAGCTCTCCGGAGGATGGCATCGTCCTGGCAGGCTTTCACGACATGAGAGATGGAGGGAGAGAGACCATTGAACAGAACCCCATTTCGGTGTTTCCAAAGGTGCCAAAAGCAGAGCAGCCGGGGAAGCAGTCCGAGCCCAGAACCGGCGAGCGAATTGGCAGGAGAACATGATGTGCAGATGTCACATTGCAGATGTCGCATTGCAGATGGGGCAGAGATCATCTTCAGCCTTTAAAATCACTTTCTTCACGAGGTTGGAATGGCATTGGATTGGATGCGATGCTGGACGAGGAGCCGGGCGAATAACTTACGTTGGAGGGGGCATAGTTTCTTCACACAAAGTCGAATAGGGGCGAGAGCTCCCCTCCGAACATCCGAAGCTGATAGAGGGCAGACGTCTGAAGTTTTTCCGCCCGGACGCATGGCCACGTAGAGGGAGGGAGCCACCATCTGCAGCATCAGAAATGAGCACGCTCGAGCGCAGCCGCGGGCAGTAGAGGCACGGAGAGGCGATGAACCAGAATGGCGTCCAGCCTGGACGGTCTAGGCCAACCTCCAGGATGCGCCTAATCGTGGCAGACTTGTCAGTACAGTGCGAGAAGAGGCCAGGCATCCTGCCAGCGAGCACACCCAGAGGCCAGAGGCAGCCAGTTGCCGAGAATCTGGTTAAGTTTGTCGATGCAGGGCCGACCCATATGGGTGGGCAAACGGGGCGCCCGCCCTGGGCCCCCGAAAGGAAGGGGCCCCCATCCTAGGTACTACTTCTATAATATAATTAGTGTAAATCATGTGTTAGACCTAAGTATTTAGTAAAATCTAAAAACTATACAAACTTAGGAGGCCTAAGTCAAACAATGCAAGGCCAACCCACTAGGTCACCGGGCTACACTCTTACGAGGCACAATGTACATGTATAGACAAAAAAGTTCCCCCATAGTTCGCCTTTGTACATGTACATATAGTTGCGGACTATTTCACATAATTTTTTTATCTATTTGTAAGGGCCCCTAATTGTCGTCTTGCCCCTGGGCCCTGTAATTGTATGGGCCGACCCTGTGTCGATGATATAGGTTTCTGATTCTTCTGAGTTTCTTGAGGAAGGTAGAAATCCACGAGACGCGCAGGAAGCACGAGCAGCTTCTTTGCACCGGCAAGAGGACGATGCATGGTGTCCTGCGAGAGCTCCTCAAAGACATTTCTTAGTCGTAACAAGAGTATGCCTGTATGAGCTCCTCAAAGACAAGTTGTTGCCTCATATTCTGGTCGCATTAAGAAGAAGCATGGCCTTGTTGTTGTTGTTAGCAACGCAGCCGTGCTCGTAATTAAGGGACATCTCTCCCGCTGCCATGTTTTGCCCGTGCTAAAACTTTACAAGAGGGAGCTTTGGATTGTCAAGAACCAGATTGCTAAGCAGAGTTCAACCGGAACATCCAGCCTCTTCGGTTCTAGTCCCGTCTCAGTACCAAATCACCAATTTGGTCGTGAGTTCATAAATGATACATTATAATTAAATTTGGTGACGTCAACAAGGTCGTTGTAGTATAGTGGTAAGTATTCCCGCCTGTCACGCGGGTGACCCGGGTTCGATCCCCGGCAACGGCGCTTTTTTGCTTTATGCATTTTGTTCACAGTGCGCGACCAGCCTCTAAATACAGCAATCTGGCAAATCAATCACAGTTCACACAGATGCGGTCAGCTGATCAGCACTTTCATCCATCTGCGGCTGTAAAAAAAAACCAACAGGCATACGCTTACGTCAAATAAGTAGGTAGATCCGTGGGTATCTAGCATGCCTCTGTATTTGCCACGGTATCTTGCTTTTCCTAGAGTACATATTGTTGGGAAACTTGGGCAAGGAGGTGGCAGCCCACTCGGTGGGCTTTGCCCAGTCCAACTAGGCCTTAGGGTTTCCCCCACTTTGTACGTTCGTTTGGGTCTCACCCTCCCTGTTATATATTGAGGCACTGTACATAGTCTAGGAACAGAACAGAGAAAGCAATAAAGATTTTGTTGTGCCCACACCCTGTGTCCCTTTTCTTCCTTGTTCGTGTGTTGTTCATCTATGCCGTCGCCGTCACACACCCTCGGGACCGGCCAGCCGGCAGAGGTTGTGTAACACGTTATCAGCACGCGCCTCTTCACCGAGCCTGCACCGAGCCTGCACCGAGCAGGCTTTCTACAAAAATCGCAAATGTATAACTCGGATCTGATCGCAAAAATGGAACCGTGACGAAATTTCCTTTCCATTTTTCCGCTTTGCGTAATTTTTAGATCAGATCTGTAGTACGGATTTCCCTCCCGAGAGACGAGCTGACGAACACGTCGCCGACCAATGTCGATTCTCTCGGATCCACGGGGGATTTGTTGACTGTACTACGGAGAGACGGTACGCCACGTGATCCCGCTGATCACAGTACCGCCGCGACGTATCCCCTGTGCGTTCGTGCCGCCAATATTCCAGATGAACGCGGCGATGATTTTCCAAAAAAATTTTCTGTCTGCTGGCTATATACGTTTGTCAACATGGCCGTGCTCGCGAGGTAGTCCCGGACGGCCGTCGCCGTGCGCCGCGTCGTGGCCCTGCTGGCCGTCGCCGTCCTGGCCGCCTCGCGCGCTTGACCGCGCGACGCCATGGCCTTGCTGGCCGGCGAGTTTGCCGCCATCTGCGACATGGCAGCGCCGCACCGGCCATCTGCCACCGTGCCGTCGTGGCCGGGCGCCGCCGTGCCATCGTGGCCGCGCACCGCCGTGGCCGCGCGCCCGTGCGCCCGTCGAGCGCCATGCTCCCGCCTAGAGCTCGCAGACGGCCGGCCGCCGCCGCGGCGACCTTGAGCTTCCGCTCGGTCCGCGCGCGCGTGCGCCGCCGCTCGAGCTCGGCCGGACCTTGGCCGCCCCCGCGCGCCCCGGCCGCGGCGAACCGTCGCCCCGCCGCCGCCCGCTGCGGCCACCACCGCGCCACCGCGCCTCGGCCGCACCGCGCGCCCCGCGCCCCGCGCCTCGGCCGCGCCCAGCTCGGCCGCGCCCAGCGCCGCCTCGGCCGCGCCCCGCGCCGCCTACACCGGCTCCGGTCGCCCCGCCCGCCTTGAGCCCGGAGGCGGACGGCCGCCGCCGCGACCTTGAGCTTAGGCTCGGTCAACGCGCGCTGGCGGCTGCCCTCTAGGGTTCGGCTGGGCCGGCTGCGGCCCGAGGCTGGGTTTCGGCCCGTTTGGCGCCCGATGGGCTTCCGCCTGTTTTGCCCAAACGCAAAAAAAAAAAAAATGCTGCGCGGACAGAGGAGGCGCGCGGTGGGCTTTTGGCCTGGTTTTTGGCCCATTTTCGGCCTGCTGCCGATACGGGCCGGACCTAGAGCGTGTACGGGCTGAATTTTTACGTTTTAGCACACA